>JACSYO010000399.1:600000-815000 GCA_016806645.1 Ophiodon elongatus
TAGTGTGGCTTTACTTCTTCTTTAGCACCGGCTGCTCAGCTGGTGGATCATGCGCTCCATGTATCAAGGCTGAGACCTTACTGCAGAGGCAAGGGTTCGATTCCAGCCCGAGCCCTTTGCTGCATGTCATATCTCTCTCTCTCTCTCATATATACACACACACACACACACACACACACACACACACACACACACACACACACATACACAAGCTGTCACTATCCAATAAAGCAGGAATGCTGAAAACATATTTTTTTTAAAACCCTCTTCTGTCCATCTGGATCCAACTATATACTTTCTCCAATGCTCAGTAAATAAACAATTGAACACATTTCCCAGTCGACTATAAAAACAACATAAATCTTTATATCTGTAAAACCATTAGAACTGCAGTTGTAGTTGTAAGTGAACCACCTTCTAGGTTTTTCATCGCTCTTTTTTTTTTTTTTCTCCTTCACATTAACGGTTGTTTTAGCTCTGTCACTCAAACATAATAATGTGCTCAAACTGGGGCTAGTTCATTGCTTCATTGCTGGATGTAAAGTTCCTTGAGGACGTTGTGTCCACTGATGTTAATGTGTATGTATATAGTGCATCTAATCTGCTGTTCCTGGCAGGTTCTGCTTGACAGTTGAGGCTCGTTCGAATCAGACAGTGAGGCGGTCTGGGTGCAGAATGAAAGTGTGTCTGTATGTTTCAGTTTGAGAATGAGTCCTAATGCTCCTCAGCAGCCTGCCTTAGCACTGTACAGTTAAACTACTCATCCACACTGATCACAGATCCACCATGCTGCCATATAAAGGCAGACAGTAGTGACTACATTTTAAAAAGTCCTGGCACGTGTTTCCTGTCGAGAAAAATGACACTTTTTAAATGCTGCTAAATGACAATGTCCACTTCTGTACCAACCACACAACTGTCAGGAGAGGAGGAAGAGCTCTCCTCCTCACACGGTTACTGCGCTTTGACACTTAAGGTCACCCCGGACTCGGCATGTCTCTCTGGCTTGCACTGATAATAGAATGTTTCCCACGCCAAACCCCGTATTCTACTCGGGATGCATCTCCGTAGCCCAGAACGCGTTCCCTCACCTGTCTTCCTCCGCCGGGGCTGATATTCTACAGTTTACCGTCCCAGGACAGATGGAGGGCAGGGTGCACAAAGAGACTATGGAGATCCACGTCCACCAGTGGAGTGGAAGTTAGAGTTCGCTACGTAACCAAACTGTTTGTATGGATGGTGGTCCTTCAAAACTGGGACACTGTAGAGACTTGTAATGTAATGAATTACTTTAATGGATAAGGATGGCGTTATTTATGTTTTCTTTTTTGTCGACAAATCCCATAAATGTAGCATTGAATATTGCCAGCCTTTTCTTTTAACCTAGCAAATACTAATAATGTAAAGTAATTCTATGTAACATCAGCTAGGCAGGAGGTATACAGTGACTTGATGATGGTCAGATGGATGTATTACTATTATTGTTCCTCTTTTAGCTTAATGTGAAACAATACATGTGTTTTGATCAACATTGCTATGTTTGGCTTTTTCCCCACTTTATTACATTTAGCTTCATTACATTAAAGCAATTACCGTACTTAAAGGGCCACTCCAGCATTTTACTGTAGTCTTTTCATCAAGTTGGGAGTCTTGCAAGAGACTGATTTTTAAAAATAGAAAGGTCAAAAGTGATGCAGCAAAGGTTGTTCTATTTCATCCTTACTGACCGCCAGAGGCCGTGCTTAACACTGGATATCTTCCGTCTCGCGCACGCGCAGGTCGAGTCTTTATATCAACAAAGTCACCTGTGACCTCGGATGACCCCCAGCCGGGTATAAGTTCCGGCGTCATCCTGAGATCAGTCCTACGGAATCTTCTCGCGAGTTCACGAGATTCCGAGCGACCAGAAACTCTGGCGGTCATCCAGGATTCATAGAACCGTAGTTACCTTCGTAACTTTCGATATGTCCTGATTCTTGGTCCTTCAGATGGGGTAAGCTTCAAAACCAAAAAGAATAATCCTGATGACATCATCAGGGTATTTTCTCAGACTTGACAAAGTGCCTGTTTTCAGAGGCTGACTAGTACTCCTGATGATTCTAAATTGATACGTGTAGCGTTTGCTGCAGTTTCCTTTTTATATTTTATTTAAAATTCTATGCCATAGGCCGCTACAGATGTCAGCCATGTCGGAAGATGGCCACCATCATCAAGATGTGTTGGGGAGTTTGGGGGTCATTGGTAAAAACACAGAACAGACCTGTTGAATACGTTAGAACATTACAACCACACACACGTCTCTCTGTAGATGAAGTGGAGAATTCTGTTCTCTGCATTTCTATCTGTAATGTGAAATGGTGAGAAAACCCACCGGTCCGTTACTGCAAACAGTCTCCAGATCTGTTCTTTATTATGGGATACATCTACAGGAAGCTAACTTACCACTGGTGAATATGAATCTCCAGGGTACATGTTGTGTAAATTGCAATTTAATAGACTGTTCATATTAGATTATATGATATTAAGGGCAATGAATATTATATTGTATCTTTATCAAGGGTTACAAATAAACTTCCCATGGAAAATATTGAAAACCTGTATTTTTGTGCTTGTGAATTGGACATAAATAAAAAAGGAAATGCAGAAATGATTTTGCTGTGATAAGTTTATTGCTCTTCTTTCTGTTGTATACAGGGATGCAGACAAATACTGTTTTTATTTTTACAATAATAAAGCAAGTCAGTGGCCAAGCAACATGGAAGCTTCTGTCAGATGTGATGGTTTTTTTTCCTGAATAGGAAAAATTATGAAATGAACCCTGCCAGATTAAAAAAAGGCCAGTAGATATTCTTATTACAGAAGACATGATGTGAAGAATATCAGCGTTGTCACATATTCAAGATGGGCATTCATAGCCTACATGTAACCATAGAAACCCTTTAACAAGTGCAACACTTCATAAGTAACAGGGAAAAAAACAAGATTTGGTCTAACAGAACACACAGTGAGACCCATGTTTACATGAAACAGAAATAGGTTGGAAATGTATAAGTTCAATAATTTGGGAAGTATATTTATTTGCTTTCTTCATAATAGTTAGATGAGAAGATAAAAACATTGATCTTCTCATCTAACTCCTTCCTATACGTTTTAACATGTCACAGAAAAGGACATTTACCAAAACTACAAACCTTGGAGGTGTTTTGAGTATGAAATCCTCTCATTAGTGTAACTGCTGTGTGTGTATAAGCTGGCTCCGCTACACGTTTATGCTGTGTTAATATGCAGTGTTCACAGTAAGGATCTGAATATATTACATTTTCCTATTCACAAGTGCTAATAATGGACTAATGTCCACTTCATAGGATTCTTTAAAGAAAGGTGATTTAAGAAAGCATGGCTTCTGGAAGTGGTTCCTTCACTTTGTATCACATTTTTAAGAGAATTGATATACTAAGAAATGTTCCTGGTCAAAATGGCAGCACTGGAGTTTTCCCATTAAATCAAAGAGCCCCAATCTATGAGAAAGGAATGTCAGTATAAATACAGGATAAAGTATAAATATAAAAACACAAAATAAATAACTGTGGCCTGGGAATAGAAAGGGTGGAATTTGTAAGGACAAAAAGCTATTAAGAACAAATAAAGATGCAGTTGAATTTTTCATTTCATTTTTTTTTATATTTGTCTGAAAAACTGATGTTGACTTATGTTGAATTTATCTATATTAATATCTGTCAACAACTTTCAGGGAATAGCAAATACAGTGGGCTTATACATTTTAAAGGGGAAATTGGTATAAAAATGGTAATAAAATAAGGCACATTTTGTCTGCCGATTGAAACTGATAAGACCAAAGGTTTTTCAGAGACATTGTTTCTCTCCTTAATGCCATTCTGTGGTTAAACACGCCAAATAGTGAAAAGAAACTTGTTTAAAAAAAGGTCCTTCAAAGGAATGCCAACCGTTTCTACACACATATTGTAAGCTCAAGCAAACTGTGACGAATGTGTTTTCAGCTAGAGGTGCACAGTGAGATAATGTTGCCATATTTACATAATTTGATGAACTGATTACATAATTTGTGGTTTGTGTCTTCTCCCACGCCACTGACAAAATATGCAGACTTGTCTCTCTCAGTACAGAAAGATACTGATATTAAGATATTTACAAAATGGCCGTACCAAGCAATCCTATTCAACTTGTAATTCCTTTCTGTTTTTGTTTTTTTCCAGTAATACAAACATAGACTCCAAAAATATACAATGATTGTCAAAATGTGTCTTCAAGTCTAGGTGGCGTAACACTGATATTGCATGACGTGTTGGTATAAAGCACTGTAATCATGTAATCCATTACCTAGGAAAGCCTTCATTTCATCCTTCACTCTCATACTTATTTGGCAGTTGTGCGCATCCTCGTCCAAAAAGGACCTAGTCTTTGGATTCTAGGTATGATGGCAACACCAGAACCTCATTTCTGTGAAGTGGAGGGAATAAGTCAATATATGATTCTGTAGTTCAACTAAGCCGTCAATCTTTGAATGCAGGCTAATGGACTACTTAATGTCACATTCCACTGTATTATAACAAGAGGCACATTGTGGCACTTGGACTGAAGCTGTTAAGGTAGAAGTCAATAGTTCTTTGGCATGGTCATAGCTGATATCAGCGCTCCGCTCAGCTACTTGTGAGCTGGTGTCTTGTGATTGACGGCTGATGGCTAGCATTGCTTTCACCAGTGTTCCAGGTGAAGGTCCATGGCAGAGTTCAAGTTAATGTCTGTGACATCCAGGAACTCTGTGTTGAAGATGCTGGGCCCACTGGGAGGAGCAATACTGAAGGCCGTGGCCGAGCTGGGCGGCGTCAGGTCCAGCCACTCCATCGTCTCCCACGGCGTCTCACTGAAAGTCATGCTGACCATCCCCTGCACCTCGGAGACGGCGGACACCTTGGTGCTGATGGGCGACAGAGGGGTGTCCATCAGATCTCTGTTGGTCAGAAGTTTGTCCTGTTGGGGATGGTGAGGCTGGCGGTGGTGGTTGTGGGGGCTCCCGTACCCTTCGCCGTCTCTGTTTCCTTCATCTTCCTGCCCCCCGTCCTCGGCAGCCATTTTAAGAAGAGCCACCTCCCCTCCCCGGCCAATTGGACTTCCCAGCAGATTCTCCAGGTGGCTCTCGGTGATGTGATTGGCCGAGTGGTTGTAAGGGAGCTGGGTGGGGGACAGGTGTTCGTAGTGTCTGTGGAACCTAGGGATGAGGAGGCCGGGACACCCTGGGGACACAGTAATGTGAGGCACAACTTTGGTTACAGAGGCTCTCTCCCTCTCTTCTCTGGCGTTAGCTGGCATCTCTTGAAGAGAAAGAGGAGAGGAGGGAGGGTCACAGCAGGCACTGGGATCCCATACCAATGTGTGGGGCAACACTGTGATGTCAAACCAATGCTCTTTACATGTAGATTTAAAATCAGCCTGCATGTGCATGTAAAGTTCTAGCTACGCTACCATTCTTTGTGGAATTTCACCTTACCTCCACTCTCTATGAGCACATCCAAAAGTTCGTCCATCTGCTGACTTCTGGTCAGTTGCTGTAACGGTAATAAGAAAGTGATTATTTTTATCAGTTGAACAATGTTTTAACAATTAAAATTGTAATCCAATTATTTGAAAGAATTTTACATGAAAAATATGCAAGTTTTCAAGCAGTCTACAAAGACTTACAGAAAGGAGTTTTGGCAATACAAACTTTTGTTGGAGGCAGATCAGTTTATTGGTTGAAATACAACTAGCTTACGGACAAAAGAAGTCACTTTCTCTAAAAACGATATTCCATTTCCATCCATTGTATGTGCGGTGAAGACGTCTCAGAGACGGGTATCGCCAAATAACCAAAACCATCTTCCAAAACTACTCTACCTCGATACCACTCCACCACTTTCTGTCATTTGGGTGACCCTTAATATTAGCATTTCTAGGTTAGCTATCAAGCTACTGAGGCAGCAGTCATCCTCCAATCAGAAGGGCCGTGACATTGAAATGTCCTTGGGCAAGATATGAACCCCACATTGCTCCCAATGGCTGAGCGATCAGTGTGTCAGTGTGTGTGTGTGTGTGTGTGTGTGTGTGTGTGTGTGTGTGTGTGTGTGTGTGTGTGTGTGTGTGTGCGTGTGTGTTAATTGCTCCTGATGAGCAGGTGGCACCTGGCAGCCTCTGTCTTCAGTGTATGGATGGGTCAATGTTGACTTGTATTGTAAAACTAGAAAAGGGCTATATAAATGCAAGTCCATTTACCATTGCTCCAATAACAATATATTGGTCAATTCTTTTTTTCAATACACTTTTAACATCAAGAAACAATTTTAATTGTTCAGTTTTAGTTTTAGTTTTAAGTATTGTGACCAGGATACATAGCCAGTTGAAAAATAAACTATGTTATAGAGTCACTGTTTCTAAATGACCTGAAACCGATTTGACATTTCTGCAATGCTACTGATATATCAGCCGTAAACTACAGCTGTATCTGCCTTCATAAAACGTTTGTACGACTAAAACAGCAATCTGCTTCAGAATTGGTAAAAGGTGGAAAGTTAGTGCAGTGAACAAAGCGACTGGATGAATAAAAGAGGTGCAATACAGGTGATGGACTGGAGAGACAAAAAAGAAGAGACAGGAGGGAGAGTGGAATTAGAGCAACGCCGATAGGTCAAATAAAATCTCTGGCCAGCCATGATCTAGTGAATTTTAGCATGAATTTCAGTTTACCTGCTTGACTGCATCCTCATAGCGTGGGGGCTGTCTTATGTCTGATGCATCTGAATCTGAGCTACTGAAGGCAGGGGGAGAGACCTGGCACTTTTGGCCAACATGCCGAGGAGAGGGCACTACTGACATCTATATGAGACATAGTGAAAAGTGACGTTAGCCCACCAATTAGAATAGGGAAGCTTACCCAATGTGAGTGTATTGCAGACTTTAAAAAAAAGCAAAAAGAACCATGAATCAGGCCCTCGAGATGGAATAATCTCATCACATTAAACATTTCATCTTGAGAAAAGGGTTGGCCTTGTGTTCTTGTAAAGGAAAAGTCACCAACATGTGAAGGAATATGTGATGAAAACAGAGGGATTGGGAGATATGACAAGAGTGACAATGCACCTCAAAACAAAAAGACAATCATAGAGACAGGTCACAAACGGATAGAAAAGAGAGAGAAAAAAAAATAAAACGGTTACGTGAATGTGAGGTGATTCAGATGGAGTACATGACACCGACCTGACAACATTGCAAATGCTCTTAATGTTGACATGGTGTTTACCTTTGGTTGCATATTGTGGTTGTCCGGCTTGGCTGAGCCGCTGTGGCCACAATCCGTGGAGTTGGTAAAGACTCCCTGAAGGCCTCTTTGGTCAGAGGGATAAGAACAGTTCACGGCCTGGCCACCGTTCTTCTGCTGCATCTGTATTTATACAAAGTAAAATCATCATATACATGAACGCCACATCAGAGATACAGTGGACATTTGGTACTGACATTCATATTTTTATTTCTCCAATACTTTCTATATGACTAAATGCTAGAAAACGGTTAGCATGCTAGCTAACTGTTGCTAATTAGCACTAAGTACAGCTGAGGCTGATGGGAAGGTTACGTCTAATCCAGAAGAATTGGTGGAGATGATATTTTATCATTGTAACCATGGTTTTGTGTTTGCCTCATTATACTAATGAAACAGAAGCGAGAGAGAGAGAGAGAGAGAGAGAGAGAGAGAGAGAGAGAGAGAGAGAGAGATGCCTTCCTATCACCAACAGCCACTACTGATATGTGTGTTGTTAATAAGGTTGTTAATAGGGTAAGTCACACTGGCACATGCAGATGTTTGAGATCTATATACATGTACTGTATATAAAATGGGTTTAGTTTGAGGGTCAGCACTACCTGCTGCACCTAAATACAGCCTCACAGAGCCACTAGCATGGCTGTAGAGCCTCCTTTACTCAAATCAAAAATAATAACCAAGTAACAAATAGTCAGTTTACCAAAATTTTCATTTCCAACCTTGGTATTATATCACCTGGTATTATTTTCGATAACTTGTCTGACTTGTCCACAGCACATATAATAATGATATTTCTGTCCATGCACACATCATACCTGCATGTTGCGTGCTCTGTTATTGGCCTGGGGGTGGGGGTGACCGCAGCCGTCTCTTCCCAGCGGAGGTGACAGCAAGTAGGGGTTATTGGGAGACGAAGGCTGGGGGCTACTGGAAGGCTTTCCGATAGGGGATTCTTGTGGCGAGCACTGGGGACTAAGGAAAGCAGACATTGTGGAGGGGCTGCCGGAGGAAGTGTCCATACATTGTGGCCCTCCGGGGCCCCCCATATTGGAGAGGGGGTTGTTGCAGTGTCCCATATCCTCCATGCAGCTGCCTGCAGAGCTCTTCAGCTGTTTGGGAGAGGACAGAGGGCAGCTGGGGGACAAGGACATGGGCTCCTGCTTGATAGTCACCCCAAAGAAGTGCTGGCCCATCATGGCTGGAGTCTGCTGGTGGTGCATGGAGGGGTGAGACGGAGGGGGGACGGTGTCATGTGTGGCTCCATAGCAGCGTTTCCTCTTGTGGAGCTGCATCCTCAGCTCCTCAACCTAGCAAGCGGGGTGACAAAGGTAAAATATACATCGTCAATACTGAAATACACGTGTTGTGAAATGTCCCCATAAAGACGCTAGAGAGGATAACACATTATTTAATACCAGCTGCAGTAGAGAAAAAAAACATCTGTTGTTGCCGCCACTGATTCTTCTACATTTGTCCTTATTAATGTATTTTCATATTTCATGATGACCTCTACTGGTGACTCACCTGTCTCTGCTCCTGGTGCAGCTTCCACGTCAGCTCCTCAATCACCTTCTGCTTTTCCACCAGCATCTTATCTTTTTCAGCTTCCTCGCCATCCATACCTCCACCCTCCCCGGCCCTAGGGCCTCCCCCGCCCAGGCCGTCCTCCATGCCGAGCTGGACCGGAGATGGCTGCAGGGTGAACTGCGTCGGCGAGGACATGGGCACGTCGCTGAAGCTGTCGGGGAGAGAGCCGCTGAGGGACAGCTCGGAGGAGGCAGGAGAGATAGGGGGGGTGGAGGAGGTGCTGGGGTACGGGTAGTAGCCTCCCTGGGACAGGACGCTGGAGGAGGACGGGGACTGGTAGGAGGACAGGGATCCTGTGGGTGTGACAGGGAAGGTCACGGTGGTGATGTCAGAGGAGCCTGAGGGCGAGGAGCCGGCGTTGGAGTCCTTGAAGGGTCGGAGGCGCTCGATGAGGGCCGTCTTGGTGCCGGAGACGGGCATGCCACGAATACGCAGGTGCTGCCTGAGCTCCGATACCTGACACAGAAAACACATGTTAACATCTCTTATAATGTCTACAGTGTTGTTTTTTCTTATGATAATTTGATTTTGTGTCCCCTACTTTTAGGTCATCTAGATTAGCCGGAAGGGGCCCAGGTTGGACCGGTGAGATGTTGCTTTGGTTGGCGTATGTGTTCTTGACTGGGGAGGAGGAGGTACTGTTGGCTTGGCTGGATGGACCGCTGGAGTTACAACCTGACAGCTGCTCACTGGCTCCTCTTCAGGCAGAATTGAAGTGGGTTAGTCACATCGTAAAGTAAAAACTTGGTAGAACTTTCTAATAAGGCACCCTTTATGAATGGATTATACATTTTCACAATTGGCTTTATTCATAAGTCTTCCACTCATGCTTTATAGATCAGCTAGCCTTGAACTTTAGTGACTAAGTTACGGCTTATAAAGTTTTGCTGATTGGTCATTAGAAAGTGAAAAACTCATGATCCTTTATTAATGACTTATTAATAATGGAAGCTTTCTTACTTTCTAAGCCATCCAATTTACAGATATACATATTAGTAAGGCATTAATAAAGGGTCATAGGTACAGTATACATAAAATATAAAAAAAATACTAAGCAAACTCTGTCCCATGATGAAGACTGTAAAATCATGTGGTTGAAAGCTACAGAAAATGCTAGTAAGGAGACCTTGAGTAAAGAGTGAGACTCACTTCTGGTTTTGGGTCGCTGGGTGAGGCTGGTAGCTGAAAGAGGGCTGCCGCTGCTGAGCCTGGGCCTGGGCCTGTGTCTGGGGTGTGTGTGTGTGTGAGTGCTGCTGCGACTGTGGGTGTGTGTGAGCGTGTTTCTGCTGGCTGAGGATCTGCAGCTGCAGGAAGAGCTGCTGTTGCTGGAGGAGTCGGGCGTAGGCCGAGTCCATGGGCGGAGGGGACTTCTCTGCCTTCTGGTCCGGGGGAATGTACTGGTGGTACTTGAGCTTCTTCACCTTGGGCTTCACATCTTTGGGCTTCTTGTGTCGGTTCTTGTCTGAAGTCTTGGACTGTTCGGAGGAAGGAGGGTGAGATAGAAAGGGTAAAGGCAATGAGAGTCACCAAATCAAAAAGCAAAAGGAAGATGAAAGTTCATTAAATGTTGCTGACCTTGACAATAGCAGGAACAGGTATTGGGGGAGACGCCTGGCTGTTGTTGGCACCAGACAGCCCTTCATCCTGGCCTTGATCAGGTGGGTCTCTGGTTGCACCTCCCTGTTCACAAACCAAACTGCACACTGAATATTCTCCTCGCTATGTCCACTCAGAGCCACTCTAACAGACTCTAACACAAATGCACATTTGTAAATGGAATAACTTTGGGTACTGGAGCTCTGGGTGGACAAAACCGGACATTTGAAGATGCCACCTGTGGTTCATTCACTATTTTTGCATATTTATTGGTTGAACAGTAAGCAACTCTTTTAAGTGGGAGACTAAATAGGCTACAGCCATGCTAGCAGCTCTGTGAGGCTCTACTTGGTCACATGCTTTGAGTTAAAAGCTAACATCAGCATGCTAACATTCTCACAGTGATAATGCTAACATTTTGATGATGAAAAAGTAAATGGTAACCACGTTCTCTCTTGGTTAAGCGTGTTAGAGAGAGTTAGATGTGTTAATCAGCACTAAGGATGAATCAATCAAGCTGCCATATGACCCCAGTTGTTTCCAGTTGTTGATTCAGAGCTGATGATTCAGTTGGAACATTTCAGAGACAGAAATAACTGACATAAACAATCCTGTACTGGCATGCATTTCAGTCACATGACTGTTGCTGATGCCGACCATTGGAATGAAGTCATCCTGAATGAACGGTAAATAGACAGGAAATAAAAGCAGCTGTGGAATGTGCCACCTGCCTAGTTCAACTCAGTCCAACGGTCAGTGGAAAACCGGAGGAGGCTGATGATGGAGGTGCAGTTCACTCGGTCACCACAAGAGGACAGAAGAAGCAAAGTAGTGGAAACAACTGCCGGCGGTGCAACAACGTCAGACAGAGCAGAGATTGAGGGAAATCCCACATCTCTGAGCTCCACGCAGTCAGGAGAGAGAGAGAGGTGTCTTTTACCTGTCGTGGGCAGGTTAGGGCAGGTGAGGAGGAGGAGGAGGGCGTACTGCCGACAGCCTCCGATGAAGGGCAGGCAGAGCCCTGCGACTCATCACTGTGGTGCTGCTCTGGAGACAGACTCTCACTGCTGCTGTCTTCCTCGAACGCATACGAGTCCTCCTGCTTCGGGAACTTACCATGGTTTACTGTAAGAGGAGCAAAAAGGGAGACGGGTGCTGTCAGTACGCTTTACCTCCAGATTACTGAGAAATGGAAGAAGGATAACAGAGAAAATTCCTGTTTCTTTTGTTAAGAGATACTTTCTATTCATTGTGCTATTACATTATGCTCACTAAATGTACGGCTCAGACCCGCGAACACAGCAAAAAGAAACGACTTAGATTATCTGGTAAAGTGTGTGTGAACGCGGTGTGTGAATGCAGTGTGTGTGTGTGAACGTGGCAGTGCAGTGTGTGTGAACGCAGTGTGTGTGTGTGTGTGTGTGTGTGTGTGTGTGTGTGTGTGTGTGTGTGTGTGTGTGTACATAGTAGTATATGTGAATGTAGCAGTGGTGTGTGTGTGTGTGTGTGTGTGTGTGTGTACATAGCAGTGTGTGTGTGTGTGTGTGTGTGTGTGTGAACATAGCAGTGTGTATGTGTGTGTGAACGTAGCTGTGTGTGTGTGTGTGTGTGTACATAACTGTGTGTGTGAACATAGCCAGTGTGTGTATGTGTGTGTGAACGCAGTCTGTGTGTGTGTGTGTGTGTACATAACAGTGTGTGTGAACGGATGCTGATGCAGATGCTAGAACGCTTACTACAACCATTAGAGACTTGAGACTTGACTAGGACTTGTGAGCATCTCTGTCACTGAGCCTTCATAGTAGGTTCTAATGAAAGCTCGAGTTATAAGCAGTAAAACAACGAGCAGGTACACAGAGGTCATCTCAGAGGTCAAAAGGGTCAACATTATCGGTTGATGAGAAACAAACACTTCTTCAGTTAGCGCCACTTGGAAGCTCTGGCCTGCCTGCAGCTAACACCTGCACACTCAGCATCGACGGTTGGAGAGGACACATGTCTTCTAGCTCCAGACTCTCTCCTCCTGTGGGTTTGTATGGACCTGTTTATGGGCAGCACAACGTATGTGACCAGTGGTACTCACACACTGCCTGTCTGTCACTGACACCTCGTACGACACTCAGCCTGGAGGTGTTACGCTGTGTGGGTGAGCCACCGACACCGCCACTTTACATCCACCACGCTCCTGATTGGCCGGGCTGATAGTGAACACAGCTTTAATTGGATGTGCTAAGAGTGGCTATCTAACAGAGCTGAAGGGACAGAGCCAGGGGAGGGAGGTGGTTGGTGTGTGTGTGTTTGTGTTTGTGTGTGTGTGCACAGAGGTATAAGATTCTCTTTTTGTATCCAAACATGTGACAGGCAGGAACAGAACCTGGTTTCAATCACAGCACCAGGCTCAATCTGTGCAACTCGGTGACCTCGCAACACCCACACCCACAAAGCTTTACACGCAGCTTAGCGCACGGCATTGTGTTAAATGCCATTTCCTCCCACCTGTTCATGTTTAACTAATTCACTCCCCAACATGCATTCTCAATGGGTCATATGTGAATTTGCTGGTTCTGCTGCGTCTACTCTCTGCTACATGCTGTTTCCATGAGTCTTTAAGTCAATTTGATGTCAGCGGGAGATTGAGATGGCAGAATTGCAGGAAATCTGCAAGCCGTGTGCACTTCCGCTTTTCAAGTGGCTGGTTTGGAAGTTACAGCGGGTCACATAGTTTTCAAAATGACAGAGGTTGAAACAATCTCTGGGAGTGTTGTGTAAAGGGATATAGAGCTTTAAGGTGAGGGGTTAATGCTGCAGGCGAGGGGAACACAACAGCCTGGTCCTGTCACAGAGCTTTGTAGGTGGCTGACTGGAGCCATGGAGGCCAGTTAAAGCAGAGACAAAAGGAGGGAGGACAGGAGGTAGGTACAAACATACACACAGGTACGCCCACATAAGGATGCACTCAAACTCAAACACTCGCCGCCACTTCGAAAGAAAAAGGGTGGAACCAAATACAGCTGCTGTTCATCTCAATAAACGACGCTCCCCTCCTCCTGCAGAGGTAGTGTAAACCAGCT
This sequence comes from Ophiodon elongatus, assembly GCA_016806645.1. NCBI lineage: Eukaryota > Metazoa > Chordata > Actinopteri > Perciformes > Hexagrammidae > Ophiodon > Ophiodon elongatus. The sequence goes on from JACSYO010000399.1 coordinate 613,588, forward strand.
GACTGCAGCCCGCCGTTTCCTTTACGCAACATGTTTACTGGAAGCTCAAGGGGGCAAACATAAAACCTCTGGAGCACCAGAGTCTAAAAAACACTAGTCACACTGCCAAGAATGATACAGAGAGAGTGAGTAACATGTGAAGGATTAGAAGACAAACAGTGCGAGGTCTGAGCGGCGCAGTGGGTCGGCTCAGGCCCGATGCGTCGCACAGCGCTAAATCAGTGGAGTGTCTCAGCATGCATGTTGTGTTCTTCCTTAAATCAAACACGGGAGGAGGTGGAGGTGTCAGGAGGGCTCCCCATCCACTTAAGTCCACAATATGCATTTGTAAAGTTGCCATTGCATCTCTTTTTAAAGTAAATTAGTATTTTCAGCGCCACAACAAGGAGTATGTAAACATGTAAATAACATTCTCTCTGCAAGAAATATAAATAATCTTGCTATGAAACTTGGATCACATTTAGGAGGAAAAACAGGAAATAAGCAGTGAAAAAGTCTGCTTAAATATAACGGAATTACCTTTTTCTACATTTTCTGGTCCCGCTTTCTAAAAGGTCACAAGTTATTAAGGGTTTAAAAATGAATCAATAGTTAATATATAACATACTAATGCTTTATAGATCAATTATAAGCCATTAATAACAACTAATTTGGGGTTTTTTGGTGTTATTAGCTGTTAATAAATACTCGCTCCAAGTGGTCCAGCCCGTCCAGCCACTCAAAGCACAACCTGGCAACACATCAGTTGTTCTTACCAATGGAACTAATAACATCATAGTTATAAACCCTTTATAAAGTGTGACCATTGTTTCTTATTTAACCAAGCAAGATCACCTTAAAGTGAAAGTTTTTAGATTTGGCTAAAAAGTTGTATAACATGGACAGTTTGTAAGGACTTTCTTTTGGTTTAATATAAATAGCTACAATGGACATTCTACTTTTAGTTGGTGCTTGTTTGACAAGATGCTGTGACTGTGTGGAGGTTCAGCAGTACATGCTTGTTTCAGTAGATCACAGTCACCACCATCTTATAAGTAAATCACCTGAACTGTGGTTTGATAATAAATACACACAAACTCAGACTGCTTTTCCCGGATGCTACTACCAGACACACAGATGCAGGTTGAGACGCAGCGTTAGAGGTGTGTCCAACTCCAGCAGATCTCTGCTGATACCTGTCATCGTGACGTCAGAGTCTAGAGGAATGATATTCTTTTGGACCAGCTCCAGGGGACCCGGCCTGAGAGCCAGCTTCTCATTCAGGTCCTCGGCGAGCCGGGCTCGCCTCAGCCTCACCTGGGCCTCCAGAGAGGAGCCGTCTGAAGCTCGGTCTGCACCACACACAGCAGGACACAGCAGGGAAACACTTCAAGTACACTTCAACAAGATCTCCCTGAAAGTACGGGTTACTCTGAGTTCTCCAACTTTATTAATTTACCTTCATACACTTCAATTGAACTCCACACCATTAATCTGAAAGACTGCAGTTACTAGTTATTAAAAAACCCATATTTTTACCATATAAAACGGTAGCTTACACAGTTAGTTAAACTGCAAAACAGCTTATGGTTAGTTCAAATACTCTCCACTGGTCCACTAGATACAACAATTACTGTACATGCTGCTTACACATTGATCAGTGATAATAAATAAATGATCCCATTTGTAATTTCTTTCAAATTAATTCATCAACAAATCACAAAGCCTTATCTTAAAATAAAACATGGCTGAGATCAGACTGTATTTTTGGGATTTAAATTATATTTAAATGTAATGTATTCATTTGTCTGTCTGTGGACAGATTTTGTCACCCTGACTGTGCAAGATGCAATCAGGAAACTTTACAGGTGGGTAGTTTGTACTAGTGTAGTTTGTAGTAGTGTCTAATACGATTATTATTATTATTCATGAAATTGTATTCAGCTGTCATTTCCTCAACAAACACTATGCACATGGCCTCCCTCAGCCATCAATAATCAATATTTCTGTCTTGGATCTGTTCCAGCATCTGCTCGGCTGCTCCATTCCAAGTTCAGCCAGACACTTTGAGTACTAAAAAAATAAATGGAGTGGCTGTAATTAAAGGGCTGCAGCGGGCGAGATTTTCCACCTTCCACAATCTGTCCCTGTTAAATCCAGAATAAATAATCAGAGCCGGAGCTAACCTGGCTTGGTCTCGAATCTATCCATAGCACCCACAGGACTGATAAGCCGGCAGTGAGGAGCACACCAGATCACTCCAGCACCGGCACTTATTTGGTCAAATATAATTCTAGTGGGATATTTCTGAGTGATGACACGGTGCCAAAATAAAAGCAATGATATTGAGCTTTGTGCTGCGCAACTCAGGTCGATTTTTATCGTCTGATGAAAAATGGATTTGAAATGTAATGCTTCATAAAAAACAATTCCAACATGAAAATGAAGACGTGGGTTTGGTGAGGTATGTAATTGGAGGAGGATGAAGGAACGGATAAAACAAAGAAGGAAGAAGGACTTTTTCTGTAGGAGATAAATATGAAAGACAAAATGAAGAAAGGAAAAGAAAAATAGGCCGATGAAGAAAGTCAGGAAAGAGAAAAGGAAAAAAAGAATGGGTTGAAAGATGAGCTGAGGGAGGACAGTTTTCTTTATTTGAAAATCAAAGAGAGTGAAATGAGGTACGCAGGTAAGAGGAGAGAATATTCAAGTTAACCTAAAAATAAATCAGGGAGAAAGAAAAGGGAGTAAAGAAATTAAAGAATTTCTTGGGTAGGAATTCATGTAGGAAGAAAGGTAGAAGGGCAGAATATAGAAAAGTATAAAAACTATTGTTGGAAAAAGGAAAGAAGAGAAGAAAAGAAGGGAAGAAATGGGAATGGTAGGAAGGAAGGAGGGATAATGGGATGTAAGAGGGCAGTGAAGGGCAGAACGCCACTTAGATGGAGGGCAGTGGGTAAAGCAGATGATCCATGCCAGCCTGGCTCCAGTGAGGAAAGACCAGCTGCCAGTCCTTGGTCACGTTGGACCGCCGTGGCCTTCCACCAGCAGGATGATGTCATCATCTATTTATAAGTCAGCTGCCCACTGAGTCGGCCCCGCTGTCTCACACTCTGCTCCCTCACCTGTCACTGCATGGCCTGATTTAAGACCTGATTTGACATCACAGGGACACACAGAGCTTTAAGTGTGTTTAAACTGTGTAACCAAACTGCCCCAAAACGCGTCCAACCGTGGCTGCACGGGCCCACTGGGGCATAATGTAACACGATCCAGTGAGTCTGAAGCTGGCTTACAGACTTTTAAACATTCTGCAGCAGTATTAAAACATAGGACGCACTTTAAACCGATTGCAAAGCATATACCTGCTGACCGTATCTGTCAAATGTAAACACTGCACTAAGAGGTAAGACGTATGGTGCATTAGGCAGGAATAATTCCCTTTGTGTTCCCATCCACTGAGGATTAAAGCACCGCTGCTGCGGGAATGGGAATGTGTGTTTTTTTATGCATGAAAAAGCACAGTAAACCTGCAGCTACAGCCCTATTATCTTTATGAGGAAATATTAGATTGTATGTGTGTGTGTGTATTCAGACCCGTGGCCGGCAGGCAGACAGTGTGCTCCTATGCAGGCCACACGCCAGTCAGGCCTGAGAGGCTGGGGCGGATTCTCCAACAGTCTAATAAACACCAGATGTTCCCTGGGTAATATATACACAGACCCTGTGCCGTGTCCATCTCCCCAGCAGGAATAACACAGCCAGCATCTGAAGGATCTGCAGCAGCAGAAGAGGAGGATGCTGTGACGCCTTGAAAAACCTCTTGTTTTTTGACATGAAGAGCTGGAAGAACAAACGACGCTGCTGCTTGAGTGATAAGACATCTAGTGTGTTTGGGTGAGAAAGTGTCTACCAACAAAATCCAAGTCCATGGGACCGCTCTTCCATGTGCGCCACCGCCTGCAATCAAGAGATAAACGGCCAATTGAAAGTTCTTTTTTAAAAAAGCGCTTGCAGCCCGGCTGGCCAATTGCGTTACTCCTTGCTGCCTTATCTGTGACAGACTCCTAGAAACTGATAGGGCCTCGCCGGGCCTCTGGATTCCGTTCCCCCGCACACTTACCAGCAGTTTATCTGGAGGCTGGAGCCTCTGTGAAATGGCAAACGGTGCCAGAGATATCATTCAACAAATCCCTGGCCTGCATTTCAAGTCCCCCAGTCCCCTGTTGTTCCTGCCGGCACACACTGCACACTGGCATAGCTCACTGCTCCCACGTTTGCCGAGACGACACACAGTGCTGCTTTAAGGAATTGATAGGATCTTAGTTTATAAGTGTCTATCTGCCGTGAGCTGTCCCATGCTTAACAAACTTTAGGTTTCTTATGAATATTTGAAATGTAATCCTGTAAATGCCAGCAAAAATATGTGTATGACATTCGTGGCCTGTGGTGTGTTGGCCACGTTACAGTGCTACCTCGACCTGAAGACCAGGGGAGGCCATTAATCGTAGCAACAGCAGGGATATGAGAGTACGCTCAGTACACTCAGGTCTACTTGTTCTCATCGCGATGTGACACTGAAAGTACAAAGCGTCTGTGTTATAAAAGGCAGCTCATGCTTCATGTTGTTGTGCTCGGGCGTGCCTCTCTGCAGGCGCTGTGCTGTAAACAGGTACCGTCTATGTAAATCTGTTCCTTCTGAGGCCGGGAGCCTCTTCCAGCACAAGAGCATTCCTCGGAGGTCACTCACCGACCTGTCTGCCTACGCGCTGGCTGCCTGTCTGTCTGCCTGTTGGGTGCATATATCCACCTGCTTCCCCTACGTGCGCCTTTGGATCTGTCACTGCCACTGGATTTATCTGTCTCTGGAGTCTGGATCTGCTTCTCTTTGGAGCATCTGTCATCTTAACTGTTTTCTTGTCTTCCTAACTGTGTCTTAGTGTCTGTGCTTTAATCTGCAGTGTATGTCTTTTGTTCAGAGAATCTTCACTACAAACACTTTGATTCCAAAAATAACTGAAATAACTGCAGCAGTTTATTTCATTGTGTTCCCTCTTTCTGGTTGAATTTCCTCAGTGGAATCATCTGCTGATTCCTGAGCTACACTTCTCCTCTGTCTCTCCATCCTTCATTCCTTTACAAGCAGCTGGCATCTGATTTCATTTTATTAATTTTAAAACTGCAATAGTTAATCACAAATCAGTCATATCTTTTTCTTTTTACATGTCATGATATATGTCAGACTCAATTATCTGATTCATGTGAAATGATGCTTCTGTGTTCCAAGATTCCAATCCAAGATTACTGATTGAGCCAAGGAGACCTGCAATTACGGGGCAAATTTGAAAAGGCAATAACTGCTCATATTTCCCACAGTGAGCTGGATGTTACATCCATGTTTCTCTCCTTAGACTTTTTACTGTACCATATTACTTTAAAAAATCTGTTCTTCATTTGTTTTTTTCATACCTGAATTTGTGAATTTAAAGCTGAATCAATATTTTTTTTAATATAAACAATTGAACAAATTACAAAAGACCTAAAAGTCCCCTATCTGCACACTATCTGCCCAGCACCCAACAGACTAAGTTATAAACTAGCTGGTAAACATAGAGGAGCATTTAGAAGCTAGGAGTTGGTGGAGAACAAAACAGAGCTAAAAGGAGGCGGACTATTGGACTTCCATTAGTCAGGTGGTCAGAAAAACCTCTCCATATGAATGCTAATGCCGCTATGGGTCTGCTGGAATGTTTGCTAACATGTTAGCCATGTCAACTTTATGAAGTGATAATATGTCAGTGTTGTTTACGGTTTGTTCTGCTGCCCCCAACTGGCCAAAATATCATTATCCAGCCCTATCACCATAAATAAATGTTGGCTAACAGCTAACTAGCTCTCCTCCTATTGACATGAGAAAACATGCTCCGTTGTACACAGTGTATGGTTCAGCTTGTCATTTGCTCAGCGATCGTCATTCATACATAGCCTGTCGCCAATTGTCCTACCTTGGCGAGCAAATCAAGAGAGTAAGAATTCCTCATCTGGAAGAAACAAGATCTAAACTGAAGCAGTTGTTGATGACTTGCGACCCCTAAGAGTAGCGAGGAGTCAGCAGTAACGGTAATAAAATGTGTTTTCAAAAACTGTGAATCACTGCAATGAGGTCCTTGAGTATACAGTCATAAATGAGCACCAAAAATGTAAGGCTAATGGGTCCAGTAGTATGCGAGAGGGTAGACGGACAGATGCACACACATGCACGCAGACACACGACCAAACACATAACTAAGCCTGGAGGAGATAATAAAGGTCACGATAACGCCATTTTCCCTTCACACGTGACACATTGTGGTGCCAGATTACCCAAATGAAACACATTTTCCAACTTCCCCCTAGTATCTGGTATCTAACCATGAAGATGGGTTCGGTTTTATGTGTCAGGGCTTTTGGCCGTGGCGTTCACTGCAGTAAAATCACCTTCATAAAATGTAACAGCCACAACTCGTCTCAGAAACCATGTCCCTATATAACCCACAAAACAAGTTGAGAAGCGTTTCTGTTACGGCTATGTCTTCAATAAAAAGTAGTTCAAGTGAAATCTGTTCACAGCATGTTCTGTGGATTACCCCCAGTTTTCTGAAAACATAGTTCAATTTAGAATGTTTTTTATGTTCTTACAAATAAAACCAAAACTATATGCATGGCTGTACACCACAAGAGGCCAGTGAGAAAATATGTTAATATGTTAGTTGTTGTTGTTGTTGTTGTATCTGTGTGTCTTATCACTAATTTGTCGAACAGATGATTTGTCCCCTTGCTTGTTCATTGTGTGTCTCACCCTTTTTCCCTCTGTCTGTCTTAATCACACTGCATCTAAAAGCATGCAGGTAAGTGGAAGTGTGTGTGCGTGTGTGTGTGTGTGTGTGTGTATGTATAGGTGTGTGTGTGTGTGCCTGCATGTGCGGCAGCTCGGTGTTGGAAGGTGTTACTCACGAGGCATGATGCCTTGGTCTGCCAGCTGCTCTCGTGTCCTCCTCTGCTGAAGTCTTAACTGTAGGACTGAGGTTGGAGGGAGTAGGAGAAGGGGAAGAGTAAAAAGAAGGGGGAAAGATGAGAAAGAGATGTGGAAAGACAGGTAAGAGACAGACAAAAAGCAGGAAGAGACTGAGAATTCAACCCATTTTACATGCTGTTTCATCATTCTAACTGGCAGTTTGATTAAGAATACGTTCACTCGTAAATAAAGACAGTGCTGCCATCCCAACTCAACACACTGGGTAGTCCAGTGCGTCTAACTGTGACGCTCCACTACGGCCAAGTACACCTGGTTAACCTCGTGACTTCAAACGAAAACACTTGCTTAGGTTTACAACAAAAGCACATTTGGCTTAAAAAATACTACGTTTGTAAAGTGAAAGTGTACCTTAAAGTTACAAAGACAAAAAGCAGATTATTGGTTTTAACAGGAGCAGCTGTCTCCTGGGTGAAAGTCCTGTCCACCTCCCCTAGCACCTAACCTATATAGGTTATTTGCGGTTTATACTGTCATCACACTCCAATAATAACGCAGAGGGGTCTACTTGAAAGCCCAATGCGTTGCATACAGACACTAAAGGGTACCTTGGGCGTCGGCATCAGACGGCGAGGGCCGTGACAAAACATCACTATCTGACATCCTAGGTTCCACTGTGGCCAATGGGGTTAGGGGCCCTCTAATAATAAACTGGGTAATACCAGAATGCCTTGAAATGATACATAGAGCTACCCTGGAAAATATGTATCTGAATAATTTATATAAGAATATATATATCTCAATAATTTATATAAGATTCTGTTTTTTTAATACTCTCTGGAAAAGAAAACATAACTGTAACCCCAGTACATGTGACTGTACTGATGTCCCAATAAACGCATACGAAACAGCACGAGATGGAAATATTGCTCCACGATGATTTTCTTTTTTTTGGTAAAATAGTCTGTAGGCATAAATAAATAATAGTATTATTTACCACATAAACTTTAAAAGAAAAATTCAACTAAAAGAATAATTTTATATTTTCATTGGTATTTTTGTCATGAACAGATATGCAATGATGATTTCTGGGTCATGCGTATGTAGATTTTGCCCCAAAGGTCTCTCTTTGATGTGACGATACGATACAATGATGTGTATGCGTGTGTGTGTGTGTGTGTGTGTGTGTGTGTGTATGTGCTTCTTGACTGGTAACTAGGGTGCACTAGGGCGCGTCATAACTACCTTACGCCACTGCTGTCACTTAACCCACAGGCAGAAATAAAAAGGAGGCACATGCATGTGTATGTATCTATACATATGCATACAGAAAACACGGGAAAAAAACAACGCTGCATGCTCACAAATATTTCTGTGAGCAGGATGTAGGGAATGATAAACACAGCTCCTGGCTTTTAAACAGATCTGCTAGCCAGTGTGTGGTCCGCAGCGTGTGTGCACGTTCCTGCGTGCTGTGTGTGTGTGTGTGTGTGTGTGTGTGTGTGTAGAAGTGGTCTAGGTGGGAGTGCGGGGTCATAAACATAGAGCCTCCCCCATGTCTGTTGGTCTGCTTGTGTCTGTGGCTCTTTTGCTTTCTTTTTCTTTCTTTGTCGGTGTGTGTTTTTCCTCCTTGCTGTTATCTGAATGTCTCTCCATGAGATCCTGGATCTGACACACAAGTATGATATGTTCCTCCTTTGCTGCAGGGCCCTAATCACTTTCTTCTTGTCTTCCCTTTGGTTAATTATTTCCCTCAGGTGGTTCATCTTACAGTTAAGCATTTTATGAATCCCCTCAAACCGTCAGGCTTTCATGTCATGACTTTTCTAACCGTTTGACTGAATATAAGCGGGCTCAGGTGCCACATCGTAGCGCCCTCATTGGAGAGCCCCTCAATTACATAACAGCAGGCCCTTCCCTTCATCTGACATCTGCCGTAGTTTACAGTGAGGGGGTCGTGACCTGCTGGTCGCAACATCGCAGACAGGCAGGCATTAGTAGCTCACTGAACACCGAAAGCTGACCAATACAGGTAACTGATTCAAACTCTGGGAAAGGTTTTGTCATCCCCTACAACAGTGAGCACCCATCCATGTATACAGGCACACATACAGTACATGCAGGTGTCATGGAAAAAGCAAGGTGAAAATGAAATGTACACTCGCTGTTATCAATCATTCTATTTGGCACAGCAGCTGCTATCTGCTCTTTCAAATAAAAAAAAAAAGCATTAATTCTAACAGAACCCACGGTGTACAATCCTAAACCACTTTACCGTTGTTTAGTTCATTTGCAGAGCTTCTGTCGAGGCAACACAACAAGCTAACATAACAAGCTAACCCTAGCAGTAGGGTGGCAGCCTTTTAAGTCAGCTAAAAGCCTTCATTTTATCCATATAAATGCAGATTTTGTATTTGCGTGTCATAATTGTGCAGAGCGTCTTATGAACTCTTTGCCGCTCTACGTTTTCCAAAAGGTTATCAATAATTCTGTCTGAAAAAGCACAGCGGCTGCCATGTAATCTGCTCTTTCTCCTAAAAAGCTTCGCTTAGACCAGAGGTTTGTCAGGCCTGATTGCAGAGTGAACATGTTATAGAAAGAGGACCCGAGCCAGGCTGTGTAATCACAGATCACTGAACCATACGCTACTCTGCCTCTCTGTTGACTTTCAAACTGAAGACATTCGTTTTAACTTGGGCTTTCTTGACAACAAAGGACATACAAATCCACAGCAACATTTACAAGTTTTCAGATTTATAGTGTAAATAAATGATCATTTGGCCTGCTTTGCACTGGTGAAGCGGTGATAACTACACAGTCAGTGTAGTGAAATTGTCCTCCTGTGGCTCACACATTCAAAGCCACCACACAAGAAAGACACTGTCTAATAATAATAACGCCACACTTTTACACTTCAACGCCAACAACTTAATCTAAGATGCTGGCTGCATTTGCTACGTGGATTCTCCTGAACGGTCCCTCGGCACAAGCAGGAATGTGCTCACGACAGATGTATGAGCTTGACTGTATAACATCTAATAAACAGGTATTCCTGAATGAAGAATTAGGTTTATTTTAGTCTAATACCGCTGCGTAAAGTGAAAATCCACCTTAAAACAGAACTGTCATATTTTATCTCTGTGGTCCTGAACAGTTAGAGGCAGGTTTGTGAACGTGAGCCAGATGACGGAGAGCCAACACTCCACCATTAAGATACAGCTCCATTCACAGTGACTTATAATCAACAGTGGGATAGTAGTCTGATGTTGATTTGTGTTGAAGAAGAAAAAAGAGTCACTTGAGCTCAAAAGCCAACCCATTCCACAGGTAAGTGCTTTTTTTATCTGTTGCCAGAGCGCCACTCATTGTCAGTGGAGTGTGTCTGAGTTTTGTCTCTCATATTATTACTTATAAGTCTTGTCAAAAATATTCGCATAGCTGCCAGGGCCATTAAAGGCTTATCACGATAAGCACAAACCAGTCAAACAATAAAGTTCAAACAAATTCCAACTCACGTAATTCATTCTAATTAATTCATTTGATTTGAATTAATCACAAGCTTAGTCCTAAACTATTAGGTTGCACACATTCTGGGTTGGGTATGGCAGCTTGTATAAAACATGTGCCTGTGTGTAGTGCTGATTTCCTGTTCAACTCATCATGTTGTTGACACCTTGTAGTATTGATTTAACTTATATGTGACGCCTCGGTCGTTATGTAACGACAGAGAGCTTGGGAGCGCGGACCACAGCCCTTTGAGCTGTTAATCAAATCGGCATGAGAACTAGTCAGTAACACACACTCACAAAACATTTGGCGGTCCACGGGGAGCACTTAAGTGTGATCTTTATCGTTCCCTTTAGCTTCAACCACGCAGCAGCAGTTCCCATGGCTTTGATAATGTAGTCACAGAAGGAGCAACAGTTGCTGGTGTTCATGCGGCACTTTCACTGGAGCTGCTGCAGCTTAAAGAAAACTGTAAATCCTGGACAACCAGATCGTCTAAGACTCCCCCTGTCATCAGCATTTATCTCAGAGAGATTTACGGACATTTTCACTTCTCTTACGCAAAACGTTTCACTCATGCACTCATAATTTCACCCCGACCAGCCACGGTTGCACCTTGTATCACCCAACATCAATCCCTCCGGCTTTAACATCAAGCAGACTTGTATGAAGACGACCTTTATTGCAGTGGAGACAGTATCTCTACAGCTGTGCCATATTAAGCGGCGAGAGCACGTGGGTTAGAGCACCACAGAACCTGAGTCTCTTGGTGAGAAGCCCCCCCGCTGCTTTTGAACACAGGCATCCACCCTGTCGTGTTCCCCGGAGCACCGGGGCTCATTTCCCACCCTGCTGATCTGCTCTAAACAACTCAAAGGAAAAGCATCATTTACTCTGCCATTTGTGGAAGGCAATTACAGCTCACCGGCAAACTGCCAGTAAGGACTGAAGCCACTCTGGCCACCAGCTTGAACATTCACAGCAGTAGTGCATAGAGCTGGGTCTGAGCTCCGCTGGTGCCACCATCAGTTACAGTTTCCTCAGGGAGGTGGCAGTGTTGATCAGAATACACATACTGTAGTAGGACAGCACACACACACACACACACGCTCAGCCTCACAGAACGTATGTCCAAAATATAGACAGAAAATGTATGTATGTGTGTGTGTGTGTGTGAAGGAGATAGATGGATACAAAGCCCTAACAGCTGCTGTGTGTTAAGGGGGAGTTTAAATCAGTGCTGTAGTCCGTGCCCTTCCTCCCTCTTTGATATGCCCAGGTACACACACCCACACACCTACACAAGCACCATCAGCTTCCAATTCAGCCACATTAAGATAACCTCTGACCCCTCTCCAGTGTCTACTCTCCCTTTATCAGTGTGCACACAGAGTCACAGAGTGAGAGCGCCTCGCAGGCTTCCCCCAGCAGCAGCAGCAGGTCAGCGACCGGCATGCAACAAGTGCACTAACCTGCACGAGACATCACCCAAATACATCGTGCCTTTTGGAGGAGAACACTCACAGCCGTGAACGGATCACAGTGTGACAGGGCTCAGTGCTCAGGTGGGTTTCTGTTATGCTGGCCTCCTTCCGCTATTCCTCGTGCCGTCACATGCCCACAGTATATTACACCTGTCCCTTTGCTGGTGTCCCTGAAGAGCACATGGTGAGTGTCAACTCGACTCATCCAAGTCAGATGAATGACACAGTGGACACAGGGTCGCCTATAAATACCATGTGTTGACAGACAAAGTGTCTGCAAGGCTCTCAAGAATAAACACAGCTGAACACAGCAACTGTCACATCCAGATACAGAGAAGCCACGTGTCATGGACTTACCTGATCTAAACTTGCTTCGTATCAGAATGGAGTGTTCAGAGCCCAGAAGAGTCATAATGCTTACAGTACAGTTCCAGTGTTCAAAAGTTGCAAAATAAAGTCACACACTCTCGATAAGCGGTACACACTTGGACCCCGCTGGCCACCTCTGGACTCCAGGCTGAGATGTGATGGAGTGGACCCGGCCTGCCTCATCAACAGCTCTGGAGATAAACGGGCTTCCTTGTGGTATCTCTCTCAGCCAGTGTGCACACTAGCAGCAGCCTGCTGCTCTCTGTTCCCTTGCTGCCTCCTCTCCTCTCCTCTGCTCTCTCTCTCCCGGGGGCTGATGTGGGAGTGTGGGAGTCTGCGGGCCAGTGAAGCTTTGGTCCCATCTAGCTGAGAACTCTGAGCAGGGCCAGGGACAGCAGGGAGATATGCCCCGCTCAGGGAGGGGCTACCGGGCCAGGGTTTCCTCTAAGCCCCGCCTGCCACAGCCGGAGGCTGGACAGCGCTTCCTCCCTGGCCACCAGTGTAAATATATCTGCCTATCAGCCCTGCTGACTGTCATTAGAGCGGAGAGGGGGGAGATCAAGATAGAGACAGACGCTGATAGTGGAGCAGCAGTACAGCCAGGAGGGAGAAAGTAGGAAAAGCAGGGATGCAACAAGTTTCACAATGACATTTAAGCCTACTTTGAATTCCACATATAATAATAATAATAATAATAATAATAATAATAATAATACTGAATATAATAATTATAACAAAAGTTGGTTCCATTCTTCTTTACTTTGCTTAAATATTTTCTGTTCTAGATCAGGAAAACCTTCTGACTTAAGACTGTAATTTTTAGAGTTCAGTCCTGGTTGATTTAGAATTTCTATTTGTCTGAAAACAATTGAGCAGTGCTCATGGTACGTTCACACTACAGACACTGTGGCCAGCTACATTGTTGGCAAGTCGCCTTTAAAGTGTTGATGAAGCACTTGTTGGCGTAGTTACATCATTAAATAGGAGCGGTGAAAAAAGTGGAGACCAGCCTAACTTAAATTTTTTTGCGTGTCATGTCTGCACACATTGTGTCGGGGCTCATTTTAGAGTTTCATGTCACCGGCTTCCATTAAAAAATACTCTACAAGTCTTTCTGATGATACATGAGCTTCAAGTTTTCAGAGACTGTGTTCAAGCTGCAATACAGCATTGATATATCACGACAGACACCCAGTCTGTAACACTGCAAATATATAAATCTATGATTGTTTCATCAGTCTCAAATCTTAAGTTCCACTAATCAATATCTTATACTAAGAATAAATGAAAGGTGTCACTTGATGTGACAAACCTTCAGAGGATTTTTAATCTAACTTTAGTTTCAAACTTTCATTTTCATCATGGGCCTGTTTCAGTTATACATCACTACCTGCTCAGCACCAAACAGCAGACAGACAAAGTGAAGCATTTAGCAGCTAAAGAGAGACCTTTTTCTCACATAGGGTATAAGATATGAATGTTTCCCCCCCCCCCCCTTATCTACTGTTTTCCTTTTCTATATGCTTTGGAAAAACAAATATGAAGAAAAATGACTGGTCAGCATGAAAGTCTGTCAGACTTTTAAGTCCAAGCTTTTGTCAAATGTAATATGCCTTTAAAGTGAGATTAAAAAAATATACTCATTATAATGGATTCAAGGGTACACAGAGTCACAAAGTGTGCTTCATGTAATGTTGAGTCAGCTGAAATAAACTCTTTATGGCCCTTTTAAGCATCAAACTGGACTTTTTCTACTGTGATTTATTGATGTACGCTGCAATAAGTGATCAGTTGAGTGCAGTCAGTCACCCAGCAGCTGAGAAGCAGGAGGTTTATCTTCTTCTCCAGCATGTATTCAACACGGCATCCCTTCCTCCAGCTCCCACATACCAGACGGACATTTGTCAGAGTTGAACTAAGCTTTGTGCCCGCTCTCCTCGGGGGGCGGCGTTAGCCAACTGCAGATCATATACATCGCAGAGCGTCCTAAACGTCCGTCAACACAGGACGTCAGCTGGACACCACAAGGCTTTCTCCGCGCTTGTTTATTCCCAGGCTTAATTTGAACATATTATGGAACGTGACACAGTGTTTGAAACAAGGCACAGTAGAAACAATATCAAAATCCAACACAGAAATGACATTGCGGGAATGTCATTTCTGTATCCTGGTTTTCGTTGCACAGCAGGTGTCAAAGTCTATGATGGCTGTGTTTCCAGAGGGCTACTGTCTCACTAAAGCCAGATTAAAGTTACAGCTGAGAATGTGGGGAGGCTAAATACGTGTCCATTTACCAGCCTGGCTTCCTCTCCACTGGGCACAGGGCAATTCAAGAAAGTCACAAGATAAAATTAGCATATTTGTATTTCATTATTTCACTGGTTTAAACAGGTAACTAGTTTATTTTTTCTAAGGAAGATATTTAATATATTTTTCAGGTAGAGCTGCATCGAAGCAGGTCTGAAAAGTGGATTGCATTGTTGTCACTAATATACCAAATATCAGTTAAAGGAAGGTAAGACGATATGACTGACACCACTTTCATGTCTGTATGCTAAGAATGGAGCTAAAGCCAGGATACAGTTATTTTAGCTTAGCATTAAGACTGGAAGCAGGTAGAAAACCGTTAATTGGCTCTGTCCAGTTCAAAAACACATACCAACACCTGTAAAGCTTGCTTATTTGTAAAGCAAAAACTAAATATGTAAGTAAAAAAATATTTTATATTCAGACTTAAACTCCAGTTTGAAATGCGGCAGATCGCTTCACTGGTGTTAAGCAGAATGTCCCTTCTTCTATAAAATGCTTGAAAGACATCGAGTGAGGGTTTTTTCAGAGTCTCCGGTGAAGACAAAGCTTGTCTGTAATGTTTTCAGGTTTGACTTCACAGACCAGGGTTCACTTCCTGGTGCACTGATGCCTAATATCTGCACAGAGGGGCATGACATCAATAAAAGAATTCATGTCTTTCCCATGCTTTTCTTGGCTTATTGTAAACCCTTTATAGTCGTTTTGAGATGGTTTTCCATAGTGGCCTGATTTCTATCCCACTGCAGTCATTTGGTTTTCCCCACTGGCTGGCAGATTTCTCTCGATGACACAATATATTTAACTTGCTCATAGAATGGAAGTGTGTAAAGTGCTCCCTCTCTGCTCCTATTGGAATTCTTTCCTCCATTTGATTTGAATGGGTTCTCCTTTCCTTTTTCTTTCCACCTTGTTTATCCCCACGAGCCCATCTCCGGCTTGACTTTGTCCCAAAGTTATTATTCTCTTAAAATATCCACCAATTTCCTACCATGCCACTATACAGTCTGCTACTGTAAATAAAAAGGCTACCAAAAAAGAAGTGTGTGATCACTACAGGCCTTTTCTCCACATTGTGTAAAAACTGCAGTGACACAGCACTAATCAGTCATTGAGAGCTTTGTCCAGCAACAGCTCACTGCTTCTGCCTCGCCGCTATCCATTTTAATCTCTTCACACCATAAACACTGCTCGGCTTTTGTTGCAGAGGAGCCTCTACACACAGCAGGGCGATGCACACACCAAAACATAGAATGCTTTAGTGTAATAAATGACACAGCCTATCTGCTTGCTGTAGCTCGTGCGCTGACGTTTGCTGGAGCGACCATACAATGTTCAAGTCAAATATTTACAGAGAGGCTTCTCGGGCTGCAAATCTGTCGCGGACATTCGCGGCTACATTTGTCTTGTATGTGCGGTGAATGAACACACACACACACACACACACACACAAAATACACAGATATATATATGCACACACACACAACAGTCCTGTGTCTTAATTAGCAGGTGAAAGTGCTTAAAGGGAAGGTCTGTCAGAGGGTTTGACAGTGTACACACAGCGTCTCAGAGAGATTCCTGAAGAGGTCACCCAGCCCTGGCTTAATCCTCCCCTTTAATTGGGCCCTATGTCAACGGATGTGACAAGTCTCATCTGAACTGTCTGGAGCTGTACATGTGTGTGTGTGTGTGTGTGTGTGTGTGTGTGTGTGTGTGTGTATTGGATGGAGATCATGCTCATACACCAATTAGACAGATTCGAGTGCACATTTTGTACATAATATAGCATTGTGTCACAGTCCGGCTCCTTTTGCTCTGCTGTGTGATGCATACGGCAAATGTAATAGGTCATATGTCTTTGCATAGAGCATGTTCAAAACACACATTCCATAGTGCAACCAGTGAGCACAACGTGTTTATTGGCCGACTGCACAGACATCTAGATCAAAAAATGACTGTTAGTGTTTTGTGTGATTTCTTGTGTTTTAGATAAAGCAGATGTGGCTGGTTGAAATGCCCGAACTGCACAAAATATCATAAAAATGAAATCCACATTCAGAGAGGGATTTACAAACACTTCTTACGTAAGATGTGTCTGGAATTTTTTTACAAGATCGTTGTCACATTGTAATGCCATCAGTTCCAATAAAAGATGAATCAGTGGTACTTAGCTACCCTAGCTGCTGATAGGAGCAGTCACGTATTTGAAATGCTCTGAATATCATTGCTCATATGCAATGTGTGGAATCCAGCTGTCCCTTGGCCATCTGCCTGAGACAGGAGGAAGTTTACTAGAATGCACTGTCCATTGTCGTATGAGTGGAACATGTGCTGGACAACATGGAAGCTGCTCTGCATGTATTCAGCTGTTATACTCCACTGTTATACTTCCCTCACAATCTTTCAAACAAGATCAAACCAACCAGGGGCAAGGCTGGATTAGGCTACCACCCACCAAAAGTGGGCACCACAAAACCCCCAGGTTTACTACAATTCAAGTGTTTTTGGTAACTGGGTCTTCCACCCATAGTGGGAGGATTAGAGGAGAGACTATGAAGGTAAATGTATTTAAAGGAAAGGATGGACTGGACAGCTGACAGAGAGGTGTGTGTGTGTGGGATGAGGCATGGGGGATGAGGATGGGAGATAGAGCGCGGGTAAAGACTTTGTTTAATGACGAGAGGTGAGGTTGTCAGGATATGGGTGGGGGGTCTTGGAGGGCGCTGTGTGTTGTAAAGGGACAGACATAGTGGCCCCCGGCAGCAGCTGTGTGGTGTCAGTCTGAGTGCTGTCTTGCTGCTGTGTCTCAGATAGCAGCTCTCCTCTGCTCACTGTGCCTGTGCTGGGTGGCCTTCAGGTAAACGCTAACAACTCAATAACCAGTCAGCATGCTGGAGAAAGAGTCCTGCACACAGACCGTATATAAGAAGTGGACGTAGTCATGGTGACGTCACACATTGGTTTGTGGACAGATTGGTAGTGGCAGCAACCTGTCAATCACAGTAGCCCCGCCCGAAAGCATACTCTGCTTTATAGTCTATTTGACTCTAAATGGACCATAATTTATTAAATGAACATCATGCTGTGTTGAAGAAGACTTGAAACTAGAGATTGAGACCATAAACTCATGTTTACCATGTTTACTGAGGGAATAAATCAAGAGAGAAGTAGAGTCATTTTCTCATAGACTTCCATACAATCAGACTTATCTTTGCAACCAGAGGAGTCGCCCCCTGATGGTCATTAGAGAGAATGCAAGTTTTAAAACACTTTCGCATTTGGCTTCACTCGGCAGAACCGGAGGTTGCTGCCTGGTCCTGCACCAGTGAGGCCCAATTGAATTAAACCCCACTCTCAACAGTGATTGCACAATCATAGCTTAGCAACCGAAAAACAACAGTAAAACCACAGCAGATGCAATTGTTAGCATGTTCAGCTAACTAGCCTATTGCATGTAGCCGTTACTGAGCATTACTTCAAGGAAAAGTTGCACATCATTAGCTAACAACTATGTTATATTGTGCTGTTGGAGGTTACTTAAAAAAAAAACTCCACCCTGTATTTCCTCACTGAGTGGAAGCTGGTCTTGGATGCTGCGATGTCAGAGTAGAGGTAAGCGTTAGCTCAACCACAGCAACTTGTTGCCCTTGTCATCTCATCCTGAAAGTGTCTTCTCTCGTAATGTTAAAAGGGAGAACTGTTTGAAAATACGAACACATATCGAAGCCAGTTTGATTTCACATATTTTTCTTATCGTATTTATAATGTTAAGACCAATCAGCTTTACATTGCAATATTGATTTCAACCATCTCAAAGGGTCAACGTTAGCTTAATAAACAAGCTCATAAAATGTGCTCACAGTTTTCATTTCAGGCGGCAAAATCAACAATCGCCGTCAGAAACTCGTGTCTGCCTCTGTTTGAAATTAAGGAACCATTCTTTCTAAAATTACTAAGAATTGTGATTATAAATATTCCACCATTATTATTGTAAATTAGATATGTGCTGAACCAGAACGGAAAGATTGACAGGCATATCAACGGTAACTAAAGGGCAGTTCAGGGAATTAGACTTTGGTTTGCGTGTAAAATTCCCTTCGTCGTGCAGCCCTGCTCCTTGTTGTGTTTTGCATCAAGTGTTTAAGTGAACTTGAAGCTATGTTTTTGTTAGCTATCGTTTATCATTTAGCTCCAACGTAAAACATGTAGGAAGTCATCGGGGTGAGACGGGGTTAGATGATGGAAGTTGGATTAGTCAACAGAAAGACTTGAGAACGATTCAGTGCTTTATCTGCACCCAATCAGTCTTATCAGGAAACTGAGGGGTTTCTCACGACACAAGTCGGCTAGCTGAAAACAAAAAGACGGCAGAGAAAAGCGGAGATCGTGGAATGCAAACAAAGCGAGTGACATAAGAATATAAGAGAACAGAGAGAGGGAAAGAGGGCATGGTGTATGAACGAGGGTGGAGGGGGCCAGACATTTACTGTGAGAGGAGGTGAAGGAGGCTGTGAAAGAGAGAGACGTGGACGGAGCCAGACATGGAGTCAGGTTCAGCGCTATGAGCTGTGGTTTATAATGAAGAAGTTCCAGGGGGAGCGAGCCGAATCCAAACCAGAAGTGACAGAAAGACGGGCCCGAGCCAACAACCTCCCCCCTCCCCCCCGCTGTCTCTGCCTCCCTCCTTTCTGCTCTCTCCATCTTTATCTGCTCTCTGGCTCGCTCACTTTCTCTCCTCAGGCCTCCGTGGGTCCGAGCGGCGCTCGTCTGAACGCCAGGCGGTAAATGTCAGTGTGTTAGAGCGACAGCGGCACTGCAAGCCATCTGAGTGGAGGAGCGCGAGTGACATGGATTGTCTCCACGTCACGTAAAAACCCCAAAACACAGCGGGAGATACTGTTTTGTGTTATTGTGGTTGTTTAGATTTCGTCAATTGACTTTGCCTCCGCCGTAGTCTGCAGGCAATGAAGGAGCCGGGGGGATGGGGGGGTAATGTCTGTGAGGCTTCAACACAGAGACGGGCCTGCATCAGCACAGCTTAACTCTAACTCCTGCCTATTACCAAGGGCTATGGGCTGGCTTTATGTGGTATTCCCGAAACTTCGCTATCAGAAATTTAATAACTCAAAGTCTACTTTGTTGTTGTTAATGTGTGTGTCCGTGACTAACGGGCCAGATGAAAGGCACATCCAGAGGAACGACCATCTATGCCAGACAAATGTCTTCCATCATGCTTGACGGAGTTATAAAGAGAAAACAATTACGTGAAAATTTGTGAAATTGACAAAGAGTCACTCAGTATTAGTTGTAATAATTCCCGGACAAACAGTATGGATTAAATTTTCAGTCTGGTTTCGTTACGCCGGCTGTCTGATCGTAAACTTTCAAACAAGGAAGCTGAACCTGATTCACAGCTCTTCTCAGAGTCAGATTTCACACAGACAATGTCAAATAGTGTTAGAGCATCGTATATGTATTGTAATGTTGCTTTTTCACGTTGTATTTTACATGTATTTTCATAAATATAATGTTAAATTCTTTTTTTCTGTACAGATTTTTGAATGTGAAAGGAATTTAATGTAAAGAAATGGATCTTGTATTGAAGTTGATCAGGAGTCACATGCATATACAAGCAGGCAGGTAAAGGCAGTGTGGTTTGTCTTTATCTTTGCAGAAGTGTGCCACGATATGTACGTACGACTAGCAACTATAGCTGAATATATAGCTAGAATGTATTTCTCCCTGAAATGTAGTGAAGTAGAAAGTTTCTTACAATGGTAATACTCAAATAATGTGCAAGCACTTGAGTAAATGTAGCTAGTTATTTTACCACTGCAGTGCCAACAAGAACTATTACAATTAGAAATAATGGCAATGCTATACTTCCTGTTTACATCTACCAAAACATGATGAAGCTTTATTTCTCATAAAAAGAACACGTATAGCGCCACTAACATACCAAGAGATGTCATCTCTGAGTAGCTTAGCTTATTCTGAAAATAACATACGTGTGGGGACTTTCCATAAGCCTGTAAATAAAGAGAGTAAAGAGTGAAGGGGTCAAACAATTGAAGCAATGGCACAGTAGATCTGCATGTCCATCACATGACTTTGTCAGGTAGTCACAGTGATGCAGGCCCACCACAGCATCATTGCAGAACTAATAGAGGACATAAAGAAAAGACCCAATTGTGCAAATATTTAGTTATCTGGATTTCCCGAGCTGGTCTAGCACTTCCAAATGGCCTGGCTGAAATGGCCTGTCAGCCAGCACATTCTTTCTCTCAATGAGGACCGACCGGAGCCATGTTTTTGTTGGTATGACCCCACCCCCCACACCCCTCCTTCCCCCGCTGACGTCTATTTGACGGAGTAAAACATGCTGCTCCAGACGCTGATACCAGGTCAGATTTCCTTTTGTTTTTGCTGAGGTTCCACCGCTGTGTGATCTGATCTGGGTACAGCGTTTGAGGCGGCTGAAGGACTGAGAGCAGACTCAGAGGTTGCCACGGGCCACAGAGTGATCCGTGGGTACAGAGCTGGTATCTGCTGGGCTGGACTCTACTTGACCCCGCAGGACCAAATACTTATTTATAGGACCATGTCTTGCTGTGTGTATATGTGTTTATCTTCCTACGTGTGCACGTGTGTCCCATGTGTTTGCACGCTCGCCTAGAGGGGAGTACGTCTTATCAGCACCACGGAGCATTCATCAGGGGTGACATTTTCTGCCATTCTCCGTTCAAACCAAACACATAGCTACATGTGCTATCTCCACTCTGCGGGATGTTGAGAGGCCTGACTTATGCGACCTGTCAGTAAGAACTAACGCTATCGTCACGCCGAACCATTGATTCGGTACGTTGCCTTTTTTATTATTTTTCCTGCGATAGGTAATTTGGTCAGACAAACCTTTCTTTCTTCCTTGCCCGATTCTGAAAGCTGAAACAACAAAGGGGCACCAACAGCTACATGGTCCTGCTTGCTTTTAACACCCCAGGGACGCTCAGTGGGTGATGATCGAATGTTGTTCTAGGGTTCTGAAAGGGGCTGCATGTCTATATGTGTGTGTTTCTTGCTGTCTTTTTTCCTATCTTTGTGGTCTGTGTGTGTGTGTTAACCCCAGAACACCTTTCCAGGCTCGCTAGGTTTGGAAACTTGTAGAACTGTCGTTATTGAGAGTAATAGGATAAAGCGAAGCTGATGCTGTTGACTCAACTAACAGGATTGTGAACTGTGGAAAACTATTGCCTTTACCTCATTGGTTATGGCAATTTTCATGCCTGGAGGCAGCCTGGGTTCGGAGTGGGGTAGGCGGTCTACACTGAGGACCGGGGAATATGGATAAGACAAAACAAACAGAACTTTGAAAAACTCATGGTCCACTTCCTAGCTTTTTCCAGAGCTTTCAACCACACCATGCATCGGATGGAGTTTTCTCAGTTCTAACTAGGTGGCAACCTCTGGATCTGAAAAGTGGAGCCAATGAGGAAGTGCCTTAAATCTGCATTCTCTCTAATGGCCATTAAGGGGCGACTTTCTGGTTGCAAAAAGAAGTCTGATTGTATAGAAGTCTATGAGAAAATGACTCTACTTCTCTCTTGATTATTTCCCTCAGTAAACATTGTAAACATGAGTTTATGGTCTCAATCTCTAGTTTCAAGTCTTCTTCAATACAGCATGATGTTCATTTAGTAAATAATGGTCCATTTAGAGTCAAATAGACCATAAAGCAGGATATGCTTTAGGCTACCTTGTCATTGACAGGTCACTACCACGGTGTTGTCCGGTCAGGGAGTCATCTGTGTTTTTGTCTTAGAACTTGTGAAACCTCTTTGTTCGTCGAAAAATGTCTCATTCAGCGTTATGTCACTTCTGGTTGCAAAAAAGCTAAGATAATGATCGCAACAAATCAAGAATTAGGCATTTTGGCACCACGGCCAAAATGCCTAATTCAAGGCTTCAAAACGGAAGCCAACAAACCAATGGATGATGTCACGGTGACTACGTCTACTCATACTGTCTATGGTTGTAACTGAGACAGCTCAGTCATCGTGGAATGTGAAGTATGGATATAAAGTATGATCACCATATACAACCCCAGGACAGCTAGTTACATGATAGTGATGCTACTATCTGACTTTCTCTCCTGTAAACTCGAGGTATCTATCAATACTGAGCACTGATTTTAAATGTCAAATTGGTAAACTACCTAATGGTTGGGTTCGTAGTTCACACAAGTCTGTACTCCAAAGAAGTAGTTTAGTAGTGTGAGCTTTACTTCATTTCAGCGCAGACAGCTTTGAAACACCAAGGCTCCTATATTCTGTTAATCCCCCTGTGTACGGTCACAGTGTCCACAGTGTTTGCTCAGATCATCGCTATGGATTTAATGTCGTTCTATCACAAATTACTTTAAATGTCACACAGATTAGAGATGAGAGGGTTGGCTCGCTTGCTATTTGCTTTTGTATATGCAAACATACATAATGAACTGCTCCGAATGACAAGATTCTGTTTATAAATAGTCTGATTTTAGAATGTCTTTTTCCTTCAAAGCATCAGGCGCTTTTTACTGCAGTTGGCATCAAATATTCTCCAGAATGCATTCAATAATTATAATTAGCTTCTTTGTGTGACTAAAGTATGAAAACAACAAAGAAGAAGACATTAATGACTCACAGATAAAGGGATTAGCAGTACAGCGCACATTAGATCTGACTCAGAGCGCAAACTTGGTTGGGTGAGACAGATAGTGTGTCACAGTGACCAGAGGTGTCAATTTCTTCCCCTGCTCCCCCTCCACACACACACACACACACACACACACTCACACACACACACACGATCCACGCTGAAGTATGATGTCATTGGCTGCCTGTCCGCTGTGTCGTGGACCAGGGCCATGATCACAGGCTGAACGACTCACAGGCTCCAACTGAGCCGGGAGGACGAGGGGGAGACGAGGGGGCGGGAGGGAGAGTAAATGGCAGGAAAGACAGTAGGAGACAACTCCACAGTGTCCTCGACTGCAGAGGAATGACACTGGAATCAGAGAGACTGCCAGTAATTCCAAGTGCTATCATCCATCCATCAGATGTGATATCACATTTAGCCCGTTGTTGAAAATGTATTTGTCTTTTTGTAATTACTATGTTTTGCATGATATGTGGAGTTTTTATGTTTGACAAACAATCTGAACTCAAGTCCACTTACTAGCTTTTTCTAGAGCTTTCAGGCACACTTTACATCTATCAGACATGACCACCAAAGGCCCCATACTGACAACTGAGAAATCTCCACGAGGTGGAAAGCTCCATCTACTCATGAAGACTGTGAGAAGGGATTGAAAGTTTCATGAAAAAAGCTAGTAAGTGGACCTTGAATGAGGTATATTTGACCAAAGTATTTCTGAGGTCAAGAGTGAACTGTCCTGCCTAGTCGCCTTTGTTGTTCACAAGAGTTGAAATAAATAAATGTACTCTCAATAAAACAGGTAGAAAATAACTACGGTCTGTTTCAAAAAAGTGTCAGTGGCAATGTTACGTTTTGTAAATGCTATGTATAAATAACAATAGCTGCATAAACCCTGAGTCAACACAGTCACATCTCTACAGTGGTCTGATAACAACGCTGTAGGTGCCAGCTGTCTGCAGAGCCACGGTTTGGCAGAAACAGACGGCTGGATGAAAACACGTCCACATATGTATACACACGCAGACCCCTGTCAGCCCTACTCTGTGTTTGCGTGTGATGGGAGACACCTCAGCGCTGCGCTGACACTTTCACTCTCTGCATACTTCCCACCAGCCAGCGAACTGTCCACCGGTCCCCTCAACTGTTCATCAGCTTGACGGACAGCTCGGAAATGTTTGGGCTTCTTGACATGTCCGAGGGCGCAATTTGTCAGATAAACAACTCTCACAAGCAGACTCTGCAACTGGCTCGTCAGACGAGGAGGAGAGACAGCAAAGTGGAGCAAGTGAATGCATACAGACAGTTTATCTCTATCAGTGTGTCCTTTTCACTAATCAGGCCATTAGTGAAACAGATAACAGGAATCTTGCTTTCTTTCTCTCTGGGCTTCTGAGTGTTTTCCCAGTTTCACTTGCACCTCTCTTTCTTAATGAAAAAAACCCATTATGCCTTGTGTCACCATGTTGTAAACGCCTTCAAGTAAACCCGAAGGGAATGCCAGACATACCGTATGTGAGATGTCAAAAAGTCTACTGGGAAAAATCAGCAGACTGAATTTGGCGAGGGAGCCTTTTTTTTCCCTGAGTGTGACCTTGTACTGCAGGATTTGGCTGCATGGTGATTGGGAACGTGCTGCCTGGCGACTCTTATCATTCCTGTCTGTCAGAGACGGGAACACTCATGGCTTGTGGGGATGGCTGCTTGAAATTCTCTGGAGAGGTCTGCTCTCAGAGACCACATCGGCCACTGGCTACATACCAGGAGGACAGGAGACAGGATGGTAGAGGTACCTGGTCACTGTGTTTCATTTACAGTTTCATACATAGTATGACTGATTCAAATGTGCTGGACAGGTGAAACAATATCCTGGTCAATATCCCATGATGAGTGAGTGAAAGTGGCACAAAAGGGGAAGGTGGGAATAAGATAATACACGTGATAATACATTTGGAAAATAGTTGCATGTGGAGAAAGTTGTGCGAGAGCCAGGAAAACAAGTGTGATTTACATTGACTTACATGTAAAGGTTTAATATGCAGTCACATGGTTGCATTCAAACGTCCCCTCTCCCCCCTGGTGCGCGCGCGCAAGAGAGAGAGAGAGAGAGCAGCGGTGGTCGAGCAAGCTGGAGAGTGAATGGCGGTTACGTCTGTGTCAGGTCTGTGAGGTCTGTGACAAAGTGGTGAACACTATTGAGAAAAGAGAAACTATAAGCAGGGGGCATGGTCTCTGTGGATAAAGACACCACCTAGTCACTTCTGACCACGTAGTGGGTCAGAAGTGATGAGTGAGATGGATGATGTTTGTGTCAGTCTATACAACGTTTTTTAGGAAATTGTTGCATACAATACCTTGAAAGCTAATTACATATAAACTTGAGATGATGTGGGGATAGTGATATGGTGATAAATAATCACTATTTTTCAGCTGAGTATCCCAAGGAACTAATATCCTATTGGGGAATTCTGCACCTAACCTAGCTCATAACTATTCTGTGCCAACTTTCAGTGCCCATACACATGACCTACATATAGACATCAACCTACTTTACACATTGCATTACAATGCATTTCGGGTGATTGGATTACAATCAGATAGTGACCACATGCAAGTACTTGTGTGTAAATTCTCCCAAAACACATTGAGGACGGATTGCGATCCGATGGGCCAAACCAGCTCCGGAAGTGTTGGTGACCACATTGAACACAAGCGCAAATGCAACTGCGTTTTCTGTCCACAGAGAGAGGATGTGCCGTTTGGGTGTTTGAGCTGGTGAGAATTGGATCTCCATGTGGACACTGGAGACAAATATTAATACCAGGTGTAAATGTTATGAGGTTAAATCATATCTAGATACAATCTAGATAGGAGACATATTTTAATGGCTTGTGTAAAAGAGGTCATAGAATGCCGTTAATGCAGCGAGTCAAGACAAAGTAAGGGTCCCAGTATGCTTCAAACAAAGTTTCCAAACTCAGTTTGTAGTGTCACAACAATGTCTGGTCTTGTGTTACCTTATATAAATATTAGGGCTGTCAAATTGACGCATTAGCTTCAATTCATTAATTAAAGTAAAATAATCCTCAAAAACAATAATGCTTATTAAGGCATATAGTATTATTCAATGTTCATGTTAATTATTGTAACAACGTTACTGTATTTGATGCCAGTTCAATAACACTATATTGCCGAATTAGTCAACACAACCCCATCGCATTAGGCCATGGGTTTAAAAAGACTTGCATGGCCAAATTGGTCCTTGAGTGATGAGCGTATGATCATTTCCATTCCATTCATGCTCACATTAAGACCTACGGGCAATTTAGAGTCCAATTAACCTAAGCTGCATGTCTTTGGACTGTAGGAGGAAGCCGGAGAATCCGGAGGGAACCCACGCTGCCACAGGGAGAACATGCAAACTCCACACAGAAGGACTGCCCAGACCGGGAACCGAACCGGGCCGCTATTGCTGTGAGGTGACAGCCTCTACACCACCGTGCAGCACCTTATGATCTTTTCCTAATAAAAAAACATGCTGGTCCCATTTTAGGCCAAGTGATGAGTGTAATAACACTGTTTAAGAAGATTACATGAAAACCTTTTTTGATTTCATGCATGTACTGTACAAGGGGGAAAAAATGGTCCATTTAACATCCTGACTATAAAATGTAATCCTTTACTACAGCTAGTAAATAGTGATCGCAAGCAACACAACACATTTATCTGTTTCACAGTCAAACTTTATTACAGTGCTTGACAGATGACACTATGCATCATGTAATATCCTCTACAGTATTTCTGATCATCTGCAGCTTTGATAAACATTTCACAGAATAAAAATGGAAATGACTTTCTGACGAGTAAAACTTTTCAAGTGAGCAGATCTAAGTTTCTCTGTGAAACATGGATACGTACAAAACCTCTCTGTAGCTGCCGATGTTTTAGTTACATCTTGACAGTTACTGTAAGTGTTAATATGACACACTCTGCTACACGTACGCTAACACGTTATCTCCGCATCTCTTCACAACAGATGCAGTCTTCATCTCTGTGGGTCATTTCTCACAAATGTACCTGAAAAGACAAATGGTTTATAGCTAACCTTATGTGACAGAAAGAAATGCAGTGGGGTTCATAAATATGTAACAGGGAGATATAAATAGCAGTATTCCTCCTGGAACATGTGCTGTTGGGAAGTTTTTGCTGTAGAAGCGGTTATTGTGGTCTCAGTAGAAGTGCAGCTTAACTCCGTTAAAGTGGTTTCCGGGCTGCAGTAATGCAGACTGGGGGGGGGGGGCTCTCAGAGACAGGCACTAAAATGGAGTGTTTCAGGCAGAGGGTGAATGAGAAGAGGGTGCATGCAGGTAGTATGATAAAAATAAATGTTTAGCATGTAAACATGTTCTAGTAGAAAACCAAAATAAAAGTATGGATCTGAGGTTTTTCAGAATCGTCCAACATCGATGTCCTTGACTGCACACAACCATTTTGTCATAAAAGTGTAGAAATGTGTCATGAACTGGTTATAACATAGTAAGAACTGTCGAGTGGACAACATTGTTGATGTAAATAAGACAGAAACTATGCTGCTGGGAAGGCTCTACTATTATAAAAAGTGTCCAACATTTCCTCCTTAAGATTCCATAAATCGACAAAGCAGATATAGTTTATTTATTTTTCTGTATTAACATAAAATATAAAAATGACTTTTTTCACCTCACTCTCCTTTCTTATTGGATGCAAAGTCTTTCTTAGCCCAGTCTTTCCAGTTTGTAATTTCACAGTAAAGCCAAGTAGCACAATGCTTAGTATCATTTGACAGCCGTCGACATCAAACTAAAGCAAACAGTGGACCAAAAGCCCGATACCTGATGTTGCTCTTCTTCATTTTAATGAAATTTCCAAGGTGTATTTAAAATGGACAATGTACATAAACAGAGAATGATCAGACTAGATTGCTGTCCTGAGCATTAATTGAAGAACATCTGTAATGAACACATACTTGACCCTGATAGGATCTCCATACAATTGGCTAGAGCGTGATCTCAATATAAAAGTCGGTATTATGTTGTTTTTGCTGAAGCTGATTCCCATAGCTTCTGGTATGTCAGCTTTTAAAAATATGACCCTGGGTGCCATGTTATACTTGGCCTTTGGGATAGGCAGCATCTAGGAGACATTTGGAGGTAACACTTGATGGATTCTCTGCTCCACATTTTAATGAAGAGCGTTTCTAGAACAAAGAGGCTTATCACTCACAACACTCTGTGAATGAAGCACACTGTGTCATGGTGAGCTGGGATTATCTGCTGTGGACCAATGTGTTTGGCTCACTACAGTCTTATCATTGGTTATTTACAGAAACAGGTGGTTGGTGGAGTAAGCCACCGTGCAACGCCAAAGCCACGTGAAAACCAATGAGAACAGTTTTCCTGCAGCCCAAAGCATGGAATTTAATTGTAATTAAAAGGTGCAAAACACAAGATAAGGAAACATGTGTATTGCTCCTTTAGAAATGTCGACCAGTGGTTACTTCCTCCAAGGAGGATATGTTTTTGCTTCCATTTGTTCGTCAGCAGGATTACTCATTATTCTTTGTTAAATGGCTTGTTCTCTGTCGACTTTCCCCTCTCCCCCTCCCACCTTTCTGTTTATCTGCTGTACTTTATATTTCAGCATTGTCAATAACTACAAAAGGAAAATACTTTAACAAAAAGCTAATGTTTAACACAACAGTTCTTCTCTCATCTTTTATTTCCAACACCTGTTCAAGGTTTGGCTTTGACAAACAACCTGGCATTTGGAATGAATAATGAATCAAAGACGCTATGTCATAAGATCTGAAGTGGCCTCTATGAGCGAAGAAAAGATCTGTGTTCTCAAACAAGCCGAGTTGACTAGTACGAGTACCTAGTTAAACAAATGACATTAAATGGAGATTCTGTGCTGTCTGTCACCACACTGATCTGTTCTTAAACACAGCATATGTGTCCTCAGTAAGCCTGTCCATCAGCCTGTTCTCTAGATCTTATGCACGTTTTTATTCTGATTCCAGCCAGCCCATTGTGCTCTCCCTACTACAGCCCAGAGTGTGTTCCTATCATCTCCAGCATGGCCCTAATCACAACCAGGTGCCTCCCATTCAAATTAACATATGGTTCTAACTTTCCCCCTATTTTGACAAATGCATACCTGAGTTGCTGACTAGTAAAACCATAAAATGAATTATTTTTCTTATTATTCACAACACATGAGGATGGTTGAGAGAGCAAGGTGGAACAAAGCTGAATGATTTCACCTTGCATGCAACCCTCCTCTGCTGGTATTGTGTACCTTGATACATGACTGGGATCACAGTTATTAGAAGTTCTGGTTTTCGTTGTATTTGAAGAGCGCAATAACACGAGGCTTTAATGTGATATTTTCATGATCTGCGATTGCAGTTAAACAGGTATGTTAACAAAAACAAAGTTGCAGCACTGCAAATGGAAAAGTTTGAATGTCAGCACAGATGCATCAGTGCTCAGCACACAGTGTGCCCTGGTTCCAGTTTAGTCCCAGGTGAGACATCTACATCCCAAGACAAAAGTCTAAGTTAAGTCAAAGTCAAGTCTTTTTTTTTACTTCATCATCTGAAGTCAAATGACTTGTGTTTGACTCACTTTAGACTATAAGGGCAAAACCACCTAATATTGAATATTAATTGAACTTTAGGCCATAGAAAGAACATGTAGGAACATGTTCTTTCTATGGCCTAAAGTTCAATCAATATTTGTTAACGTGAGCTTCTCTCTCAAAGCCCAAAAAACATGGAAGTAAGTCTTAAACTTATGATGTTATCAAGTATCAACTAATTTTCACTCTGGTTAAAGTGAAGAGCATGGCTGACTTTAACTCAAATCACTCCCAAGTGACTAAGGACTCGCGTGACAAAATGTCAATGTGTACTTTAAGTTTTGCACTGCACAACTGTGTTTTTTTTACAGTCACACCTACCCAGACTCTCATGGACTTTACTCTGTGTTACAGGTGTCATCAGTGTCATTTAGAACATCTTTCCCAATTCATTGTCTATGGAGCAGTTCCACACTTTATACTCAATGACATCACACATTTGAGTTTTAGCATAGTTTGGGTATTTGTGAGATAGTTTAATGGTAAATGGACCTGTACTTGTATAGCGCTTTTCTAGTCTTCCGACCACTTAAAGCTCTTTAACACTACATGACATCATTCACCCATTCATATACTGATGGGAGGGGCTAAGGTGCCACCTGCCCATCAGGAGTAGCTACCATTCACACATCGTAGGCACAGCTACGGGAGCAATTTGGGGTTAAGTGTCTTGCCCAAGGACATATCGACATGGGCTAGCGGAGCCGGGGATCGAACCGCCGATCCTCTGATTGAAGGACGACCACTAAGCCACAGTTGCCCACAAGTTTAGTAGATGTTTACTAATAGTTTTGGGACTGTCTGAGACCAGAGGAATACATTGTACAAATCATGAAATTGGCCGTAGTTCCCCTTTAAGTCCTTACCTATACCTCATTTTGCTTGAAACAGTTAAGAATTATTTTACATAAAAATGTAAAGCACATGTGGCAGCTTTAATCTGTGCCAATGAAAGCAACAGTAGATGACTAACAGCCTAGGTAAGTGCAGATGATGACACACCAATATGTAAAAGATTAAAGGATGGACTAAGATGTCTCTTTCATTGATATTTATGTCAGGTTGTCACACTTATTTAAAGGTTGAGGGGTAAAGGGGTTGTGAAAACCAGTAAAACATTTTCACAAACTCAAATAGCTCCCGTGGGAATATATGACCTTGACTTTCTGGAGCCCCCATTCACATAAATGCCATACATGTGATCGATATAAGAGAATGATCCAGAGTCGTCTTTTTTGCTGCTTTTCACTCAGGTCTGGAATGCACTCCTGCTCTCGCATCTGAGCCGTGAGCCGGATCAGAGCTGTATATTGTGTTACTGTTTTCATTTCTACCGTGAGGATTTCTCCCCTTGGTAAAAATTCACCACCCAAAGCTCTTGTATCCACAATACAACACCTGGAAAAAGAAACTCTTCATTAATCTCCGCAGCCCTAAGAATCTGTGGTTTTAAGCACTCCTGTTTCCAAACCACATGTGAGGCGGCACAGCGGCTGGTCGGCAGAGCCTTTGTTTTAGAATAACTCTGGGTTATTTTCAGGTCATTGTGGGCGAGTGGTTTCTTAATTGAATTTATAAGCGTTTTGTTTAATATGCCACAGTTAAAGGGCTCTAAAAATAGCCCCCTAGATGCAATGACCTAATCTTTTCCGGAGTTTGGAGAGATAGATAATCCTAGACGGTCTTTATCTCTCGGACTAACAGCTGATGAATGAATTATTACACAGGACCACAGATTAGATCACTGTCAGTGTTGCTCTAAACTTAAGAGTTCTAAATCATGTGGTAGTGCACTGATTACAGATACCTGTAGTGCAAATGATAAACTTTGTGGACTTTCTTTTTGCTGTCTCCCTCAATGTGTGTTACTCTATCCACACTAATTCCAGTGAAGCTTTTAAAGCTTTTATAATAAATATGGCTGGTATCTGTGGTGACAGATGAAAGAGGGCACTCCTTTAATTGAAGACTCTAACGAATAATGAAAACTTTGAATGGAAGCTTCTGGAGTAAGCCCTTTAATTCCCTCTATATTACATTTGTCCTTGCTCATATCCACAGTGCATATTAGCGACAATCACGGAAAGTTTAATAGCCGCCCAGCTGAGTTTTTGTTTCCAGTGGACAGTAGCTTCAAATCTGAAAATCCTTTTCATAATAATAAAAGCCACGAAATCATAATAACATCTATTTCCCCTCCTAAAAACTGTCCAAATGTGAGTCAGCCAATGAGATTGTACAATCCCATTTCTGCTGCCTAAATATGGAGCCAGAATGTGTTTATTGAATTGTGTGCAATCCTACAACTGCACCCGTAATTTGTGAAGTAATTCAGCCTCTTATTAAAACTCAACTCATTATCTAATTATCAACTGCTATTTCATCATTCTAATTTTCATTTATGTTATTGATGGAGAAAGGGGTTGGTTGGGACACTTTTTTATCGACAGTAATGAAAATATTTTCATCCTTAAACAGATACGTCCATCCATCTAATCCATTATCAAATTCTACTTGTATAGCGCTTTTCTAGTCTTCCAACCACTCAAAGAGCTTTAACACTATATGTTATTCAGATTTCACACCCATTCATACACTTGTGCCACCTCAGAACTAACGAACCCATTCAAACTTGTCGCTTATGCAATTCAGGGTCGAGGGGGGGCTGGAGCCATCCCAGCTGAAATAGGGCAAAGGCAGGGTTCACCCTGGACAGGTCGCCAGACTATCACAAGGCTGACAAATAGAGGCAGGGTCGGTTGGGACAGTGGGTAGTGTCGGTTGGGACAGTTGGGAAAGTGGCTGAGCCTTCAGCCAGAGCCTTCAGCTACTAAGCTCCTCTCCTGTGGAACCAGCTTCCAGTTTTCGTCTGGGAGTCAGACACCCTCTCCACATTTAAGAGTAGGCTTGGGACTTTCCTCTTTGATAACTCTTATAGGTAGGGCTGGCTCAGGTTTGTCCTGGTCCAGACCCTAAATCTGCTGCTATAGGCCCAGACTGCTGGGGGACATCCTAGGATACACTGAGCTACTCTCTTCTCGTCTCTCTCTCCTTCTGTAGGAATTCATGTCCCATTAATGCACAGTACTAACTCTGCTTGAATAGGTAAAAGTTAGTTGGGACAGTGGGTAAGATCAGTTGGGACAGTTGAGAGAGTGGGTAGGGTCAATGGGGACAGTGGGGACGTTGGGAAGGGTCGGTTGGGACAGTGGGGACAGTGGGAAGTGTCGGTTGGGACAGTGGGGACGTTGGGAAGGGTCGGTTGGGACAGTGGGGACAGTGGGAAGGGTCGGTTGGGAAACCTTGTTCTAGGTAAAAAAAAAAACGATTAAAATTAAAATAATTTCTAAATTTGAAAACCTAATATATTTACAATTTTACTCACATTATCCAACTGATTTTAGTCTGCTGCTGCCTCTCTATTGTATGATACGGTTCATTTGGGAAAACGGTCATTAATGTGCACATGATGCTAACAATGGCTGTGTGTGCGCTGTCGTGTGTGTGTGTGTGTGTGTGTGTGTGTGTGTGTGTGTGTGTGTGTGTGATGTGTAGGATTATGAAATGTTGTTGTTTCAGCTGTCATACACCAATATTCTGCTGAAGTGCACACAGCTTGTGTGTCGATACAACTATTTGTAAGGAGGATTTGCAATGAGGTGTTTGGTTTGGGGATAACTCTCACACCCTCCGTGCTGTTTACTCATTACCTTGGCTGGATTAACTAAATCTAATTTTAGTTTCACAGCTGGAATTGTCACAGGTAACTTTTGCAGTAGTATAGTAGAAGACACAGTATGTTGGGCTGGTAGTTTGCTTTTTCCCAACGAATGAAATGGGTCAGAGGGCCGAGGTTTGCTATTAAATTAGTTATTTAAATGTAATTAATTAGTGAGTAGCTGATGAGTAGGTATATGTAAATATCACATATAAAGGAACGAATTATAGCTGCTTTAAGCGAGGCAGGGGGCATGTGACCAGTAACAACTCTGCTGTGACATTATGAAATACAATGTGACATGAAATTAAAGTGCCATTGGGAAAAATACCACTATAAAATAAAACTGACTTTTGAAAAAGGGTATTTCTTAATTCAAAAAATCTGTGCAATTGAAAGTAAAATGAACTCCTATTTGGCTCTGTAGAAAACAAAACTCATAACTTTTCAGAATGATGCGTCAAGTTTAAATAATTTATCTTTTAAAGTGTACAAATAAAACCAAATTGTTGCTTGTACTTTACACAATTTATTCATGTGATTATGTATTTGATAATGACTTCATTGTCTTTTTGAAATGGAATACGTTGGGCTCCAAACGTACCTAACAAGAGAAATGGAGGCTCACTGAGACACGGTGATGTGTTCTCAATGGTGACCTCATCTTCTTAATTACTTGTCAGTGATGGAGGGCAGCAGCAGAACACACACGCTCACTTACAGATTTATCAACATAAAAGCTAACACGGCCACCTTTTACTTCACTGGAAGAGCCGTGACTAAGAGTTGCTTGCACTCCACACAAGGGCCTGCCATCTCTCCGCACTACAACAGCCGTGGCCTGTATTTATATTAGCTGCAAAGCAATTTTAACTGTACATTCCAGATAGGTGAACAGCACTTGGCCCACGCAGGCGAATATTTCAAAGCTTACAACCCAAAAAAAAGAATCAGCCATCAATGTCCAGTCAACAGAGCACTTGGCATGATGTGTGCAGCTTTTTGCAACAAAGGTAACAGATTTATTTATGTGTCTGAGCTCACAGAACCCTGGTACACCTTTCAATAACTTTTACTGTAGTATAACTAAATATGAAACCAATTACAAACTCGGGTCGGCACTACAAACGGGTCCTGGGTTTCTATTCTTTTTAACCTTCCTATTGAATACAAGTATTTATTTCATGCTTTTTCATCACGTCACACAGACTGGTTTGATAAATAATAAATCTGTTTACTGCCCGTGTGGACTGAGGTAATATTTGCCCTCAGAAATGTTCTATCCATCAACTGATTCCCGTCTCGGGGCCTGTTGCTCTCGGCTTCGCTCGGATGATGAATGAACATGTGAGTAATTTCACGGATGAATTAGGAGCTAAAAACAACAGCAGGAAAGACCGGCACACATTCCACCTGCTGCTAAAATGCTGGTTTTTGTTATGTCGTTGAGGTTTTTTGCTGATCGTGGCTAAGATAGAACACCTGGCAGGTCTGCAGAAAACACTTTAGATAATGAGGATAGTAAGGTAAACATTTGTGTCTCGCTGTATTTACAGAACAGGCCGTTTTTTTATCATGTCCATAGTAATATCTGTAATAACATTCATTTCAGATCTTTGGTCATGGAGTTAATGCTATTGTGCAATGCATGATTGTCTATAATCAGACAGCTAGGTCCATTTCCTCTGATGAAAATCAGAGCGAGCTGTGCAGGGCCGATGTCAAACTGCATGAAATGATCAAGTGTCGGGCTGATCATGTCTTTCAGCATCACTGACTAATCTCCTCCAGATGAGAGTAATCTCCACAACTCTGGCCACCATCAAATCAGTGTGGAATCCACGAGGTGCTGCACGAAAAGCCAGACTTGAGCAATAAGAGTTGTTTTTACTGCAGGTGTTAGGGAGTCCTGAGCTGCCAAACAACCCTCTTACCCACTCGGACCTCTCCTCCGCTCTCATTTGACTAAATGAAAAGAGCGTTGCCCAGAATCTTATCAGGTAAATCTCTGCTTTCATGTTAAACCCAGTGAAGAATTACAGTGGTGTTGGGCCACCTTCAACTGAACGCTACCCAATCAACATCTGTGATGTGAGGCCAGTGAAGTCCGATCGCATGTGTACTGAGACTTGTTCATTAAAAAGTTTTCGACCAAAAGACGATCCAGATAGAGATCAATAAGTGAACCTCAGAATGATTTTAAATCAAGGATAAATATATTGCATTGTTTCATTTCTTCCCTGCCTCTCTATTATGCCTGGTACTGTGATGGTAAATAAAAATAAAAATTCAAAATACATTTTTCATTGACAAGATCACGGAAATAGGAAAGAAAAGACGAGGAAAACAAGGTTTCTTTTGAGGAATACTGCCCACTCCAAAAGGAGTAAGACCAGTACACTAGTAACACCTCCAATGCAAAATTGTGTTACTGATGCCATCAAGTGGACTCTTATAAAGCTCTAGGAATCTGGTAGCATGGAGATGTACAGTCATTATCACCAGTTACTGTTCACAAAAGTATATTAATAAAGCAGAAACATATTGTGAATAAGGATCATCCACAGAGAGAACACGTCCCTGTGATGAGAAACCAACAGAAACTCAACAGTTACTCCTGGCAAACAACCAAGCCTGAACTCTTCTGTTTCTGTCTCTTACACACACACACACACACACACACACACACACACACACACACACATTTAGTGAAGACTCTGAATGCACTGCTCACTATGTATTAGGCCTACCGCTGAGAGGTTGTGCTACGAATGGCAGTTGGAACAGTTGATATTATCAGCTGACTTGATTTCCTCACTGTTATAATACATAAGTACATACAATGGCCAACAAGCAATGAGAAAGTACAGAAATGAAAGGAGGCTTTATGTTTGAGGTTGAATGTGTTGACAATCGTACTATCATCTCTGTTTATTATGAATTTATATGGACTGGATCTTTACAATATGTTTATTTTATACTGTTTAAAATCATTGTTGTATATATAATTGATAAATCAGGATTTTTATTTCAAACTTAAACTTTAAGGTTGATATCGACCTAATGACCCAGTATCAGCCAGGCTCTATCAACAGTATATAGACAGTAAATAGACAGTAAATAGATAGTATATAGACAGTATATAGACAGTAAATAGACAGTATATAGACAGTATATAGACAGTAAATAGACAGTAAATAGACAGTAAATAGACAGTATATAGACAGTATATAGACAGTGTTAGGACTGTCTGCCGACTTAATGATGTGTTCATTCTGGGTGTCTACTGTATTGATGACAGGCTTATCTCCTGTGTTTGGAGGCTTTGGCAGGAACACTTGTTTTGTTGCTCTCGTCCCTGACGTCTACAGGCTGTTTGGAAGAATAAGGCGATTGAATGAATGGCTGAATTTGAGGAGATTCCAGTTTATGTTCATCTGCCTCTTCAATTAGTCTCACTCCCGCGCCACACATGACATCATGGAAAACTTTGTCGGGTCTAGAAGTGCGGAGGGAAACGCTGTGTGTTGCTCTCGCTATCTCGAGAGTCCGCGGGGATACATCGGTCTAAAAATAGCGATTTAAATCACAGGATTCCTGGGATACTTTCACCTTCAGCCCTGTGATGTGACTGGCATTTAAGCCAGCTTGATTTGGGCTGTGAAGCTGAGAAGCAGAGATATTTCACAGTGGATTAATCATCCGATGGATTCAATAAAGTGTTCAAACAACCTTGTTTTATCTGGCCCGGGGACTCTCTTGGCAGAGATGAGTGACTTGCATACTTACCTACTTACCTGCTGTATGTACGTTGGCTGAAATAATACTTTTTTGTTTAAAAAAAAAAAGACAAAACAATAATGCTCGTATCAAATCGAGGTGAGCTTGTTTGTGTTTTACTCTGTGCTTTTTGAATTGATTCAGACAACTTCATCAATCACTTGAAGGCTACTATTACTGTCCTTGAAACGGAATGCCCAAAACAACAACAACCCCTGTGCCTGAACCTAGAAGTGCACTTGACTCTTTAAGGTCAACAGCAAACATGAGCTCTGTTTCACATCCAAATTTCCTTCGAGGCACCGATGGAAAAAAGGGTGCTGAAAATCACTTTCAATGATAACATGCAAATTACTGAGACATCATCAAAGTCGGACGGTGTACTCATCCCAAAGAGAGTATTCTCAAGACATAATAAATTATACCATAAAATAGAATAATGACAATTGAAATAAATACATGATGTTGGTTATTACATAATCCATACAATGTTGAATCCAGCATTCTTTGCCCTATTTTAAGCCTGTTTACACTGTTTGACCTGGATATGTGTTGTTTATGTCTTTAGTTAGTTAGTCTTTGTTCAGCAGCGTGTCCACAACACTTGTACCTTCCTGAAAATGTTCAGATCTCCGGAAACCTTTCTTTCATTAAAGAGACAATCCAAACGTTGTTTGAGATACTGGAGCGAAAACACTATATTTAAACCAGTACTGGAAACAGAAAAGATGGT
Organism: Ophiodon elongatus; assembly: GCA_016806645.1. Taxonomy (NCBI): domain Eukaryota; kingdom Metazoa; phylum Chordata; class Actinopteri; order Perciformes; family Hexagrammidae; genus Ophiodon; species Ophiodon elongatus. Next base: position 651,849 of record JACSYO010000399.1, read on the forward strand.
AATAGACATTATAATGTATGACAAAGCTTTCCATTGTGAAATATGGATTTTGGCATAATTCTATGCATTTGGATTAAAAAAAATAGCTTTAGTTATATTTAAGTCTGTTTCTTAAAGTCAGATTGATCAAGAAAGTCATTCAAAATGAACGTTCTAATCTCTAAACTTTAAATCTGCTTTATGAAAGACTTTAAGTTTTCTTGCATATTTAAAATATGCTTTAATGTCCCTGAAAACTTTTTTTTAAATCCAGTAAATTATTTATGTAACATTAAATATCCATAACTAAATAAGCTACAATCCAAGTTACAGTTTAGAGAAAACATAGTAGTTATTAATAGAATGTGGGTGTGGTTCAGTGAGATTGACAGTGTCTGGAGACGTGAGCATTCTACCACCAGACCTCACAGAGCACAGACACAAACACAGATATCTATCGAGTTAAATGCTTCTAAACTGTGTGTTCAGAGTAAGAAGCCCTTTGAACTTAAAGTGAACTACTGTGCAGCTGCCATGGCATCAAATATGATCACATGATCGACACTCAGCCAATCATATGAGAGGAATTGGTTTTCTCTCTCTATAATCAGTTGTCCTTTATTCTAAAAGTTGCAGTGTTGGTAACGTCTTCAGATACTATCATCTGGAGAATCAGTGGGATTCTTTGAACTGCCCAACATCTCGGCTCCCTGGATGAGAAAAAGAAGAGCTTACCTCTCTGGCCCTCTGTTGGTGGCAGCTGCTTCTTCACTATGTGGTTTCTCCTCTCCGTCAGCTGTGCAACGTGTGCAGGACGCTGTCTGTCCTCTGGACCATTGACCAGGACCTCAGAGCGTTTCACAGCACTCATGGCCGACACTTCACTCCCCGCTAGACGACATCTCTTCTCGGGTCACCTCAACTCCCCTTTCAAAGAGAACAGGACCCAATGAGAGAGCATACTGAGATCACATCAAAGTGAGAGCACTTGACTCTGACTGCTCCCTCAGTCAGCTGTAACAGTTTGAGAGCCAACATTAATTGAGTCTGAACCAGCACGAAAGACACAGCAAACAACCATTTCAATGTTTGCGTTTGAAAAATCCTCGATGGTGGAGCTGGAGTGAAGCCATGTTAGTGTTTGTAGAATACAACGCGAGTTCCAGATTTTGTATTGTTTCTTCTCAGAGGTCCATCTCAGCTCAGGCAGAGAGCAGAGTGCGTGTCTGTTTGTTTACAGAGCTTTAAGCCCACTTTCAACCTCGCGGATGCATCCCTCCATCAGCCACCATCCTCCGTTGCAGCCAACTTATCAATTTACACAATTTACAAAGAGCAGACCTCCCTACCTCCTGAGCAAATATTAAACACATCTACTCTGTGGATTCAGTAGCTTAGAGAGCCCCCACAAGGTGTCGATGTGAAAAATGAGCCTCTTACTCAGATCCCAGACAAGCCAAGTCTTCTGTGCAGCCTGTCGCTCCATACACTCCATCATCTCCTGAGGCCTGCACCATAGGGCACCACAAACATACATTACTGTTTTCTTTAATAAGCTGTGTTTGGAGAACCGCTCATATGCTTACAGGACAATAAAACTCTCATAAATGTAGCGGCTTATAAAAATAGCACGTATTAGAGAAAGCTCCTTCAGTAGTGTAGGTTGGGTTATTGTCAAGGCTATAGTTTTACTGCACAATTGTTGCCACAGGTAAAATAGCATTTTGGGATCAAACAGCATAGATTTATACTTCAGTATTCAGAATATAGAAACGTGCTGTGGATATCCCGGGACGATTAAATCCAAGGAAGGCTCCCAATGCAAAGCAAATGAGATTGAATCATCACGCTTTGAATTGTTACGTGCGGTATATTGTGAGAGCCACCAAGATACATTTCAACATATCATTTTAGATTAGATTAGATTAGATATTCCTTTATTAGTCCCGCAAGGGGAAATTTACAGGATCACAGCAGCAGAAGTAAAGTGCAGAAGGTAAAGTGGAAACAAGATACATAGTGAAAGAAACAGGAAACAAGATCCACAGAAGTATTATAAATAAGCAAATATGCATCAAAACAGTAGTAAAAAGAATTCATGTCACTCATCCGGCCAAAAACTCGCCTTTGTATAACTCGAGGTGATTTTCAGTCCACCAGATCACCAGACGTATGTAGGCCAGAGGTGGTCCGGCCTGAGTAGGCTACCTGGGTATCTTGCCATATGCATAATGTCCGGCTCCATTATCTGCCAAAATGGTGGAAAACCCAAAACCCAAATCTAGGATTTGACCTCACTAATTTATGCCGACATGCTGTTGTAAAAACTCGATTCCAGTTGCCTCTTCTAGGAAACAACACTGAAGACACTGCATCTACTCAAGCTGTATCTTGACACACAGATTACATGTAGTGTGGTTAAAGGAACAAAAAGGGGTCGCATGCCTTACTGTACATAAACATCAGCCGGGGCAAACAATAACAAAGCGGTGCATTTACTGTTACAAACCACAGTCTGTTGAAAGGCTAGAGGAGACTGGGACTTCTCCGTGGAGCATCAGGAGGAACCACTTTAATGAAGCCTTAACTGATGGGCCTGGCTTAAAAGCCCACCCAGAGACAGAAAGGGCCTTCTCTGACAATTTATACCACAGTGACAACTCCTCTGTAAAATAGGTGGAGATAGGCAGAGGAAAACAGACAAAGAGAGGACAACAATGATGATGTTTCATATTAGCTCATACTATGATAAGTTATCAGTGAATCTGCTGGTTTTACAACACAAGAGTGACAGAAGAAAAATGCCCATTTACTGAAAGGTTGAAGGGAAAAGTGTGGATGAAAGAACAAGAAAAGGAAAACATGGCTGTCTTCAAAAGAGCCAGGTTATAGTCCGATGCTATCTGAGGCAGTGTGGAGTGAATGGTGGCCTGTATCTCTGTGTCAACACAATGAGAGCCGGGACACGTGGCACTTGGAGCTCCATCAAGATGAGCTGATAGGAGGCTCCACTTAACAGTTGTCCTCTTATTGATTGCCTCGGTTGGGCCAAATGCTTGTTGTATTATCTGCCCTTCTCCCTAATGACTCACAGATTAAGGAGTGACTGGAAAGGCCGACGGCCATTTGCCTCGGATGTTTACGACCCTCCTATATCCTCTGCATGGTGGGATGTTAATCTTTATTACCTGGCACCGTTTGACTTATTGCTCACAGAACTTGTTTGTGTGATGTCACACATAAAGACGCCATGTTGGAGATTTTGGCAATGATCTAGCAAAATATGTAACTTGTGAAACCTTTAAAGTTGAACTTAGGTTCATATTAATTTCTGATAAGAAGTCAGTCTTTGGTGTTTGTTTTGACTTCTTCTTTTTTTGATCAATATGATCAACAAGTGGTACTAAATAAAAAAAAAAGGTACAAGCCTCTGTATATAAAAAATTCAGGGGAAAGTTAACTTTGACTACCAAGGTGCATTTCGACAAGAAACATCCAATCACCAACCTTCAAATTCAGTTCCGTTCTTTACTAACAGCAGCTAAAGATTAAGCTGCAGAGAAAACTGAAAACAGATTTGCTTTTGGATTCTAAGTCAGTTTGGGAAGAATTTAGGAAAGAAGATGACATGTTTTTTTTTTTTTTACAACTGCAATGGAGAATTTGGCACATTTAGCATTATCCTGTATGGTCTCAAAAGCCAGTGGCCACTCCCACTTCCCAACTCTATTCGTGCAACATCAGTGTGGGAGGGTACTAAAATAGTTTTTGATATCACTGCAATTCCACTGGCCAACTCTGTGGTCAGTGTTGTCAACCACTACTCAGAACCATGAAGTAACAAGATCAGCACTGGGGCTACAGGACTTTCCATTGCTGGCTACAAGCAGCTAGACCTTGTCCTCTATATGTGATGATCACAGCACTGTCTGAGTGGAAGTGCAGCCAATAACGAGAATGTTTGAGTTAGCATGCAAAGGATAACTAGCTACTTTCTCAAAGCTAGTTTGTCACTTTGATGTTCATGTTGGCACATGGATTGGAAACTTAACAGCAATCAATAAATAAAGGGACAAACGTCTTAACTTTTGAAGCATAGCAACACTATGTGGTGAAAAATGTGTTTCAATGTTAGGCTGTACATATAATGCTATCCAGTCAGTAGTGGACCACAGAAGTTCAGTTAGTAAGTGCTGCTGAATTATAGACTACAATAAGACAAAAAGTATTTATATTGCCACAAAGCACTGAGGTTATCTCATCTCATTCATTTGACAATGTTAGGAAAAATATGCAGGAACTTCTTTTACAATATTGAGCACCAATGGTGGGCTGTTGGTTACTAGTCAAATTCCTATTGTAGTATTCTATGCTCTAACAAAGTCATTACACAATTTCTTGTGGCATTCATGAGCAGCTTTACTGTGATTGAGCAATTAGACAAAACAATACATACTGCAGTATTTCCTGGTGAAGCACCTTGTATTTCTGGGTTTTATATTTTTTGCCAAAGACACATTTAGTCTTTACTGAATCTCTTCTTCAATCTTGGTCATCTTTCATTGATAAATTATTCATTGTAGCGCTCTCGTATGTTTTCTTTCCTTTTGTCTCTTTCCTGCTCCCCTCACACTCTCCGGGGCTTGTTGGCGACCACCAGCCGAGCTGAAGCACAGCCAACTTTACGGGAGGCGTTCATGGCCTGTGATATTTACGTTGGGGTTAGTCCAGGACTTCCAACTGATGATTGTGAATTTATGTTGCAATCAATGTAGGGGATCCTCCAGTTGAGCTCATTATGATCATTCCTTCTGCTTAATGACAGTCCAGATTTCCAGATCAGATGTTAGAATACAGGTTCACTTGTTTATGAGCACAGAACTGACCAACACTCTTTAATGGAATGCTTTTATCGTCAAGGCTTTCCTCCAAGACTGAACTCTTCCTCTCACCATTATCAGGCCAAATGGTAATCTCCCATCATTTCAGCATCCAGTACTGTACCGTGCATCCTTATGTCTCCTGCAGCTTTGATCCAGCAGCATGATAATACTTAGCATAGTGGAATGTGAGCCGGTATCTGTGATGGCTGACATACTGTATTTGAATGAGACAATGTGCCCCTCAACAGGCCGGAGGTATGCTTTTATCCTCCTGTGAATGCAGCCAACATCTTCACTCTATGGTTTGTGTAATGCTCGGCTCTAACCTGAGCCTCTACTCACACTGCGGTTGAAACAGGTGGTGTCTCTGGATTTGTTTGAAACTAAATAGACTTGCGAATAATGAAAAGGAATCAGCTCCATGTACATGACGCTTCACTTGAGACAAGTTGTTATTAAATTATTTTTTAACAGAGGATTTGGCAAGATTTAGAACTTTTGCCATTCTATAATAAACAATGGCATGGCCATAATGAAAATATTTACTTAATTCTCTAAAGTGACTTATGGCAACTTTGGCCACTAAACAGAGTGTCATGAGTGTTATGGCGTCAGGTGCCACAGTCTGTATAAATACTGCCTGTACACTTGTTTATAGGAAAACCCCCATCTGGCTTCAGCCAACAGTCACACACACTGGTGACCCCTAGGATTTTTCAAATGGAAAATATAACAGGACTGTTTGCTAAGCAGGGGGATAGCTGTACGGCAGTCAACTGTCAAGTGACAGACAAGACAACGTTGTAAAAGACTGCAGGCTCCACATCCCGGAGCCCAGCCCTTTCTCAACCTGTAAACACAGAGCCTGGCTTTTGAAGAAGTTTCCAAAAAAGCCCAGTGGCCTTTTTTTCATCCTCCATTTACGGGATTTATAAACGATGACAGCATTACAGAGCTGTGCAAACTTAAAAGTTCAAGTAGGTAATAACTAAAGGAATTAGCAGAAATATAAACCAATGACAAGGAAGGAAAAATATTTAAATCAGTAACTCTTAAGAATGCAAACAAAACAATAAGATATGAAGATGAAGTGATGTACGCTATCGCTGAACCTTTTTGGCCCCAGCTCTTTCTTGGATTTATTGTAGGACATGGGATTATTAAGCTTATTCATTTGAAACTGCATTAAACAAGACTCACATTTTTTTTTAACTTTTTCCTATTTTATGACCAATGTGGTTTAGTCTAGAAGGCCCCTAAAAGCAGCGGGTGACAGTTGATGCATACACAGAGCTGTTGTAACTTATGGCAGATAGAGCGTTGGAGAGGTGAAAGGTCAGATGTTTCAAATAAACAAGGAAAGGATACATTAATGGTTTCTGCTGCACATTGTGAATCAACATAAGAGATGTTGGTAGTTAAAGAGTTTGGTGTAATGTCACAGCTCCTCTCAATTATTAGGAACAGTTTGAATTAATCAATTAAGGGAATTATATGCGGCAGCACAACAGAGACGTTATTGGTATAATGGGGCATGATGGGATAATTGCTTTTTCTTTTTTTTAATCGCAAAATGTATCTGCGTTTAGTCTTAATGTTAAAAAATGATATATATTATATATCAATATACAAAACGTCTGTAAAGTAATTTGTATTACGTTGGTTTGTATAAAAAGACACATACTGACCAGGACTTTCTTTAAGCTAGGGACCTTGTTTACAGCATAGTGTAACTTCTTACAGTGGAAAACACAAGAACCTTTAGGTGTGTGGGAACATACGATCTAGGTGATCTTTTTTTTTTTTTTTTATCAATATAACTCATCTTGGGCAAGAACAACAGTAAAGTATTGTTTGGTTATAAACGTTTAGGACTCTTCATGACTTAAGAAGGTTAACATTTGATTCAGAGCAGAAACAAAAATGGTCCTAAGGCTGAGTCCTTACACAGAGAGGAGTTTGAATCTGATGCACTGTGCTTTGCTGCATTTCGTCCCCTCTCTCTCCCCCTTTTCCAATCACTTTGACTATCTAATACAGGTGAAAAGCCAAAAGATAATCTTTAAAAGAAAAACAGTGAAAAGACTACATATCCCATAAACCATTGAGAATGTGACCTGCCTTCGAGATGGTTTATCATAATGGTTTAAAATGTCAAACTAACTGTTAACGATCTAAAATGATGACGGATTTAGCAACGGATAATTTCTCTCCTCAGATGTTTTCAGGAATGCATTTCAGTGAACTATTTTTTGTAAAAAAGAATAAGAGAGAGTTTCCAAACGAGTTAGTCTGTACAAGCACGTACGCCTTTACCAGCCATTAACGGTCAAGCTCCACCAACCAGACACGCCGCTTTTGCACTTTGTGGCTAGTGTAGTGCAGCATATACCATTGTTTCACTATGGTATAGCTTGAGGTAAGTACCTTGGATGGTTACAACATCGTGGCTAATAATCAGAACCCTTTATTCAGAATCTAACTGTTGGGCTCATTATGAGTGAGACAAAAATGCATCTAAAGAAAACCTTTAGCAAAGGCTGTTTGAAGTTGCACAGAACTCCATGTGACGTCAGTAAACTGCACACATCATGCCTTCTTGTTGTGTATTTGGGCTGGATGTTGTTGTCCGAATCAGACACCAGGAACCCATTGTGCAAACACAGCATGTCTGCAGGGTTTCAGTTTGGTGATGTCTTTGTTGCAGAGCTACTTTAAGATCAGATCATTTGTTTATTTTTACTTAAAAAATCCAGCGTATTGCGGCTCCGACAAATCTTCCAAACTTATGTCAAATGGCTGCAGTAAGTGTGTGAATTTAGTGATTAGTATGAGAGGGTAAGTGAGGAGCTGCAGTCAGCCCGATGTTTCTGCTCCTGTCAATGCAGCTGGGCTTCTAGTATTCCCCTCCTTCAAACTGTTTAGCTTGACGGCCTTTATCCACATCAATCACGTGAGGAATCGAGCCACGGGCGTTTCATCAACGCTTTTCACAGTGAAAACAGTGGAAGATGTCCCAGACCCACTTACACACACGTTCAACAGAAATGAGCTGGAATGGTGTGCAGCAGCATGGTGTCTTGTCTGGTCACACATGCCAAGAGAGATTAAGATATTCCAGATCCGTTAGTATTTTACAGTTCACCAGATGTGTTAGGAAAAACACACTCTCTATGAATACATCATCTTCCATGCCTGCCCCTCAGAACTCATCAAATACTTCAAAGGCGGTGGCACGTGGTAGATGAGGAAATATTACTTCAACAATAAGAGCCCTAAGCAGATTCCCCTCCGTGTCCCTCTCACCCCGGAGCCGAAAGATTACAGCACCCAGCGGAGCTGCAGAGGAAATCAACCTGTAGGAGGTCAAAGGTCTAAATATGCCGATAATACTTGACCTAAACATTTTATTGTCGCTGTAAAAATATATATTTTTTTTTAAATGGTAGCAAAGGAAAGTACAATTAAAATCACATTCTTTGTCTTTCACAAACCAAGAGAGAAAGAAGGCTAAACTACAAGATGAAAAATGGAAACAAGGAGGAGAAGTGACCATGACCTCGTCTGAACTGGGCTAAAACTGATCCAACTCACAGGAACACAGAGGACCAACTTAAAGAGCTTCGGGGCTCGTGCAGGAAACGCCTGACGGAATTTACGTTTCTTGGCCAAACTGATAATTTTCAAGGTAACATGAGTTATCATCCAGAAACTGGAACTTCACTCAGCATCAGTGAATACGGTGTTCTGATGTCTGGACCTCGACAATTAATCTTTGATTATTAATTGTGCATGACATATTTTATTTGCAACCCGCCCTTTGCAGTTCATCAACAGTACTAAAGATCAACAACAATGCAATAAAATTTGTCGATTAAAAGAAATCGTATCATTAATATTTTCAGTAGTTACATTAGTCTGATCCAGCTTTATGTCATTTATGATATTAATGAAATATCTCTGGATTTTGGACTGTTGGTCAGCTCGGTGGAATTGTCCCCTATTTTTAATCTTGGGGTTGTTTATGTTTATTACATGTGATGTGATGTTTTGTTCCATATACAGTGATATGCAGCATGTTGCACCTGCTATGCAACTGAGTATGCTTTGTCCTTTCTCTGGATAGTCTGGATAAACAGAAAAAGGAAGCTGTATATATATATATATATATATATATATATATATATATATATATATATATATATATATATATATATATATATTTATATATATATAGTTAGTGGTAGTCTGTTGTGTGCTCAGGCTCCACAGAACACATCTGTAGAAAAGGTAATACTACCAGGTTTGGCCATGAGGGCTGGGTGCTGTGATTCCAGGCTCTGCAAGAATTCATCACTGAGCTTTGATTATATATTTATCTAATTATTTTTACAAGTGGCAGTGTTTATTAGTGAGTTGGTGATGTTCCAACCTATCCTGCAATAACCTCTGTGACATCACTGCTCCTCCACGCTGCTGAACAGGCTCCCTGCTGGCATCATAATTAATGGCCTGTGTGTTTAACCTGCTCAATACAAAGAAGCCATGTAATCTAAATACATAAGGCAATATAAATACAAAGGAGCCGTACTCGGAGTGTGTGTGGACCGTGTGTGTGCGACTGGGACATTTTGGCTGTGCCTCCTGCTCCGTCTCTGGTTGGGTAGGCTGGCACTCTCAGTGTTTAAAAAGCTCCCGGAAAGTTTACAGAGAGTGTACTTCTGCTGGGCTTTGTGTGACAAGCTTTAACGCACCATACCCATCAGCAGCAAAACAGCCACGGACCTCCGTGGAATCCACTCTGCCACTTTCCATTCAAGCATTTCCATGCATTCCCTAGCTTCCTTTAGTGTCCTGTCTCAAAAAAAAACTGTGTTGACAATTCATACAGGCATTGTTTGTCAGGCTGCAAGCTAAGAGGCTACTGTGTCTTTACCTCGCTTTGGTCCTGCCATGTGTCACCACGTAGAATCGGACTAATCCGAGTTGGAAAGGAAAACACAATTTCCACTGCAATCAGTCAGGTCAGGCCGATGTTATAAAGGAACATGCTCTTGGTTACGCGGTGACTGTTCTAAAAAGCTTTTATCTCCCTCACATTGTGTTAATGACAGAAAAGTGGTGCATTTGGCCTTTGAATACCCAGGGAGTGTTCTATAACACATATTCGGTCTGTTATGACAACCCCTTCTCTCTCTCAACGTGTCGGATACCGTTGGTCAGTGCTCCTGGGCGTCTGATACTGACGCATGGAGGCACTGTTTAGGGTCTGTATGTGATGCACCGGCCTGCAACTAATGCCAATGTAAACACACCCGCATCACTATTACTGACGTAATATGAAGAGCAGTATTTTAGTGCGAAATTAAAAGTCAATATCGACATTTTGTCAGGTGAGTTGTTAGTGTTGATAGTCATGTGACTCACGTGAGTCGCGAGTCAGTCAAGTTACCATCAACCACATTCTATTCCTAAAACTAACTAAGTAGTTTTGGTGCCTGAATCTTACTTCCTGTGACAACAAATGTTTATTTTTGAGATTTTTCAAAAGAATATAAAATGAACTGATCTGAAATAACATTGTGTGATGAAGGTAAAGTCTGGTCTGAAAGGTCTGATTCAGGTACATTTTGGAATTAGTCTGGTCACCATCCTGGGTTAAGTGTTAATCACCGATTAAATTAATAACGTTTTCATGTCCATCAACACATGTAATTTACATTTTTATGCAGATGATTCTTTTTTATGCAGCTCAGTAAACACATTATCGATGCAGCTTGTTTTGATTTTTTGTCCTGTTTCCCATTTTATTGTGTGAAAAGGATTGTGGACGCAACATTTCTCACTGTATTGGCTTATGAAGACGTTGTTTATAGACACGCTCCTATGTCTAACCTTAAACATCCAGATGCTGTCCATCACTCAGCTCTGAGAGTTACTACCAACAACCCATATGGGACCCATCACTGTGTCTCGTATCAGAAAGTGGGCTGGCCCTCCCTCTCTGTCAGGCTACAATTTACAGCTTAGACTGAAACTTGACACACTGATATCTAGTGGGCAAACCAACAACCTGGTTAGGGGTATATTGATTTTAGCTGCGACTAAATTGTATTTTTTTATCTCCTTTTTATATCCAAGGATATTTCAGAAAGCTTTAATTTCTAACTTGTCGTGCTGTCCCTCAATATGTATGTATTTCTAAAATGTGCTTTTTTGGTCAGATATTTTCATGTCATTGTGATTTTTATTGTGTGTATTTTTTTTGTACTCAAGCCTCACTTGTAGATGAAACTATCTCAATGTGACTTCCTGAGTATATTAATATCTATTTGAAATAGTCTGAGTTGTAGATTACGCTGGTGAACTGACATGTATCAGTCTCAAACTAAGGCAATGCATTGACAACAATACTGATGACTGATTCATTGTTTTAGACAATTATCAAGCCAAAATGCCAAAACATGTTCTAGATCCAGCTTCTCACATTCATATGACAGTAACTGTGTTTACAAGCAATCTGAGGACATTTCAACAAATATATCGTTAGAAGAAGTGTTTGCCCTCCCTCGAGGTAACCAGTGGCTTCCATTCATTTTCATGTGACAAAAACATTCTAACAAACATAATTGGTGGTATCCAGACATGTAGACAGTTTTGATTTATTTCCACATGTCTTTGTGATTTCAAACACAACATTTGGGAAATTAATTAGAAACTTCCAGGCGAACTCTCCCCGTTGCAAACATTCCATTCATCTGCATTGTACTGTGTTACAATGCAGGAATCTCATAACCTGGACAAATAACACCAACGCCAGTGTGCAAGATCACACCACTAGAGGTAAGTGAGAAGATATAAATGAGGATACTGTTTAAAGTAAAATGATTACACTGCATGATATGTAATAAATGGGCTTCTCTGTCTATTAATATACTACTAAAAGCGTGCTCTGTGTCTCCTCTCAGGCCTTTGGTCGTCTGTCAGTGGAGCCAATGTAAAGAAAACAATACCAATCTCTATGTTAGTGAATTGATTTGGTAGGTGAGTCTTTTTACTGACCTCTTGTAAGACATACTATAATAAACAATTGAAATAAACATACAGTATACAGGTCTTTGTCGTTGTTTGATATTATTATATTGCTCTAAAGAGTCTTGTCACTTGAAATACAGCTTTAATTTTTGTCTCATTCAGCTAATATTTGAAAAAGTGCACCACTAGCCAAAACATGTCAACTGTCATATTCACAGACACAGGAAATTTCATTTAACATTTGTATTACTTCAGGAATGATAATAACACGATTTTTGGTATTCAAATAAAGTTGTTTGTGTTCATGAGACTTCATTTGAAGTAAATGTGATCGATGTTTTGTTTGTGTTTGGAAGGGAAAAAGCCCCGAATGCTCCACATGCACTCAGTGACCGGCGTATGAGAGCAGATAACACATCATCGATCTGTTATTTTAACTCGTAGTGAATTTGCTATTAATACTGTATGTCTCCAGTCAGTTCTAGGAAGCCACATCCCTCAGAAGCAATATTTACATTACACTAGGTGCTTGGGAATCAAAAAGTATTCTCGGTAATGATCCCAGTAGCTTTGTTGCTGAAGGAAAACAGTCGGGTTAAAGGACAGAAATGTAAGTGCTGTCGGACAACATAGAGATGTGGATTACCAGTGAAAAACATCCATATTTCAGGTATTCCATGGGTGAATTTTTGATTACATAATCCAGGAGTAAATGAGTGAGTATTTGCCATGCATAGCACACACACACACACACACACACACACACACACACACACACACGTAAACACACACACACACACACGTAAACACACACACATGTAAACACAGACTGTGCTAACAGCTTTAGAGCCTTAACACTGAAGTCATCCTCCTCCAGCTCCTCTCGTGTTTTGCGGAGCATTGCTACATCTTACTTGATAGTGGGCTGAAGTATTGCACGTGCAGCTCATATACTACCTTTGAGAATGGAAAGAAATGAAATCCCAGACATAATGTAAACATCTGCTTCATGTCAACTGTAGTCTATAACACAGATACTTCACCGAATGTGAATTTCTTAGTGACACCCTTATGACAACCATGGTAGCACAGAATGCAGGTTTCTCTCTTTCGTGACCATTTTTTAAAATCCACTTTTCCGCACCAGTCTGAAATGTCTCTGGGACCACGGTGCTTTCATTCAATCACTTCTACAACATGAAGCGCGTGTCGTGCAGATTCCTCGAGGCACTGGGCGATGATGTAACGCTCCTCTGAAATACATTTAGTGGAGAAAACAAACTGAAGTGGTCCAGGAAACGGCAGCGCTGGGGTGATAGTAATTATGAGTGGCAGCGAACACATTTGCCGCCTGCTTGCGTCCTCTCATGTTAAGATGTGAGCTCCAGAATGAGACCTGGCAACTCCACCGGAGCTCAGCAGCCATTACCTCACTGCTTTTACATGGCTCTCAGAAGACAACCTCATTTCCACAATAATGTTCATTCTAATGCTTTACTCTTAAAAGGTTGACCTCTGTTCGTTTTGGGATCAACCCTGAAATATGCATTGTGAAAAAGATCGAGGATAGTGAGATGATCACGGTTACAATGTTTTAATAGCTGAGATGCATCTGTTTCTCTACAGCCGACTTTAGTTAAATTAGAATGAATACAAGAAGATTCCACACTACAGTTTACATCAGTATTCCACTGGAAATCTGAAGTAAACAGAATAAAAAGAGGGTACTTGTAAGACACACAGCAGCCAACGTCATTTTAGGCTTTTGGCCATAATTTCAAGCAATTCATTTATTTGGTGGGAGGGCCAAAAGTGAGAGCACCCAAAAGCCCTCATTGGACCGCTATGGCAGTAGGAAAGGTCCAGAACCAGAATAGTCTGTTAACTGGGATGAATGTTCACCACGGACAATTTGGATAGTAATCTCACCGTTCCGTTTGTTTCCTCTCTTCCACAGTTTAGCTAAACATGGGCTTCGTTCTGATTCTCTGACCACTTGCATTTCTTGCCATGTCCAACTTATTTTTAATGATGTTGCTGAGTTTCCAGATCCCGGCATTGAAATGATGGACAAGCTATGAAAATAAATTGGGTTATCTTTTCCTTTCAAGAGCCAGTGCAAATACTACTGGTGTAATGGCTGGTCACAACAGTGATATTTGACACAGCTGAAATCAAAGGAGGTGAGCCATTCAATGCAGGAAAGTGAGAAAATTAAATGTGTGCAGAATATGATATTAGTCACTGTGAGGACCGTTTAACTGGTTATGAAAGAGTCCCAACTCAATTAAATGCTGGTGCCTCGACATGACATACATCAATAAACAAGCCCATCAGAAAGAAGAGCCTGTTATTCTCAATGCTTGTCATTGGTGCCATCGGGTCAGATTCCACAAAAAAAAAAAAAGAATCATGCAGGTTCAACAGAAACTCCCTCAGCTCAGACTCCAACGGGGCCTCCAGCAGAGCCTGCTGCAGTAAAATGAAGGAAATCGGCTGTTCGGAAACACAACTGCTTTCGTCCACGGGGACAGCGCCTAGTCTTGTGTTTACAATGAAAAAGGAAAATCCCTTGGCCAACCAAAAATCCACCATGATCCCTTAAATAATGAATAATCATACAAGATGAATAAATCAATGAATTTGACGATGATACATTGATGTTTCTCCATGTAGACCCATGCAGTTGGAAAGTAGTGTGACGACCTGTGCTATGACAAAGCATTTTATGACTAAGTGTCCCATTCCACTGTGACCTTTTATCATAAGTGGAGCAGCAGACACAGGGAGCAGAAAAGATACACACCAGGACATTCCTCCACCCAAACATTCGAACGTGACACGCTGCAGGAGCGCCTCGCCCCGACGCCACTCCGTGTAGCTGCTTGACGAGGGCCATGTGTGGAATTTTTTTTTTTTTTTGCCAAATGTCCTTTTTTCCAGGAGGTTATGAATAGATGTATATCTCCAAATGGTGAAAAAAGAATTGATGGGTCTGGGTCCCGTAGCGCAGCGTGTCTCGGAGATCTGAGCCTGTGCTGGCCTCATCAGACACGCAACGCTAAAAGGAGACCAGCTAAATGCTGCTCTTGTTTAATAGGTGTCACATCAGCTTTAAAACACGAGGACAGACGGCCAAAACTTTTTCTTTTTCCATCCCTGAGGTTCCAGATCAATGAAGCCTGTGTACTTTCACTGTTTTATAAAAACACAGCCTGTAAGAGAAACATGGAGACAATGTCTTTTGTCAAAGACATGGTGTTCGGTGTATAAGAGTGTATGACTTGATGGCTGTTCATTATTTAGTGCATGCCTTCACATATCCAAATAGTTCAAAATAAAAACCTCATCACTTTGTTATATTTATTCAAGAGGAAATAATTCTGCATCTCTGAGTGTTTACAGAGATCTAATGCAGATAAGTGCAGTAGGAATTTCAAATGAATGATGTCATCTAAATTGAAGCCTGCTGTTTCAATTGTATAATATAATAAATAGCTGTACTCCGCACAGAGAGCTTTAAAAATATCTATTTGTGATGAGTGCAGATCATGAGGACTAATATGGTAATTGTGTTGTGTCTAATTGGCAAGGCTCAAAGATTCGCAAACTGTAAAATATGTGCTTCTTTCCTCTTTGTTTTACACTGTGTCCCACTATCTCGCCAAAAGACTGAGACGCTCACGGAGAAGTGATACCATCCTGAGGAGGACAGCCATCCCAGAGGACAGGCGGCTCATTTCTGGGCATTGAAGTTGCAGGGTGTGAGGAGAGACCTGATTTCATGAAAGAAACCCATAAAAACCAAGGAGGGCCTGACGCGCTGTCACATGTTTAATGAGCGCTTGCTATTTGGAAAATAAAAGGAGGGCTCTGACGCGTGTAACATCTTATCTCCTTTGCTCTTTTCCTTTGTGATTTCTGTTGTATTTCCAAGACAAGCAAAGCCAGCGCCAGCGGAATTTGATGCAGCTTGGATGAGCCCTCTTGGGAAGAAGCACCCAAATAAGCCCTCCGAGGCCCGAGGGGGAAGGGGAGGGAAACAAGGGAGAAGGAGAGGGGAGAGAAGAGAAGAGAAGAAAGGGAGGGAGGAAAAGACGAGACAAGAGCGATCACATGAAGCTGTGAAAAGCTGTAATCTGGCCGTACGGAGATGTGATGAGATGTGACGATGATATTTAAGATGTCAGAAAGAAATTTCACTGTTGCGTTTTATTAGTCTGAGGGACTGAACACACTGAGAAGTAACCCCAGTTCTAGGATTTCCATGATGAAATTACAAGCATTTACAAAAGTGGAATCTTTCTGAGGTTACAGTGGATTCTTATTTATTTGCATAAAACATATTGAATGTACGTTTTCAAGATCTTTTTTTTATGATTTGCGTCAGTTAGTTAGTATGTTCTTTATGTTTGTGTCATGCACATACAAGTGTGCAGCCCACATGACACCAAAAACACAAAACACCAAAAGACATAACTCCTTACATACAACATTAATTATCTCCTGTCTCAAACTCCACAAATACAATCTGCCACCCGAGGTTCCTCCTTAAAACACAACTTAGTCTTATTATAGTAATATAAGCCAAGCAGAACGCAGTTCAGCCCTTGAATCATCTAATAACGAGCAACAGCTTTTTTCTTCGGGGAGACCCTTACGATGAAAACAATAAATATTAAAACTACTCCATTGATCTGTAACCAGATCAATGGAGCAGATTTTTGCTCCATGCATTCTTCTTCCTTATGAAAACCCAGAGCCTACATTACCCACAGTGCAACTCGACCCACAACAGTTCAGTTGGAGATTCTTGTGAGGTATGCTAGTAGAGTCCTGCAGCAGAGGTCAGGTAGGATCACCTCTTTCTAACACCTCCACATTTGATTCTTCTCGAACCCAATCAACACCGACTCGAGTGACATCACTTGAGGTATCAGGCTTCACACAGCTCCGTCTGGAGACACTAAAAGTTTACAAGGTTTACATACAACGTTTTTCACATGCAGTCGTACTCCCCAACACCTTTAAAGGGACACTGAAGTGCCCCTTTAAATGTGTCTGTTTCTCCAGTAGTAGTGCACATGAATGTGACTGGTTCATAGTTATTAGCCCCACAGCCACTCTGTGTGGGCTGACGCTGCCCACACTGTTCGGCTTTGATTACTGCAGTAACTTCTAACTAAAATCTATTCCTATGGGCTGCTCATACCATGCGAGGAAGATATAGTAAAGTCCCTTTTAAAGCAATACTTAAAAGAGTGTGAATCAGTTACTCACCCCGTGTTCCCTTCATTCTTGAACAACATTTTGTTTTTCTATTTAG
Source organism: Ophiodon elongatus (assembly GCA_016806645.1). Taxonomy (NCBI): domain Eukaryota; kingdom Metazoa; phylum Chordata; class Actinopteri; order Perciformes; family Hexagrammidae; genus Ophiodon; species Ophiodon elongatus. Next base: position 669,072 of record JACSYO010000399.1, read on the forward strand.
AAACTCTCACTTGACTCATACAGAATAATAAAGTCTCATTTATCAGTCGTATGCTCTGTACTTCACACTAAAACCTTATTATTTAAAACCATTCTGCACTGCAGGCACACTACTTGTCCAAGTCTGTTTAAGCAAAGGTGCATGTGTTTGGGAAGTAGTGAGCATGTGGCTGATAAATGAGACTTTATCATATACTGCACCAGTTGTGTGAGAGTTTGAAAACAGATGTTTCCATATAGTTTTGCTGCTGTTAAAAGAGGCCCCTCTGTTTTTCGATTCTTTGAACGTGGAGGCACGAGAGAACTCAAGGTAGAGTGGGGGGAGCCATTGATATACAAATGGGGATTTTGGGGGTGAAGTGTTCCTTTAAGCAGGTGCGACCAAACATATTACTATATGACATGTTCAATTGAAACTAAGATGAATATGAATACATTCACAGTTTGTTAAACTTACTAAACCAAACTAGATATGTTCAAATATGAACATATGCATGTTTAACAGCTGCTGTGAAGTGATTTAAATTAGAGCACTGCCCTTCAGATGTTTCACTTGTTGTAACCACACTGCCTGTTTATATGTGTCCTTAAATACCAGTGCACTGTTGAATTCTGTTATGGTTCAGAAGTTTAAAAAACAAAGGGTTGAATAAAGGTTATTATTTTGATGATTATTTTATAATCTGATTATGTTCTAATCAGTGTTACTTACAAATATGACAAGAGAAAAACACAAGTAAACAGACCAGATCATATAACACCAGTCTTATTGGAATAAGTTAAATCTAAGCTTTCCTGTTGGATTTATCTCATTTGAAGCATATTAAGCCACACTAAGCAGTCCTCTTGGTTGTGTGCGTGTGTGTGTGTGCGCGCGCGCGCGCGCGTGTGTGTGTGTGTGTGTGTGTGCGTGCGTGTGTGCGTGCGTGCGTTCGTGCGTTCGTGTGTGTGTGTGTGTGTGTCATGTGAAGGCCCTCTGTGTTTACAGGGCCAGTGAGCAGCGATCCACAGCATAGCCATGGATACTGGTGCGGGGTCATATGGGTGCTGCACACTGACCAGCAGGAAACAAACAGTGGGGCGTCACGCTGAAACTTCAGCTTTCTAATTGGCTGCTAATTAGCAAACGAGTCTGACCTGCTGCTTCTTGTTCTGCTGTGAGAACCCTGTCAAAGACGGCCCACACATTTTCATCACCACTCCACTTGAAAGTGTCTTTCACATTAATACATGACCCTCTAAAATTTAACATTTGCTAATTTAGCTGATTGTCGGGAAATATATGAATACTACAAATAATATCGCACTGCACTTTTATACCACAACATAAATAGGTAGAAAACGATGTTTAGATTTGCATGTAAGGGTGCAAAATATTTCAAAGCCCGTGCTTGGAACACAGCGTTTCAACAACTTCATTACTCCAAGTAATGCTCGAGTTTCTGGCTCTGCTTTCCCCTTCTGAAGCCAAAATTATAAAGAACAACATGCACATAGTTGTACGTGGAAGAATGTTGTGTATAACATTCTAGTGTTGAGAGTCCTCCGAGGCGGGCCAGCCAGAGAGGGGAGACATGTTGCTAGACTCGATGTGTTCCAATGAATTCAGATATTTAAACACAAAATCATTCGACAACACGCTGAAATCAAAGCGGATCTTTGTGTCCGTGAGGTGTTTGAAGACACGCTCGTCTGTCTTCAGCGCGCTCAACACAAACAGACATAGAACGCCTGTTGTCACCTGATTTTTCACAGAAGACTCTTTTCTCCACAGAAAACTTTTGGATGTCTGCGATGGGGTGTAAAGTGCTGAATGTCTGGCCCGGCCTGCGTCTCAGCTGCACTTCTAAAACACACTCACATCTTCATCCAAAGGCCCACAAGCCCTTTGTTGACTTTACTGGACACCGCTTTGATTTCTGCATTTTTTTAGTTCACTATTTAAATACATTTGGCTCAAATAAAGTGGTTTCTGAGCTTCACTCGGACTTGAAAGCACCATGAAGTGGCTCAGGAGGTGTACACTGTAAAGTTACTATATTATTTAGCATAAATGAGGATTGTGGTTTGTCAGGACTTAGAAACATACATTATAGAATGAAGTCGTAGCAACAGCCTGTGTCTTGATCTTTATTTATTTTTTATTATAAAGTCATAAAGTTCTGTTCAGAATTTAGTTTACTAAAAACCAAACGTACACTGTCAAATCCATTCTGTTATCAATATCTTCTAAATGTGACTTTCAGATAAGTTCAGTCTTGAAAAGATGAGTTCAGAAACTCATAAAGGAAGTTGTTCAGAAAAAGAATTCTCCAGAGGCCCTTTATTCTAACTTAACAAAAGTGATATACTATATTCAAGGCACATAAGCCAGAGGTGTCATATTGGTTTGCAGTGAATGTGGTAATAGTTTAACATTGCTCATGCAGCATGACCTAAAAACACAAAACAAGATGAGTAATTTTTTTGTCAACACAATGAGGAAACATTTGTAATGAATGTATCTGTTCACTGACAAAATATTGGATTTGTTTTTCTACAATATTCGCTTGTATCAGTAAACCATGTCAACATGTTTCATACGTAGTCTCACAGCTCTTGGCGAGGCTTGGGGCACGATGGAGGTACGGAACACTAAGCATGTAAGACAGCATGTGTTTACTTTATTGTTAAACTGAAACAACAATCAGCTAAACTTAACAACATTCAGGACTGAGGAGGCTAATCGGTGTCAAAGTGCTGTGTCACTTCCTACTGCCTGTGAAATGATGCATGGAGCAATTACATTTATTTGAAAACACAACTGGCAAAACAGATAGTATATAAATGTGATTTGAAAAAGGCAGGGTTTGACTAATCAGGAGTAAAAAAGTTTATAGGTCAGCCCAACTTGGAGTCAATAAAAGTGAACATTCTAATTTGGTCAAACTCAAAAGCACATCTTCTGATATTGAAATTTAAGAAATGTTTCGTACTTTTTAAATTTCATTTAATGTGTTTTTTTTAGAGTTTTCTCAACTTTTTCAGTCCCAGTGTGAAAGTGATGTACTATATATATCCAGGTTAAAATGTCAGTATCGTTCCCCCTCCGTACTGTAGCTTCTCAGTGGATTGTAATAGCATATATTCAAACATAACAATGTCCAAAGCTGCCATGTCACAATGTGATCTGTGCTGCTGTAGGTTCTGGGACAATGGAAGTGAAAAGCAACAGTTGTGTCTTTGATTAATGTGCTGCTACAATGTTTATTTTCTCTCATTCTGCATAACCAAATAAACAGCATCGCTCCACTTCATGAGTACTCAAAATAAATGTACAATCCTAACAGTGAGGTTGAATTCAGTGCACATATCAGTCAGTACTTAGTGAGTACATGTAGCTTTTTGTCAGAAAGGAAAACAGCTGAGTAATTGCTCTATCCTGGTCTTTCTTTACCACTCCCATACCTGTCAATCAACTGTTAGAAAAAAATACATATTATTTTAGAAAATAACTACAAAAACAAACCCTCATAAACAAAGTGATCACAATGATGTTAATGCTTATTGGTCTTCATGGCTGTTTGCTCTGGAGCAATCCTAAGGTTCTTCTCACAGGATTAGAAGTCCTATCTATTCCCAGTATCAGCTCAAACTCTTCACCTGGAATGATTGTCGTCTTAGCTCAGATCTGCTGCACCATTCACAATTCTGAACCAAATTCTCAGTGACATGCTAATGAAGCTCAGAAAGGGAATTATTACTGCTCGTTCCGATGATGTTTGATTGTCTGAGTGGCTTTGAAAATAAAGACAATACACATGAAGTCACGAGAGCTCACTGTGATAGTATATAAGTCCACCCCAATGCCACATCACAACACGGGTAACAAACAGGACCAAAACCAAGGCAACAGGAACTCCTATGAAAAATAAAGTCTGAATGAAATATGAAACAATGTGTCACCGTTTCTAAATTACTGCAGTGAGCATCCCCTAATGAGAACGTAACTTTAGGGCAGAGGAAATAGGAGACATGGGAGAAAACACATGAATGTGGTGATATATACGTTTTAACACCACAAATAACTCAATTTAATACCTGTTTCATAATCATAAAAGTATAATGGAAAAGCAGGCTGGATGATATGGCCTTGAACTATTATTCCCATCACATTTTTCAGTTCTTCCTGGCACCATATAATAATATCTCCTTTTGAATAATAATGAATGCATTAAATGAGCAGAACCTGGACCTGTGAAGCAGCAGGAGATGAATGGGTTAACTACTGATTAAAGAATGATTAAAACTCATTTGAGGTATCACTGAAATCAATCTGAGTTTATAGCCACACGGTTAGACTGTATGTGATTGACAGTCCAATACAAAAACCTCCAGGGACCGAGATTACAACCTGTGGCAGGCACACACTAAAAATGTATAGTTAAGGCTCCTTAACAGCTATGGGCCTTTGAGGAAAACGCTTTTCAAGACATATGGTGATGGAGCATTGTCAGCTGTCACTGCAGTGAAAGGCATGCTGCCTTTATGAAGGCATGAAACCCTGTCTGACATGTGTGACCTCGAGCTAAAGCAAGAGAGGGATGAAAGAGGAGAAGAATGGAGCTCAGACATCGCCACGGTGATGTGTGTTTATCACCGTTTCACAGCCCATAATACACTGTTCCCGCGGCTCATCGTGACACTTGTGTTTTGACGGAGTACACCGAAGCCTGCTGCCCGGGTAATCCCAGATTTCCTATGGCACAGCTCTGAGCTTAGCAGAGGGCTTGACTAATAGCTTTCTTTTCAAATGATCGCTTTGCTACACGACTTCAGAAGAAGGCAGCGAGCGTGAAATTCAATTATGGCGCACACGCTCCGCAGCCCCGTCCCGAGCTGTCCACTTTAATCCCTCGTTTGCCCTCAAGGTTTCTCAACCTCTTTCAGCTGGACCTCTTCTCCCAGTTCTCTCCTGCACTCCTCCACTTATGTTAGCCCACTGCGTGGCCTGTACATCGTGGCCTGCTCCAAACTTCAGAGGCTCCCACCCTGCTCTGCTGCGTATTCTGCCCTCCCTGACCTTGTGCTAGTGCATCCCTCTCACACACATCGCCCTTTCCCCTTCCATCCTAAGCCACTATACTGATTGTTTCAATGTAAAAGAGAAAAGACAGCATCAGTCATATGTGAATATGTCTGAATCTGAATAAGACATAAAAGTTTTCCTGACAAGGACCACTAGTGATCCAGTAAGTCATAACTCGTCTATTAGCAGCAAAGGTGGAAGAAGTGTGAAGTTGTTATATACTCTGAAACCTTTGAGGAGGAGGTCAGGGTGGAGGGATGTGTCAACAAAACATTATACTATGACATATTTCTGTTTCCTAGCATTTCTTCCCCAACCTTAACCAAGTAGTTGTTCTTTCAACCATGACTACCAAAGTTCCCCTACCGGCCTGAAATTGCAGTCTTTATCTCAGACCACAATCTTTCCCTTACCCTAAGAAGATATACCTGAACGTAACCAAAGCTGAAGATGGGGGATTAGAAAAAACGTTTTAAGGTCCTGAATACATGTTGTCATTTGCAAATATATCTTAATAGAAGCCAGTGGAAGCATTTGTCACATGACAAACACAAAACTTGCTCTTGATAATGAGTAGGCAAGCACTCTCTGTAGCTGAAACGGCTGAAAAACATGTTTCTCCCTCCGTCAATCTTAAGGTAAATGATGCATCAGTGGCTGATTTTAAAAATGCCACTGAATACTTTTATTTGGTGTACCCTTTATCAGGACTATGTGCTGGCCTAAACTCTCCAGATGCCCTCCCTCCCCTCCCCTCTCATCCTCTGATCAGCTCTGTCTGTATTTTGGTCTGAGAGGAAGGTCACTACGAGTGAAAGCGGGGGTGTCAAACCACATATTACACCCGTAGGCCCCATTATCCATAACCTCTGACATGCTTTGGTCACTGTGCATTCCTAACATCCCTAACAGTCCAAGTGACAGGGGGACAGATGGAATGTTTTGAACTGATACAAGCAGTCAACACGTGCAGCTGATCTTCACCAGGAAGACCCCAGTTAACATCTGAAGCTACGGAGCTGCATTTAAATGAGCTCCGAGGAGGCCGTCAAAACACAGGTAGATGTTCAAAACCCTAAACTGGGTCTGATTACAAACACATGGGGTTCACGTTGTAAGCCAATGTGGAGAGGAGATCTGGACTGCTTACTTATCCACTGAGACATGAGGGGTTGACAAAACCTCACCCACACACAAAATAATGTGTTTAGGGAACAAAGAAGAGTAATCTGTTTAATCCGCTGTAAAATACTTTAATATAATAATAATAATAATAATAATAATAATAATAATAATAAAGTCATATAATTCATATAAAACATGTCATACAATCTTGCCAAAAACTAAATAAACTCATCAAGCGGCTGAGAGGCAACGATGTGCTCAGCAGAGTGTGAACTGGTAGTTATTAGCTGCTAGTTGTGAAAAGTGAGCGAATCGTTTTTTGAGAGGCGGCGATGCATTGAGCTGTTTTCTTACTAGTGGCCCCTACCGTCCAGGGGCCAGTTAAGAGTAGTGAGTGAGGAGTCAGCAGGCAGTCAATAGAAGTATAACAGAGGCAATAAAAGGTGTTCTGAGAAAGAGTGAGTCATCAAAACCATGAGAGGGTCCTTGAGCATTCAGCCATAACTGGACACGCAAAATATAATGTAGTTGAATGAGAGATGAGCCGTGGACAGAAACAGAGGTGCACACTCAGTCACGTACATACGCACACACACGTGCGATCGCATGATTCTCCTGGCCGGAGATACAAATAAAGATAAAATTATTAAAGTAATTTCCAGCTTACACATAAACATCAGTATAACGCTGCAGCAGCAGGATATTGTAAAATTTGTAATATTATTTAATAAATTACTAATAATAAAGCATTAATCTCACCTTGGCTTGGTCGGGTATGTTTTTCTGTACTGAGTACATCTCTCATAAGCTCGTAAAGTAACGATATGAAACAAAAAGTCAGCCAGGGAGCTACCGTTTACAACTAGCTCTTTAACGTCAGCTAGCTACAGCTGATACAATCTGTGGATGATGGAAAGATTGACAGGCGTATAACAGTAGCTTCGGACGCAGGCCTTAGCAAATGGTCAGCAGTTATCACACATTCTAAATCTTAGTGAAACCTATTTGGTCTCACTTTTCCTCCCCCTCCCCCAGCAAAATGTGGCTCATGGTCAAAGACTAGACGTGCTGTAGTCTGAGGGGACAAGGTTTGAGGTGGGCTAATGGCAGACGGACGGAGCAGCCAGGACCGCCAAGAAGTGCAGGGGAGGTTTCCTGCCCCGGATCCTGGGCTGGGAACATAGTATCCCAGATCCCTCTCCCATCGTTAGACCCCCTAGAGGACGAGAGACAGAGGGGGAAATCACACTGTGTTCCTACACTCAAAATACCTCCACTGCTGAGTTTTATGTCTTCTTCCTCTCTGTCCAAATCTGACCCTCTGGCTCTGTGTCTTGGCCATTGCCTTGGACTTTCACTCTCTCTCTCACTTCACTCTCACTCCCTCCCCTGGCTGTGACACAGTGTCCATTTATTTCCTGTCCTCTATGTGTGGGGGTGTGTGTATGTGTGAGTCTCAGAGGGGTCTACTGGAAGCAGCGGTTGTGGTCTGGCCTGTGATCAGAAACTGATTCACTGATTTGCAAAGCGTAATGACATAATACTATGATTTGTGCTACAAAATGTTGAACGGCAATAATGTTCCCCAGAGTCATTCATTTTGATATATGTCTCAAGCTGAGGTTATGGTATATGCAGACTGCAACATGCAGCTGAAGCCAAGAGCCAAAATAGCAAAAAAGACTTTATCTCAGTCAAGAGCCGATTCTATTATTTGTTCAATAAAATTACATGAGAGACTACATATATCACAGATCACAGGCCTCCACTGAGCCATTTCACACAAATCTGAAGAGGATGGAAAAGTATTGAGACACTCTACGGTTGATAAGGGACATGACTATTCCCTTATCAGATCTGCTGCTGATGAATGTATGCGAAATCCCATGATTGTGTGAGAGGCTGGGGACCCACAAATCACTTCTGTGAGGATCAGTCCTCTAAATCCAATATGATGTCCAGCAGCTCCACGTGAACTTTCACACTGTGTGTTTACTTGGCTCTAGAAGTCTCGGGATCGTCCAATTATCTTGCTTAAGTGACGGCCAGTAATGATACGATTAAAAAAAAGCAAAAAGCAAAAAGCAAAGCGAAATGCTTCTGGGTTGAAGCCAAAATGAGGGGCTCCCAGTGGCCGCTGGTGTGGGGGTGGAGGACAGTGGATGGAAATAGCCATCCAGACTGCGGGGAAAGCCCCTGTCCGGGTATGGTGACCGCGGGCCTGCCTGATGGACACACAGATGTAGTAGTGGCGGTTATTGTAGGACTGACGTTATGTGATGGGCCTTTTGGCAGCACTATGCAACATACTTTGTTTGGTTCTGTTTGTGGCCCAGCAGATGGGAAACAGGCTGTGTCCATGTTCTCCAGAGGTCCTCGGGGAGTGCAGGACCAGAGGGAGGAGATTCTGCGAAAAATGCCACGTCGGCTTGGCATGACTGAGCAATGACATGTACCCTACACCACGCAAGTTCTGCTCACGGGGACGGACTGTCTCAAAACAGAGGTTAATGAAAGGCAACATCTTGACATCAGAATCATCGCTCACACAATTACATAAAGTCCCAGTGGCACAGACTGTGTTTACTGTTTTTTATTTGTCCTATTGGCCAAAGTGACACTCCATCGCTTTATATTGAACTGATGGAACATTTGAATAATAAAGTAAAATAGAAAGGTGCACTCAGTCGTGAGCAGAGCTCCCCCAGGTGAGTCTGCAATGACCACTGCTGTCATGTCGGATCGAATTAATACAAACCACAATTGTCTGCACTGGCTATGTGCAGCAAAAATAAATCAGTAAGACTATCTTTATGCTTCATTCATTCATAACTCTCTCTCTCTCTCTCACTCCTCCCGATCCTTCTTTATCAGCTGATTATGTACGTTCACTCTTTTGATCTCCATCAGCCAATCATGTCGCTGTTCTCCTCTCTGTTGCTGTCAGCTGTCATTTTAGGCAAAATCCTCATGCCCCTCCAGCCCATTCACCTCCAGTCATCATATCCAGGGCCTCATCAGAAGTCCTCTCCTCATCACATCCAGATATTCAGCCTTCTCTTCATCTTATCAGCCCCACTAGACTGTGTCTAGACTCCACAGGGTGGTATGAAACAGTCAATAAAATATGTTTTCAAAAAGTGTGAAGCACTAAACAGCCACCAGCAGTCCTTGAGCATAAGGTAATGAATGAGCACCACAACTATTAAACTGATGGGTCCAGTAGTATGCGAGATTAGCCATGGACAGACACAGGCACACACACGATCGAACACATAATCTCCTGCTGCAGATAAATAATGACCATTGCTACACATTTACATTGTCGAGCGTAATGCTCCACTGCACACATAAATATGGGTAAAACGTTTAGTGGTTCGAAACACAAATCATGCAAACACACTTTGTGGCTGAATTTTCCTTCTGCATACAATCAAGATCTCACTTGTTGCAATCTTTTCAACAATACCCAGGTATCATTGTGATCACAGATCAAACCCACACATCCATGCCATGAAGTCACCCAGCAGAATGATAAAAATGTACTGGTTTTCTGGTGGGTGGAGGAGCTGCAAAGCACCATGTAACAAGTTCATGAAAGCCTTTAGCTGTCCTGTGTTGAACACCTGGGGGCAGATCTTTGTATTAAAGAATGCATACAATCTTATAAGAAACATATTTTCTTAGATTGTTTACCAGTTACATTGAGCATGCAGGTTTTTTTGATGGAGTTTCTATAATGCGCCAGATAAAAAGTTGCTCTTTGAACTGAAAAAACAGTGACACCTGAAGTCAAAACAATTGCTGTTGAGCCCAATTTGACCCCACAGGGTACAAACTTCATCAGCTTCATTCTATTCCCAGAACCCCGTCAACCAACCAGTACTCCTATCCTGGAAAAGGTTGTATTACTTTAGTTTGTGCTTATTTTATTGAACACAAATTCATTTGAAACAGCGTTCTCCTGGACTGGATCACACTGATTGATGTGCAGCATTTAATTGTACTAACAGACGTTTCAACACTACTGCGTCTTCATCTGAGTCAAAGGGAACAAAGCCATAACGCAAATCCCAACCTACAACAGGTGGGCAATTCTCATTGGATAATTGGACAGGATTTAAAAACTATTGGATATTGGATTCAAAGGAGGGAGTTGCCATTTCCAAGGTGTGCCCAATTCCATCAGGAACACTAGACCAAAGATATATCTTCAAGGTACAAAGTACTGCCTGCATCACGTGTAATAAATGTAAACATAAACATGACGAATTCAGCTCTTTGATTAGGGCAAAGGGTCAACTGTGTTAAGAGAGTGAATCCGATATGCCTCCCTGCAGAGCAGTGAGTTGATAATGTCACCACCTCTGGAAGAGAATTTTCCTCTATTCCCCAGAACTTCAGAGCCATGGTTAGCCTGTGCATAACGTCAAGCGATCTCATAATCCACACTCTGTGTGCAGTTTTGTGTTCAGATAAACAAACCTTTAAATCTCTTTTAGTGTGTTCAACATAAACCAGAACACAGGGACATTTTAGCAAGACAACATGAGTGCTGCTGCACTTTACGAACGATTTGATGGTGTATTTTTTTACCAGTACATGGATGTATAAAGTCTGAGGACACAAGTGAACACAACTTAATTCAGGGACATGTACCACATGAGCACATTATCCCCTAAAATAAGGATCTAGACCTTCAACTACTCTGAATGATAAGAGGTCTCTGGAAACAATGAACCCATAGCCTAAGATGCTGACTTTTTTTTTTTAGGAAGTGTGTCAATACTGTGTGTGAATATTGTGTGTGAAAACTGTGTGTGAATACTGTGTGTGAACACTGGCATTCATGAGCAGGTATCATGTAGTACATCTGAGTTCAATCAGATAATAAAAAAACAAACTTGCTTTAATGCCTAGTTGCATTCACTATTTTTGTGTAGCATGGGGCTGCACTGTATACAAACTGAACATGCATTCCAAGAACACCTGTTGCCATGGTAACCACATCTAGAATAGGACTTATTTTTCATAATATGAGACCATGTTATCTGATAATTCCCACAGTCCCTCGTGGACAGACCCACCGGCTGCAGACAACATATATGGAACATAACCATAAGTGCAATAAACATAAAACATGGTCAAAATGATGGAAAGCTTGCTCATAACCCTGAAATATACACGATATAATGGAAGATGAAATGTCTCCATCATCCTGAGAATGTTACAAGTATCAACACGATCAGTTCTTCGATGCTCTGTGAGTAGAAGGAGGGCGGGGCAGCCTGCAGCTGGCAGCACCGTAAGCAAATATGGTGCCCTTCACTGAGCTATGAATCATAAGTAGGGGGAAGTTTGCAGACAGAATGTGAATGTGATGGTGTGGATATAGCTCCGGTCATGGCAGACTGTGTGGGAAACACAAAGAGGGGCAGGCCGAGTCACATGGGTCGTCCTGCTCCCAAAGACAGGACTCTCTCTCTCTCTCTCTCTCTCTCTCTCTCTCTATCTCTCACTGGTAGGCCCACCACTTCTCCCTCTCTCTCACACACTCCTCCATTCTCTATATTTATGCTTTAATGCATTTATACTACTAAAATACGACTTTACTTAAGTGTTTTTTTTTCATGCCACTTTATGCTCAGAGGGAAGTGCTGTACTTTTTACTTCTTTATCTGAATTAAACCTGTACATAAAAAACACATGAGGATTAAATATAATGCCTTGTTATAAATGAAGCGACCCAGCAGCATATAGAGCTTCGTAGAGCTGAAACGATTAGCCGATTAATCAATTAGTCGCTGTTTTTCATGTAAAGACATTTAATGTTTCCAGCTTCACAAATTGTGTTTGTTGTTCACTTTGGGCTTTGGGTAATTATGACTTTTTTTTTTTTTATTTACAAAGTAAACAATCAATCTCTTAATTTATAAAATAATAAGCAGATAAATGCATCACAAATCCAGATCGAAGCACCTCCTCCACCACTGGGGCCTTGTTTTAATGTTTTCTTACTGTATTATTCTTATGTACTTCCTTTATTACACACTGCAATCAGTATTGTATTGGTCTCCACAGTATTGTGCTTTAGGATATTCCTTTAAGTGAACTGACTGATTGTGTATATACATCCCATTCAAATAAACGGTTCACAGTTTAGAATAAGCAACAGTAGTTATTGGTAATTCATTTTATTAAATTGTTATATGTAGTACATAGAACATAACAACATTTGTGATTTTGGGCAATACAAAATAAATTAAATTGAATTGAATTGAATTTGTTCATTTGACGTGTTTCTTATTTTATTATTTATTTAGAAGAAAAAACAACTAGCTGTTTGGTAAACCACACAGACAAACCAGCAGTATATTATAAGTTAAATTTAAAATTATATTATAAATGTCAGTGGGTTCCTAAATTTTTTATTATACATCCAGCCTGTAGTTCTAAATGTTACTGAAGCGGCCTTGCTAATGAACTGAACAGAAGACAAAGCGATCTTATTAAGGTCTTATAAATGTAAACCCTGTATTGATCATTTATACCGCTACAACTAACAGACTCTTTATAAAGCTGACTTATTTGAAAGTGGTACAGCAAATCACTTAGTCCAGCTGAGAGTATTCTTCAGCAACCGGTCCGCTGACATACATTAAAGATGCATGTGATTATAGAGACCCTGTTCTCAAACAGAAACCAAACAAACTAAAGCATTAATGAGCTGTTGAGTAAAAACAAAGTCCTTCTGGTCTCATTGCACCTGTTAAAAAACACTGGCACTGTTTGCTGTGGCCGACAGGAAAGGGTCTCTAAATAGCTTTCCCATGAGCCTCTGGTCTAAAATAAAATAGAAGGGGCTGGCAGGAGCCGCCCACCGCACTGCTGCGACCCTGTCATGGGAACCGTGCTAAACTGTCTGTGGAGATTTGAGCAGAATAAATGAAACAGCCGTCCCTGAGTATCTCTATTTACATCGCTAATGCAAATGCTCATTTATCTTTAACAAATAATAAATACAGCAGAGAACGGAGGCTATTTCTATGTGTGTATATTTGTGAGTTTGCATGCGTGCCAGTGCTTGCACGCAGGTTCGACATGTGCTTGTGAATGTGGAGATGCCTTGTTGACTCGTCTCAGACTCCATGAGCGAGAGGAGGAATAAGCAAATCGCATTAAAAGTGTGGAAGAGAAGAGCCAATAAGAGCTGTAAACAAAATAAGGCATGCTAGCCATTATCGCCAAAGTAAACACACGCACACGCAGCACGCCTCAACAAAAACATTTACATTCAACACCACACAAAAGACCATTTATTAAAAGAAAACAATAATGCTTCACAACTTACAAAGCTGAAGCATCTCTGAAAACCCAAACAGGCTGTATCCACCAAAGAAAAGTAAGGATTCCACTGAAATGAATTAGGTTTTTTGGGGGGCGCTGAAGCAGAATCGGCTTAACTGAAGCACACCAACCAGCGGTGTTCACCTTTCTCTGCTTCATTCTCAGACTGCACTCTATTTTAGGGACCACTGATGACTCCGTCTTGGCCACATCTCCCTTTTTCCACTGTAGAAAAAAGTTATTCATAATCCTCCCAATAACTCAACACTGTTTGTCCAATGTGATAAAGCAAAGGGAGCGTTCACAATCTAAATTTGCATTCTTCAGAAGTGAATGGCTTTGTCAGCTGGAGTAAGACACTTTGCTCCGTCTGCCTCCCCCCGCTGCAGGGAGGCTGTTTACATGGGGACAGCTCAGAGATCCAGAGAGGAGACAACGCTCCTGGCTTCTCCCCACAAGAAAGGCCTCCGTGGGTGGGCAGCGTTTCACCCACTGATGCTCCAAGATCATCCCCAAGACGCACAAGAAGAATAAAACCCTCAGAGGAATTGACAGATTTCGTGCCAAATAGTCCATTTTATGACACAACCCTCCTCTCAGCTACATTATCTGGACTTTAGAGGCTGTCACTTTAAAGGGGAAAGTTGAAAAATGAACCAAGATTATCCTCAAAATAGCAACAGGAGATCGCTGACAGAAGGAATCCCCCTTTAATCTCGTCTGAGCAGTTTTGGGGAACTTAAGGGTGCAGGTCAAGACCAAGAGACCAAAGGTTAGAGGTGGGGCAACTCATCTGAGGGGGTCACGGGACGGGGCTTCAGATCCTGTACTGCTCTCAGCTATCTGTGCTTAAAGTAATCAAAAACACAAGCTGGAGTGATTCCCAGAGCGTATTCCTAGATATAGTGAGGAAGCTTTGGCAGGCAGATAACATGGCCTTTGAGTATGATGCACAACTTGTTTTTTGTTGTGTTCTAAGGGGCCGACAAACAGTTTATTTGAAGTTCAAAGTGTTAGAATATTCTGATATTGGGCCAGGTTTTTAGCCCAAAAGTTGGGGGGCCATGGATACCTGGCTGCACCTGAGAGACCTTAAAATGCAGCTCTTAGTCCTTTTTAAAAAGTGTGGTGCAGTCTGTCCAGAGTGAGAGAGTAATCCCAATCTGGCTACAAGAAGCAGCACCCTAATGCAAGGACTTATGGGTATAAAGAGGCAGTTGTTGACCCTTGATAGCCAGCAGAAAGCGGAGCGTTCAAAATGGACTGTGGATAAAGCATAGCTAATCTGCATTCAGCTAGTTCCTCCTGTGTTTTGATCTGCTAACTTACCAAAAATCAAAGCAGAAAATGATGATCAAACAAATAAGTTGTTAACTCTAATTACGTAGGTTTTTAGTTTATTTAACATTTTGAAAAAGGAGACAATAACTCACACAAAACTACACCCAAGTCCAAGATTTTCATTGTGGTTCCTGATGAAGACAATATATATGCAATTACATTAGCCTGGCAGCTACATCGGGTGTTTCTCAAAGTCTAGGAAAGCTCCTACATTGGTTGATTTTCAAGGATACTTTGCTATTGAATCCAACCAATGTGGTGGATCCTTTGAATTCTACCTAGGACTGAATCCTTTGTTCAGCGGATTTTGAATGTATTTGACTGTGCAAGTGACCGTTCCACACCGTTAACCGTGTATTACATCGTTAACGTGACCATTCCACAACGTTAACCACATGTTACTACGTTAACACAACTGTTCCACAACATTAACCACATGTTACAACATTAACGTGACCATTCCACAACGTCAACCACATTTTACAAAGTTAACTCAACCGTTCCACAACGTTAACCGCGTTACAACATAAAGTGATCATTCCACAACGTTAACCGCGTTACAACGTAAACGAGACCATTCCACAACGTAAACCACATTTTACAATGTTAACGCAACCATTCCACAACGTTAACCACGTGTTACAACGTTAACGCGACTGTTCCACAATGTTAACCGCGTGTTACAACGTTAACGTGACCATTCCACAATGATAACTGCGTTACAACGTTAACGCGACCATTCCACAACGTCAACCACATGTTACAACGTTAACGTGACCGTTCCACAACGTTAACCGCGTTACAACGTTAACGTGACCGTTCCACAACGTTAACCGCGTTAAAACGTTAACGCGACCGTTCCACAACGTTAACCGCGTTACAATGTTAACGCGACCATTCCACAACGTCAACCACATGTTACAACGTTAACGTGACCGTTCCACAACGTTAACCGCATTACAACGTTAACGCGACCATTCCACAACGTTAACCGTGTTACATAGTTAACATAACCATTCCACAACGTTAACCACGTGTTACAACGCTAACGCGACCATTCCACAACGTTAACCGCGTGTTACAACGTTAACGTGACCGCTCCACAACGTTAACCGCATTACAACGTTAAAGCGACCATTCCACAACGTTAACCGTGTTACAACGTTAACGTAACCATTCCACAACGTTAACCACGTGTTACAACGCTAACGCGACCATTCCACAATGTTAACCACATTTTACAACGTTAACGCAAGCGTTCCACAACGTTAACCACGTTACAACGTTAACGTGACCGTTCCACAACTTTAATCGCGTGTTACAACGTTAACGTGAACGTTCCATAACGCTAACCGCATTACAACGTTAACGCGACCATTCCACAACGTCAACCACATGTTACAACGTTAACTTGACTGTTCCACAATGTTAACCGCGTGTTACAACGTTAACGTGACCATTCCACAACGTTAACCGCGTTAAAACGTTAACGCGACCCTTCCACAACGTTAACCGCGTTAAAACGTTAACGCGACCCTTCCACAACGTTAACCGCGTTACAACGTTAACGCGACCATTCCACAACGTCAACCACATGTTACAACGTTAACGTGACCGTTCCACAACGTTAACCGCATTACAACGTTAACGCGACCATTCCACAACGTTAACCGTGTTACAACGTTAACGTAGCCATTCCACAATGTTAACCACGTGTTACAACGCTAACGCGACAATTCCACAATGTTAACCACATTTTACAATGTTAACCACATTTTACAACGTTAACGCGACCGTTCCACAACTTTAACCGTGTGTTACAACGTTAACGTGAACGTTCCATAACGTTAATCGCGTTACAGCGTTAACGTGACCATTCCACAACGTCAACCACATGTTACAACATTAACTTGACTGTTCCACAACGTTAACCACATCTTACAACATGAACGTGACCGTTCCACAAAGTTTACCGCATGTTAACGGCGTGTTAATGCAGTGTTACATCGTTAACGCGAACGTCCACAACGTTAACTGCGTGTTACAACGTTAACTGGGACCGTTTACCAACGTGTTACATTAACGGCAACTGTTTCACAACATTAACTAAGTGTTACAATGTTCACCACGAGTGTTTCCCAACATTAACCACACGCAAACCCTCTGCGTCAAGATACTATCTTGTCTTCTTCTGCCCAAAATGCCGAGTAGAGATGAGAACACCTTGCTCTGTGAACTTCTAAATCACGCTAGCTAGTCTGTCTGCTTTAACTTACCAAATAAAATGATTCAGGTTAAAGAAAAAATACAAAGTTTTCTCTTTTTTTACGAACTGAAGTGGTGTTAGATTTATTTTAACTCAACATTTTAATTATTGATCTAACTGTGTTTTCACTTATGTATTCAGTTATGTTTTTGACTCCCTTGCTATAACACCACAGAATGCAACACAAAGTCATGTTGAACTCATGTTACGTTGCCTGAAATCAGATTTATTTTACTGACTCCCTCTGCCCCCAAGATCCAGGATAAAAACAACACCATTAACACTTTGCATGCAGAGAGGATCACCTGCCAGTACAGTGTCTTATCTCCCTGCACAGCCTTGCTCTGACTAAGCTGAACTTCTGCATGACTTTATCTTACAACAGGGAATTTATGGGCATCAAACTGAAACACTTTGTTCTACACTCAGCCTCCTGTCTGTTTTCCCCCACAGCCTAGAGGAGGTAGAAGAAGCGGCTCTTTATTCTACCATCTGAACTTCATTACTCTGCCTGTTTATGACCAGGTACGTCTTGTATCTTGTCTCTTATTTTTACATAATTCATGGGTCACAAAGTCAGGCTTGAACCAAGACATATATACATATTTTCCCCTGAACAAGAATGTTCCACAGCTACGTTTTGGAATGGGTTCTGTGTTAGCCCCCAAATGTTAAATATAAAGAAACCACTTGCATTTCATATCAACACAGGGCACCAATCACTCCCATTTACAAGCTTGTACATTATTTTCCTCCAAGCTCAATGAAATACAAAAAAGTATGTACCTATCCATCAATCCATAAGCAATGTAAAGGGTGTGCACACTTTCCCATGATAAGGGGAGGAAGTCAAATTGTGATAGTTTTCCCTTTAAGTATTAATAAATGAGATATAGTAAAAAGTTATAATGTTCTTAATGTATGGACATTATTTAGTCTGTATGTGAAAGAAGCAGTTGAAGCTACCATATATGGAGCTATAAAGGCAATTACATAGGCAAATCTTTACCCTTCAAAAGAAAGGTAAAGATTGGTAAATCATACTCTCAACTCATCAGCTACCACTCATTCATTTCTTTGATCCCTTCCACTCATTCCTCTATGATTCCCTCTGAAAATACTGTGCACATGGGCATCACTGACAGCACAGCCCTCCTCTCCATCATAGGTCAAGCAATTCACCCCGAGCAGAGGAATTAAAGAAAGCAGAGATACCTTCAGATGATAATCCCCTCTAAGATTCTGAGATGCTGTGATCTCATGACATGCACTGGCCATTTTTCAAATTGTGTTATTTGAAAGAATCTCCCCATCTAGCTGTATGGCTTGGTACAGGATGTCTTTGGGAGCAGCAGTGTGACCTCAGTTTGACCTCTGTGTTCACCTTTGACCCGGAGGAAGTTGTAAATTGAGTAATCTGCTGTCAGTAAAAAGCAATGACTGCTGCCGTGAGATCCAAAGTGCCTCTAAACTGAAAACATCATGGTGCCATGGGATGGGGTAAGATCGGGTGGTCGTACAGGGTGTGTCGGGGGACGGGACCTCTGATGACTCCGTCATGCTGCTTATCAGCGATGCTTCTTTCCAGGAAAATATTTGAAAAACGCGAACATGAAAAAAAACAAACAGAAACCAGAGGGATGTTTGAGTGACACTAGTTTGATGTTGCAGGTCTCCTGACACACAGGGCTGTTTGGGAATAAGCTCCACGCTGGCGAGACTTGACAGTAAAAAGAACCGGCGAGCCTCCCTGTGACAGGCTGTAATAAATGTCACAACCTTGAACTCTTTCTCATACAGACAAAAGGCACACCATCGAGCAGGTAACGCACACAGTAGGCCTGCAAAATTGCTACTGAGAGTCAAACTCCTGCAGATTGACACGTAATGGTATTTTGGGAGGGAACTTTTATGGGGTGGAAAAAAGTACAAAGTCACTTTTCATGAGGGCTAGTAATGTTTAAATCCCTGCAAACTAGCCATAAAAACATCAATCTGAGATGTTATATGATTTTCAGGGCTTTTTCTATATTATATTTCACATGGGACAGAATGTAAAAACTAATAGCTCTGGTACCTTCAGTGCTCACTATGGGAAAACAAGACAATAGAGATGTTTCCAGTGAGAGTCAAGGTTTTATTTTGGAATAAAATAAGAGCATTTTAGAACAGTGAGCTCAAGATGGAGCAACTGAAAGCTGACAGGTAGTTAAATCAGTTGCAGCTCACATTGTACAAAACCAAACTACATCTGACCAGCGACAGACATTTACGTCTGGCAAAAGCATCTGCTGGAAAATGTGATACATCTTGGATGACGCAGCAAAGGTGATGGCATGATCCCCCAGACACCTTTTAAAAGAAGGTGTTGCTCACATCTCAAATTAGCGACTTATTTTGGTGGTAAAGAAGAAATTTGGCAATGTTTCCACAGCAACTTTAAAGCTTCATGTTGATGTCTGAACAAAGAGCAGAATTATCATCTACTATATAGCCTAGAAATCCCATCTGTCTCAAACTAATGGTTGCCCTTGGCAGAGCGTAATGAGCAAAGCTTTTTGGACGGCTTTGCCAGGATACTTCACAACATCAATCGCAAATCATTTAAAACAGAGGGGTGATGCACTTAGTGGGTAGTTGGCCCATTGTGCCTGTCTGACTTGATTCTAATTCATTCAAAGTACGTTTGTCTTCATCTAGCCTCAGCACTCCTCTGTTTAAATCCAAGATACTCTCCCCCTGGGCTTGTTGGGATGGGACGAGATGATCAGATATGATCCAGGAGAGTCATTTTAAACGATACACACATTCATCTTAAGGTTTATAAGATGCCAAAACACATCACAGTAACATTCTGTGAAGCTATTTCTGTGATAATCATTTCATCCTCCGTCTCACTAGTAGAGAGCTAAACAGTTGTCATGTTACAAAGTGATCCACTATGAATGAGTGCTTGTACATGTGTTATTGACCAGCACAGAGCGTTGCAGGTGATGCATTGTGCCCATCATTCAGATGTGGCTCTCTCTTTGAAATGAAGGAGGAGGCTGTGTTTCTTTAATACAGTACTGTTGTAGACAAGGCAAGGCAAGGCACGTTTATTTGTATAGCACTTTTCAACAACAAGGCAATTCAAAGTGTTTCACATAAAACCATTAAGCATCAAAACATAATGCAAAAAGATTAATTAAATTAAAAAGCTAAAAAATAGAATAAAAGTTGCAGTGCAGTTTAAGAAATAAAATACAGTAGTGAGATGCAGAAATTGATTAAAATCCTTGAATCTGGTTCAATTAAAGGCAACAGCAAACAGAAGAGTCTTCAATCTGGATTTAAAGGAGTTTAGGGTCTCCGCAGACCTGCAGCTTTCAGGGACTTTGTTCCAGATATGTGGAGCAGAAAAACTGAACGCTGCTTCTCCATGTTTAGTTCTGACTCTTGGAACAGAAAGTAGACCAGTCCCAGATGACCTAAGGGGTCGGGATGGTTCATAAGGTAGCAGCATATCAGAAATGTATTTAGGCCCTAAACCATTCTGTACTTTATAAACCAACAGCAGGATTTTAAAGTCAATTCTTTGTTGGACAGGAAGCCAGTGCAAAGACCTCATAACTGGAGTGATGTGATCCACTTTCTTGGTCTTAGTGAGGACTCGAGCTGCAGCGTTCTGAATCAGCTGCAGCTTTCTGACTGACTTTTTACAGAGACCTGTAAACACACCGTTACAGTAGTCCAGTCTACTGAAGATAAAAGCGTGGACAAGTTTTTCCAAATCCTGTTGAGACATAAGTCCTCTAATCCTTGCTATATTCTTCAGGTGATAGTAGGCTGATTTTGTAATTGTCTTGATATGGCTGTTCAGGTTGAGGTCTGAATCCATAACTACACCTAGGTTTCTGGCTTGGTTTGTGGTTTTTAACATCAGTGATTGAAGCTGAGCGCTGACTTTCAATCGTTCATCCTTGCTACCAAAAACTATTACTTCTGTTTTATCTTTATTTAATTGAAGGAAATTCTGGGACATCCAGTTGTTGATTTGTTCAGTGCATTTACTCAGTCCTTGTATGGGATTATAGTCCCCTGGTGATATAGTTATGTAGATTTGTGTGTCGTCTTCATAATTATGATAACACACTTTGTTGTTTTCCATAATCTGAGCCAGTGGAAGCATGTAGATGTTGAACAGAAGAGGCCCCAGTATTGAACCTTGGGGAACACCACATGTCTCTGATGTGTAATTAGCTACAAAGTATTCTCGGTCCTTCAAGTAGGATTCAAACCAGTTAAGTGCTGCGCTAGAGAGTCCTACCCAGACCTTTAGTCTGTCTAGGAGTATGTCATGATCGACCGTGTTGAATGCAGCACTGAGATCCAGTAATATTAAGACTGAGATTCTGCCACTGTCTGTGTTTAAGTTGATGTCGTTGAAAACCTTAACAAGAGCAGTTTCAGTACTGTGGTGCTGTCGAAAGCCGGACTGGAAAACATCGAAACAGTTATTTACGGCTAAGAAGTTGTTCAGCTGTTGAAAAACCACTTTTTCTATTATTTTACTTAAAAATGGGAGGTTTGATATTGGCCTATAATTTTTCATTATTGCGGGGTCTAAACTAGCCTTCTTTAGGAGTGGTTTAATAACTGCAGTTTTAAGGGCTTGTGGGAAAACACCTGAGAGGAGCGAGGTGTTTACAATTTGTAGAAGATCAGTGGTCATGCAGTGTGAAATATTTTTTAAAAAGTGTGTCGGTAGAATATCTAAACAGCAGTAGGATGATTGCAGATGTTGTATAATGTCTTCTAGGTTACTTTGGGTGATTGAATGAAATTGTGTCATGATATTTGAATGGATGTTATTTAAAAATGGGGACAACACATGTCCTATGGTTGATGTGGAGGCACCGACTGCTTGTCTAATTTTCTGAATTTTGTCAGTAAAAAAGGAAGCAAATTGATTGCATGCCCAGGTGGATTGGAGCTCAGCAGTTACTGACACTGGAGGGTTTGTTAGCCTGTCGACGGTAGCAAATAAGGCGCGCGCATTGTTATTGTTTTTGGTTATAATGTCAGAGAAGAAGGACTGCCTTGCATTTCTAAGTTCCAAATTATAATTGCGAAGTCTCTCTTTATAGATGTCACAGTGAACCTGGAGATTAGTTTTTCGCCACCTGCGCTCAACTTTCCGACACTCTCTCTTCTCTATTCTGACCGGCGTGGCATTTCTCCAAGGAGATCTTTGCTTACCCGAGACAACCTTCACTTTAGTGGGTGCAATCGCATCAATAACATTTTTAATTTTAGAATTGAAGTTATCTACAAGCTCATTGACTGAGATGCAAGAGAGGTCTGGTGTGGAGGAGAACTTCTGAATAAATAGTTCACTGGTGTTTTCAGAGATGTAACGCTTCGTCACAACCTCGGTTTTGACATTTGTGTGTAAGGAGATTGCACTCTTAAAGAAAAAAACACAGAAATGATCAGAGAGCGCAACATCAGTCACAGCAACCTTGGAAATTTAGACCTTTGGTGATGATTAGGTCCAGAGTGTGCCCCTTGTTGTGGGTGGGTCCTGTTACATGCTGAGTCAGATCATAATTATCAAGGACACCACATAGTTCTATAGACCCTCTGTCCTGGGGATTATCAACATGGATATTGAAATCGCCAACAATGACAACATAATCAAAATCAATACAGATTATGGACAGCAGTTCAGTAAACTCATCAAAGAAGGTTGTACAGTATTTAGGTGGTCTGTAAATGGTTAGGAATAAAGCTTGAGTGGAATTCATAGCCACATATTCAAAGGAAGTAAAATAACCAAAAGACATCTGCTCGCATTGAAAAGAATCATTAAATAAAATAGCAACTCCACCTCCTTTCTTATGCACTCTTGTGTCACTCATGAAACTGAAGTTGTCAGGTGTTGATTCAATAAGAACAGCTGCACTGGTATCTTGGTCTAACCAAGTTTCAGTTAAAAACAAAAAATCCAGTTTGTGCCTAACAATAAAATCATTGATTAAAAATGTTTTTCCTGACAGAGACCTGATATTTAATAAAGCTAAGCTTAATGTGGTTAAAGCTCTATTTGCCCATTTTCTTTGGACAGGCTGACGAGGAATGAATGTTAAATTTGATAGGTCTGCAGATTTACTAATGTTTCTTCGCAGCCTCAACTTTCTTTTTCTATAAACTATCAGGACAGGAATTGAGAAGGCTAGCTGCATACAGGGCCCCGACTGTTCCTGGAGAGAATCAGTGGTGTCATTAGCCTTGTAGCCTGGACCCAGAAGATATCAATTGTTGTGGAGCTGTAGTGAAGGTGGGGGCGGGACAGCGCGCTTTATCTTCACCAATTGTGTCAAAACTGGCTGAGGACTTAGATCCAGTGGCGGAGGTCGAGCTGGAGATGGTTGTAGGTCTGAGGGAGGCTATAGCGGTAACTGGATTTATAGACACATAATCTAACTAAAATGGGTCTCTGTCTGTCTGTCTGTCTATGTGTGAGTGTGTGTGTGTGTGCGTGTGTCTGTCTGTCTGTCTGATCAACTTCACACTTGGCTCGTGTATTGCTGAGAGCCCAACGAAGTGCATTGCCGAGTGCGAGCCCTGCTCTAATATGGGAAAAATTTGTTACTTACACTCACTATTACAAATTGTTGGTGGCATAATTCAGAAAGAAAAGTCATTTTTTCAACACTTAACAACATTAATGCATGGCAGCTTGCCTTCCATAGAGCTCTTCATGTGAGTTTTTGCACCCAAATAACACATATTGTATTATCTAGCATTGCTAAGTGATGCAACTTAGTCATAGCAGGTGGATTGTTGAGGACCCGAGGAAGCACAGTCTCAAGTGTGAAGTTGTTTGAGTGAGCAGTTCCAGAAAACTCGTCTTGAACGCTTGTACTAATAATACAAATGCACTGAAATTAAATTAAATTAAATAATTCACATCTAAGACACACAGTTATTAAACAAAAGAGAGGCTGAGAGAAATCCTACCTCTTCACTGGTTGTCACTTGGCATTCCTGTTTTAAGCCACAGCCTGGTGTCCTCCACCTGTTAGAGAGATATGATTATAATGCTAGACATGATGAAACATTCAGCACACCTGTAATCTAATATTAGGTACACCTGTAGTCGAATACAATCCAACACAGCTGTTCAGCCATAACATCGGCTTTTATGATGCCTATCATGATTTATGATGCCTCAGTTTTTGTTGAAATGGTCGTATGAGGTGTTTATTAAATTACATGTTGATGCATTGAAGTCGTACTGTTAGTGGTGTTGGTGTACTGGGCTGCATTATAGTGAGAGATGTATTGAATATTTTGTAAAAAGGAAGGACGAACAGAAAACAATTCAATATAATAAAGTTCAGTACAACAGCACCTTTAAAGGTGCTATATATAAGATAGGGTGCATTTCATCTGTATTCTATACATTTTTTTAGGTCCTACATTACAAGTTCTAGAAGGAATATTGCTTTTTCCTTAGTCAAAAAGATATAAACAGATGATGAACATGGAAGTCTATTAAAAATTATTTAGAATCTAGAGTGATTTGGACAGTTATTCAAATGTACTGAGGTAAAAATACACAGAATTAATATGTTCTCCTCAAGCCACAAGACTCCATTGATAAACAAAATAATTTTACCTCGTTGATTGTAAAGCACACTTCATTCAAACTCGACAGAAACTTCATAAAACTAATCAAACCCATCTTGGTTAGTCGTTCTACTGTTCCAACAATCAGGAACTCTGGTTTTGTTTGTCAGACATTACTCCATTATGGTAAACTGGTAAAGGTAGAATTTATGGTAGAGCAGTTGTAGAACATAGAACAATACAATACAACAATAGAATAGTATGTTGTATTGAATAGCTAAGATAGCACAGTGGTACCTAATAAAGTGGCCACTGAGTGTGTTTGATGATTAACATAAAATATGCTGTATTCTGTGTCATTTTTAATGTACAAAATTGCGTTTGACCTACAACCGGTCCACTGCCACAGGGAGGAGAGGGAGGAGAGGGAGGAGAGGAGGAGAGGGAGGAGAGGGAGGAGAATCGAGGCGAGATGGAAGCTAAGCTAACCCAGCTAGGACCTAGGACCCAAGGCTGCTCCACTACCCAGCTGGCTGTCTGATGCCCGGTCTCAGGTAAATAAGATGGATGAAAGCAGCAAGAGGTCAGTGACTGTTGAGCCCACATCTTCACAGAGACCTGGATCCATCGTGGTCCAGGATCAAGCTGCACTTGACGGGCAGGCAGCAGGACATAGAGCAGGACTCTGGTGGGACGAGAGGAGGTGGACTCTGTGTTTATAACATGATGCTTGGTGCTCAAACACAGTCAGAGTTGATGGACAATGTTTTCCTCGTGTTGCATTTCTAAAGTGGGCGACTGTGGCTTAGTTGTGAGCAGGGTCGTCCTTCAATCAAACGATCGGCGGTTCGATCCCCGGCTCCGCTATCACATGTCGTTGTGTCCTTGGGCAAGACACTTAACCCTTAATTGCTCCCGTAGCTGTGCCTCCGGTGTGTGAATGTTGTATGACTGTTAGCTACTCCTGATGGCCAGGTGGTACCTTAACCCCCCCCCGCCCCCCCCTCACCCCCCCATCAGTGTGTGAATGGGTGAATGACATCATGTAGTGTTAAAGCGCTTTGAGTGGTCGGAAGACTAGAAAAGCGCTATACAAGTACAGGACCATTTAATGTGAATATGTCGTATGATCTGCCCAGAGAATAATTTGTTTTGCTGCTGTTCTCATTCCTCATAAGGCAAATTCAATAAATGCACTACAGGAATGTCCTACTGTTTTTGGTTTGTTTGTCATGTGTTTGTTGTGTTAAAAATGGGTTACAACTGCATTTCGTTGTGCATCCCTGTGTTGCATCATGATAATAAATGATCCTTGGATCCCTTTCATTTTTGAATCAGCATCAACAACTTCATCTTCAACCTCATCTCTCCTCATCAACAGCACTGTTCTCCATCAGAAGTGGTGGATGGGGATTTGAAAACGGCCTGCATGCATTTAGTTTCTGCTTTTGATTGACAGAGCATCAAAGGAAAACCCCTGAAAGCTCCGGCTCTCCCCCGCGGATCATGACGCTTGGCGGGGCAACAAACTGCCAAGTAAATACGCATGTAATCAAGCAGCCAATAAATACACCAGACTAGCACGACAAGAATGTTCACACAGCTAATGTGGATCCTACAGAGCGCCAACAGCTCTGCCAGTCCCAGTGGGATCTGGGAGAGGGTACAACAGGGAAATGGCCGTGTTCCAGTTAATAGAAGAAGTCTTGACCCTCAGCTTATTACACAACCATGTGGATCAAACGTCTGAAGCGGGTGCAGAGTGATATCACACAATCAAAGAGAGGAAACAAAGGAGGGTCCTGCTAGCTAGAGTTCAGCTTGTTTGCTGAGGCGTGAACTTAATTTCTTGAGGGCTTTGCAAGCCATCTGATTTTACTATCTTGCACAAGCAAACACACACTTAAGACACACACACACTCTCAACATGCATATTCTTTTATGTATCTTGGAAGAATGAACAAGAGGTCAACAGATATAAATCCTTCAATAAGCCAAGAGGCTGAGATGAATTAAGATCAGCTGTATTCTGGTTTCATATCAAATCACCCGATTGGATGGCACAATAATAACCTGCGTTTCATGACTTACTTCATTAAGTTGCTGAATCACTGCAGAAACAAGGCTCGCCTGCATGGTTTAATAGATCCTGTAAACATAATTCTTTCCCATGTGATAAGAGGACTACAAAATCTTTCCAAGGAAATGACGCTGACATTAAGTCATGCCATTCCTCTCAGCTACTCTAATGACAGCATCACGTATTGAGAAAGAGCAAACAGCCAACAACAACAGCAACAAGCTATATTTTCATGATCTCTGTAGACTGAAAAGTATAAGTATTGAGAGCATCTTTTGTGACCTGAAGCGTGAGAAGGAAATCTTTCTTCAGCTCTACTATCAATACTCCCAAGAGAGAGTAGTGACACAGAATCTATTTTCAAAGGACCGATTTGTGTTTTTTTGGAATCATACACATCGTTCCTCCCATGAGCGATGGATTCGGTGTAACATCTGTTTCAAGACATAAACAACCATGCGGTAACCCTGTGGAAGAATTCACAGGCTCGTCCATGTCCATTCATCCAGACCAGTGCCCATTCTTGACAGTTTTACTTTGGTCTTTTTTCAGCCCTGTTATTTTGATCTGTGTATGCAGGCTGCTCAAGGCAGAGTTACGCTGAAAGGATTCAAACCAAGAGAACCCAACTTAGACTGTTAGTACAAGTTTCCCATTACATCGGAAATTTCTCATATCCATATGCTGATGTGCGGTTTGTGGATGCAGTCATTTAATTATTCCTCTTCCTTTTAGTGTGGTGATTGTCCGTAGTCCTAGTGGCTGTTTTATCACTAAACTCTTGGTCTAATGGTCTAATAAAAACTATGTTCCCTGACAAAGCTGCATTATCGATTCCGTTTGAAGGGAAACATATTTTCTCCCAGATTACGTTTCTAATATAGTCTACAGAAGTCCACATAGGAGGAGGTCAGTGTTGTTGCGTTCTTGTTTAAAAATGTGACCTTACTCCAGGAAAAACTACATTCTTAATTGAGAATGGAGTTTAGTTTTATGGGGATGACAGGGTTGCATCAGCAGGTGGAGTTTGAGAGGAGAACCCAAATGCAGACAGTGAAGCAGAGTAGGTGGATTTAAGGGACTTTACCTGATCATTTAATAGGGTTACATATAAGCAAATAGAAGGTAGATTGAACAACCAAAGAAATCCTGCCTTCCTGGCTGCTATTTGTGCAGGAGGAGCAGGAGCAGATCTGGGCAGGACACTCTGAGGGCATCTGGTGGACAGGTGTGGAATGACAATATCTGGAAATTGTCTGGTGGTAGACAGGTGAGGCAGAGAGGGAAGGAAAGGGTGTCATAATAACACTTGAATTCTACTGCAGTGATTGGCCTTTTATACTGAGCACCAAAAAAAAAGGTTGGTCCATTCATGTCATTTATTATTTAACTGAAAGACAAAAGTTCAAATTAAGGTCAGATCAAGGCCATGATATTTTCTTAGTCATCGAAGGTAAATGAGCGCAGGAGCTCTTTTAAAAAGACACACCATGGCACGGGGCTAAACCTATTCTTCCCTGTCATTCTCTCCAATGACACTTTGAGGAAACATGTAACTTCCTCATCACGGTTCACAACCAGTGTCACAAAAGTGCTGCTCAATTACCAGTGTTAGTGGCAGGGGAAGAGACCAACCATGAAGGCAACCACAAAAGATCCAGGTAGCATTCAACAGGAAACATCACCTCGGCCAATTACCCATGAGCTCATATGTTGCCAAAACAGCCATTAATCCGAGTGGTGAGCACACGGAGGACTAGTGCAGCGTCCAAAGCCTCCGCCAAGGGTGAGAGGATTCACAAGGCCAAAGACAAAGGAGGTGTGTGATATGGCCCACAGATGAATCGATCATCTAATTCTGTATGTCTTACTACATGTGACTTAACAGTGCAGACCTAAAACTAAAAAAAATGTATAATATTTATCCATAAGGTCTGAAAAGGTAGGAAAGAGCAACCACCTAAACATACTTTTGCAGATTTACAATTACTTTGAGCAGACTTTCCAGAAACCACTGTCTTTCCCTGAACTGTTGTCATATTAAGACCCAAATAATACAAACCAGTTACGAGAAGAGAGCATGACATGTCCCACGCTTAGTAAAGGTATGTGTAAGATGATGAATGATGAAGGCGTATACATATAAAAATGAACAGTATACACAAATGAAACCAGACTTCTAGGAGACTCATACCACACTTCAGTGGATGGAGCACAAGAATAATGACAACAAATCTCCTGGGAGCCACGTGTCCTGTCATCGTAGAGGTCAACTGGGGAACTGGCTGAGCACATATCATGTCTATAGAGACCATCTTGAGGTAGGATCACACTGGCCACAACACTGAATCAATGCAGGGCTGCATGTTCATTTGATCTCAGCTACACCTCTGTAAGGACTCGTGACTGTATTAAACAGTTGCGACGCTATCGCAGTGACAAAATCTGTTCATAGACAAGCAGCAACCTCGGATGCTGAGAAATGAAGACAAGGCTTAAGTGCCAAAAACTGCAGTTCCTCAATTGGCCACTTGAGGCTGAATCCTAAAGTCAGTCAATCCCCTCAGACCTCCATGACAAAATCAGCCGGCCTAATCTGGGTCCAAAAAGTGAAGCCAATGAAAAAGTGCCTTAAACGTGCATTCTTTCTAATGGCCAGCAAGGGGTGACTCCTCTGATTTAGAAGTCTATAAGAAAATTACCCTACTTCTTTTTTTGTTCAGTAAACATTGTAAACATTACTTTATGGTCTCAATCTCTAGTTTAAAGTCTTCTTCAATAAAACATAATGTTCATTTAGTAAATTATGGTCCATTGAGAGTCAACTAGACCATAAAGCAGGGTATGCTTTAGGGCGGGGCTACTATGATTGACAGGTCACTCCTCTGACGTTCATATATAGTCACTTCTGTTTACTAAAAAAAACAAGATGGTGACGGCCAAAATGACGAACTTGAATCTTCAAAACTGCTTTAAATGTAACATGAATACAAAATGTTACGGTCAAATGCATTTATAAAGCACATTTTAAAAAACAAGGTTGTGCAATAGAAGATGAAGTCAAGGTGTCAAGCTCAACTTGATTTGAATGCCAACAAGAAGAGGTTGGTGTTTAGTACTTCAAGGTGTCTGAGCAGCTCTTAAATGAATAGGTAAACTGTTCCAGAGATTAGGAGCAGCCAACGCAAAGGCGTGCTCGCCTAGATTTGGACGTCCAAGAGGCTCTGGTTGGTCGACCTCAGTGCTCTATGATGATGTAAAAGTCATGCTAGATAAGGTGGCGCCAAGCAATAAAAGCTTAAAATCAATCCTAAAACTGCCAGGAAGCCAATGGAGGGAGGCCAATGTTGGTGTTATGTGATCGGGCTTTCTTTTCTCGGTTAGAAGACGAGTGGCTGCATTCAGTACTAAATGCAGACGATCAGGAGACGACTGTTCTACACCAACATACAAAGAATTACACTAGTCTAACTGAGAGGTATATAAGCATGACAAAATGTAACACATATAAACAAGTAATGTACACAAGTGGGTTTGAATCTGATAAAAAAAAAAAGATTGTGCGAGCTGAAGAACTGAAAAAAGTTAAAAGCTGCGTAGAGCAGCAAAAATGGTTTTGTCTACAGTGGGTGTGTGAGTGGCCCTTTCAGTCATTTGATTTAAATGAATACATGCAGTTTAATATGGAGCATACAGCAAGTAACTGAACCGTGCTGTATCAAGAGAGAAACACTCTAATTCAAGATAAGGTTACATTATTATTTTATTAGCATTCATTACTACATCAGATACTGTAGCATGGTTAGGATTCATAGGAGCTGCACTGTAGTTGTCGAACATTCCCAATTGTTATGTTTCTGTTATGTGTGCGAATAGCAAGTAGGCCTTAGCAGCACATACTGTATACATTAGCCTTTCAGACAGCAAGCAAAATATGCAGCAGATACTTGACTTGTCACAACAGGTGTAACAATATTAATGTCAATGTTCTGCCAATATTAATGTAATAACATTAACAATGGCTCCCTTCCATTTCAGTATCCCAGGAAGACGTGAAACAGCGTGCACAAAATTAGGGCCCTTGAACCGACACACCTGAGAGGAATGCAGCCCTGATTAATTAATGGTACTAGTTGCACCTGGGATTTTCTGGCTAAAATACATTTGAAATGTCTGCTGTGAAAAAGGCGTCAACAGAGGCAGGTGGAATGTAAGATGCCTGGGCCTCTGAGTCTCAATTTAGAAAAAACATAGAGAGGTTTTTTTTTCTGTTCCTTTTTCCAGACTGAAGGTCTAAAAATAGAGGCTGTGGTACGCTGTCAGAATCTAAAAGCCCTTTGGCACAAACTGGAATATCTCAGCAAATATCAGACATATTGCAATGACATTGTGTACACACATTCATCTGTACTTTTTTTTGTTTTACTTATCAGCAAATGTTAGCATATTGTAAATATGATCTGTTAATTAGCATGTTAACACTGACATGTGAGCATGTTGACGATAGCTCAATGCTCCGCCGTTGCCATGCTGTGGCAGGGAGGTCCCATGGCTAAAGCATCCTATCTGCAAAATTATCCAGGAAAGTGGGGAATAACCTCTTATCTGCACTTTGTATATATATATATATTTTTTATTTTTGTATTTTTTTGTATTATGTATTGGGTATCTTTAACAAATAATATTCTGCAAGAAAAACCCAATTTTTTTTATATGACAGAATGACTGTTGAGCCCACATCTTCACAGAGACCTGGATCCATCGGGGTCCCGGATCAAGCTGCACTTGACGGGCAGACAGCAGGACAGAGAGCAGGACTCCGGGGGGACGAGAGGAGGTGGACTGTGTTTATAACATGATGCTCAAACACAGTCAAACAAGTAAAAAGCTAACAAGATGCTATAACTGCACTACACTGCTGTCACACGAGCGGGAGTATACACAACGAGGCTGCTACGGCGCACTAGTCGGCATGATAACGTTTTGTAGTCTCATTAAGCTACTTGTTAGTAAGTGCCTTTTTTCCAAGCAATATATGACATTCAGAGGATGAACGTATATATGTCCAGAAACACAACAGCTGTTGTGAATCGAAAACCTGAGGACCTCCAACAGGGCCCAACAGGGCCGCCAGAGGTCGCATTCATTGCATCAAGTCCTTTACTGCCGGTCTCAGCTAATAGTTAATTATCTGGATCTCCCTTTGACAGCCAGCCAAACCACAGCAATTTAGATGTTCTAAACTGTGGCTAAGCAGGACCACAAGTAGAAAAACATGTTCAAATCATACCTTTCATTAAACAAAGTTCAATAGCTGGTTTACGTCAGGCCGGGGTGTCCACCAAACAAACAGCACCAACACACTGTTGGTTTGAGAGAGAAACAGATACATGTTTGTTTACTCTGAGCAGGTCATTGGTGGGGAATGCAAGCTGTTTAGTGCGAGATGCTGCTGCTGATATTTGGTTTGCGTATGTGTGTGTGGCCATGATACGAACACGAGCAGTATATGATTGGCTGCATATGTATGTGTATACATTGTTACTTGGGCCAAACAGTATTTACACCAAACATGTGTAAGCACTTGAGGGCCACTGTATGTAAACTCTGTATGAAAACCAAGTTAGCGTAGTAAATATGAAATGGTGAAATGTTTATGCAAATGTAATTAGCAAACTAATGGGCTTTCACATCAACAAATATTGATTGAGAACATCTGCTTGATGTGTGAGATCATTACATTCTTCGGGAAAGGTTGCATTACAACACCCAACGTCTAATCAGGAGCAGTAAGCGATGTTCTGCCAAGTCAGAAGAAAAAAAACTGTGATAGAAAATAATAGCTTGTCACTGTTTTTTCAGAGAAACTCTAAATCTGATTAGTGAGATCAGTGAGGTCTAAACTCAGGTTCACTCACTATCTAATTAAAACCCATTCCATAAACAATGTATTGTAAACATGTATATGTATTTGCAGCCTTTGTGATAGTCGTCCATGGGGTCCCTTTAACAGTGGCCAGATAGGTGGGCACATTTCTATGACGGCTAATTTTAAACACTCACAATTACAAGTACAAGTTCATTAGAGTGGAAAGCCAATATCATCATATTGATATACTCTCATGTTAAAGCGAGTCATAGTCATTTAAGCATTATGCCAAATATGCTTTTAGTCACTGTTTGATTAATTCAAAGACCTTGCAAAGGGATAGCAGACACGTTTAAAGAAGGAAACATTGTTGGATCAAAAGGATGAATCCATTCTGGGGCTGTAGCCAATTCCAAGAGAAGGCAGGGATCCCGCTGGACAGGTCACATAGAGATAGACAACCATTTATGGCCAATTTAGAGTCAATTAACCTGGGGGACAACATGCAAACTCCACACAGAAGGACCGCCCAACCCAGGATCAAATTCAGGCCCCTCTTGATGGGAGGTGACAGTGCTAGCCACCACACCACCGTATGCAATATATATACAGTGAATGGCTATTGCTAAAACATACAAAAAAGCATGCCATAAATATATAATAGTAATCTCAAGGATTATGACTACAAGTCAGGAAATAGAAAAATGTGTACACATCCTCACCTAACAATATTTCCTCTTGTTGTTACATTATTGAAATATTCCAAATAGTTGGAATAACTGTGTGTACTAACCACATGATGTGTTGACTGATCCATCATCCAACACCATTTCCATGCCCCTGCTCACCAGCTGCACCGGCTTCATTACACTGTGTCAGCTTGATATTTTATGGCTTGTGATGATCAGTGGCCGGATCTTGATAACAAAAATAAAATTGAATGAAGTCTTTTGACAAATAGTGTCTGTTCTTTGTTTGTGTGATTGATTGGAAAGTAAATATAGCTAACTGTATTGATGTTTTCTTACAAACTACAGGCTCACCCAATCTGTTTCCTAAACCAAAGAGGATCCTGTCATCTACTGCGCAACATTATTCCACATCCGAGCCTTTGAAGTCCGAGCGAACCAGTAGCAGATGCTTTGCACAGGTATGAATATGAAAGTCAGGGAAAGATGGGCACTCAATGAAAGGTTGAAGAGACTAGAGAGCATCTTAGTCTGAACATGGATTAAGTCTCATGAAGTCAATCCCTTTAAGCCATGTCACAGACCCACCAAAGTATTAGACAGATTCCGCCTCAAGAATTCATGATGACATCTAAAAACCATTTGTGCACAGCAGCAGAATAAACTCATTAAAGTTTGCAAAGGTGTTAACCTGCCAGATCTGTCGGTAATTCTATCTCCGGTCTTTTTGATGCCTCATTCCAATTTTTTTATTCGCTACATCAAAATCTGACCTCCTCTATTGAAGGTTAGTGCCCATATTAGGAACTATTGCTCATCCTGGGTGTAATTTAAGCTTTAATTACATGCTTTGACAGAGAAAAGAGTAGAAACAAAAACACGTGTAGCGTGTAGGATAAGCTGAAAAAACTGAAGACATACCTGTGTTGTTGCAGAAGCTTAGTTCAAGTCAGACGCCGGCCTGTACGGATTACCTCTAGTTTGATATCATTACTCTCCTTCACTTTCCTGATGCTGAATCCCTAGATGTCCGTCCGGTCTGCAGTCTTCTCGTTTCTTTGCTTTAGCAGCCCTGCTGTTCATCATGGGGATCCTCCTGATGTTTTTACTTGACTAGGCAGGTGGCATTCTCTTGTCTATACGCTCCATGTGTTGGTTCGTACGAGACATGTAAAGCATACGTTCCCTGATAACGTGCTGACTCAGTAAGAGATCTAAAGGCCTCCTCTCTTTCAAAAGCCTTGTGGCTATTAGTACAATAATGCTACTGTGTGACTCCATCCTGCCAACATGCCAAAAGCACTCCCTGCTTTACATGGGACAATGCAATTCATTTCACTTTGAATTTACAATATGTACAAAAGGTAGAAGAGAGATGTGGCTAATAGCACATGCATGTACTCTTTCAGCCTGGAATTTACATAAGAGATGAACGAACTTGACAGCAGCTCTCACAATACCATGTAAAGTAACAAAAGCACAACTGCACGATCAAAACAGATGTTTTACATCTGGACGGACTTCTGCATAATCTAAACACATTACTTATTATTGCAATTACTCGTGTCTTACAATGTAATTAGACATCATAGGAAACCCATAGGCTGCATTTCAGCAACCCAAATTATGTACGATGCGTGTGCCAATTCAGTTTACTGGAACTCTAATTGGACACATGTGTAAGATGGTTCCAAGTGCTAATTCATGAGCAAACTAGTAACATGCAGCCAGTCTGGGTGGCATTCAGCTGCATGAACAGTCAATTAGAGGTTAAATAAAGGGCCCACCATAACCACAGGCTAACTAATATTGATTATGCTCCTTTATACAGTTCATCAAAAATGGTAAGCTCATCTCTGGTGGTTTCTAACCATGCACATACTTTGGGTTTTATCGCTCTATGTTTAGACATACTTGTCTCTTTGACAGTGAATGGAATTTAGTTCGAAAAACTTAGAGGCAATATGTTTTTTTCTGTCAACTAGAGGTAAGTGACATTTCGGTAAATTATCACTCAACACAACTATATGAGTGTGTTCCCCTTTTACATCACACCGTTTGGCCTAATGATATTTTAAAGATATACTTGGACCAACATAAAATTCACAAATAGTTTGAGTCA
The DNA here is from genome assembly GCA_016806645.1 of Ophiodon elongatus. Lineage (NCBI taxonomy): Eukaryota > Metazoa > Chordata > Actinopteri > Perciformes > Hexagrammidae > Ophiodon > Ophiodon elongatus. The sequence goes on from JACSYO010000399.1 coordinate 704,595, forward strand.
GCAGTTTTTACATGCAGTGTATTATTTTGTATCACCGTCACAGTCTAGTGACTACAGTTTAACTACCCATGACCCACAGATCAGTACCACATTGTTTGCATGTCCCTGATCATACTGAGTCAGTTGTGCTCATTCAACATACAGTGAAGCACACACTACAGACTAATGCACAGGACATCAACACACGTGAGTGTTAAGTGAATATGAGTGTGTCTTGAGGGAAACCAAAGAGAGTGTTACCAGAGGGAGATAACAGGTAGGTCAAAATACAATCCTTAAATGTAAGGGCACTGATCACAATCAACAGTGAAATAAATAAGACGCCATAGTTAGCAGGTTAATTAGCAGGTTGAGATGACCGACAGGCTGTTGACTAAAGTGGTGCAGCCCTTTAATGCCAGGTCATCCAATAGATAGTCATTATGAAAACCAGTTCGGAGAAGAGAGCTCTTTGAAATACGAGCACAGCACTCAGCCTAAGCTCTAACGACTGACAATATAACCAGTCTATTTAAATGATTTGTGTCCTGCCATTTGAATGATCTGTCTCCTCGTGAAACTGGACACTGTGACTGCTGCCTGCTTTTATCTGCAGTAGGTCACAACATGAGAGGAGAGGAGAACCTTACACAGCTAGAGGCTGTTTCTCAGATATATCTTCAATGTAAAAACTTCTCATGAATTTGCTAAGAGACAATGGAGTTAAATCAAGAGTCTCCCAGGTCTCCTCTGGATTTGAGAAGAGAAACATGAAGCATAACATTATTGTTACTTCAACTCAGAGGAATGCACAGACTCTAAATCAAGAAGACAAACCCCTAAAGAGTGGTCCGGCCATTAGGAGTCGTCCTGAACAAGCAAGCACACAGATACACACACACACTATAAAGCTTGTACACACTAACTAAATAAATAAATACATGGCACAACATGAAAAAATAAATTAGGAAAAATAAATTGAAAAAGCACTTGAAAATTAAATATAGAATGAAATGTATAAAACATTTCTTGAATAAAAAGCTGAGTGATGTGACAGAAGACGAACAGACAAATTAATTTGTTTTATCCCCTTTAGTACCAGGCCAACTGTGTATTTGACCTAATTTAATTTCTCTGCCTCTCAAAGTCTCTTATCTGTTTCACATATGGATATTTAGCCAAGTGAATTACATTGCAGACTTATGATGACAACTGTTCAGTGAACTCTTTGCTGCCTCCTCTCCTGCATAGGACAGATAAGACACACGCTCCTTGAATTGCCATAACAATAGGAGGGTTCACAGCCAAGCGCGATAGATCATTTTTCTGGTAAGGAACAGGCTTATTGACGCCAAGACGCATCATTCGATTCATATTCAAGCCTCACTAAAAACTGTGGGCCCATTTCTCTGCCACTAAGTATTTATGGAATAAATTCATGCAAAATCACACTTAAAACTAGAACAGAAGCAGCAACAAAACAGCGAACCATGACACTGAGTGTGCCCGTGCTGATGACAGTGATCCCTGACTGTGAAGCTGTACTACTGATGAAACCTTTGGACAAAGCCATGAGAATATACTCTCGGTGGTAATAAGCCATCAGTGACCATGTTAACTGAGACTCTGAATGCCTCGGGGTTACTCGTACTGACCGTAGCTGTTGAAAACACCAACCTACCAACCTACGAACATGTAGGTGTCCTCGTAAAACACAATCAATTTTAAATACAGACTCATCTGTGTTTATTATCTACCAACCATTTACGCAAGTTACTACGCACAACCACAGACCCATTCGGCTGAAAGACACCAGTTAACACGGTCACTCGTTAAACTGAAACACGTGTTGCTCTGTAGAACTTGAGTCCACTGTTGGGATATCGATTCTGACAATTGGAACATGAGAGCAGTCATTTTTAATACTGGGAACAGTTTTAAATGAGTGCTTAAAGCTCGCTAACTCGTCTGGATGGCTGGGGCAAAAAGCCACCGTAGTTGCCAACAAGCATGCGCATATTTCAAATGACGCCTGCTGTACAAGGATCTATTTACAAAGAAAAATGTGTCTATTGTATTACTCACTAACCTTGCAAATGACCATGTAGCCATGGTAACCGTTACCATTAAAGACGACAACAGTTGCAGGCTCAGAATGCTTGAGACTAAAATTCCTTTGAGGAAAACTACCTTTTGTTGAGAACATCTCCGCTTCAACAATAGTTAAATTACTTAAATGTGACAAACAAACTGTGTGTTGATTGTTGATTTTTATTTAAAGACTTAAATCAAAAGCAGGTGCCAAATGTAACACTGCTCCCAACACTGCAGCGCCGCTGTCCCAAACTGTGCTCTGGAGGAGGAGAAAGACACTTCTCAAGAGCCTGTACTCAAACTTTGCTCCGTAGTTAATGCCTATAAATAGAACATCATGCGCTGAAGTGTTTTATCTGTAAAGTAACACACTGCTTACGTTTCCTCAATACACTGTGCTGCAGTTATCAGTAACACAAAAGCTTTGGTCGGTTTCCTTTTCCTCACGTCGACTGCACTGACCTGCAAATGGCCGAAGCAAGTGAGAATTCTTTTATTCTGGAAAAATCACAAGGGTAATGTTTGTTTTCAGTTGGGATACAGCAGGCTGTGGAACCAGGACACTTCCTCACAGATCTTTTAAAACTCCAAAACGTAAACTGTATCATTACTCTAAATTGGGTTTTGCCTCATGCCCATAATAGTAAGTAAACAAGTTCCAAATCCACGAAAATATATGAAAACGCTGCGGCCTTAACTCGTACTGCCATGCCGCAATCATGTTATTAATGGAAGAAACCAGATTGTTTGGATATCATATCCCCATGATAATTAAATCCAAATGTTTTGAAACGAAAGCTTATCCAGTACATGACTGTTGGCTGTATCACAGATGAATTGATTCAGTGTCTGTAAATAAACACACGGATAAGAGGGTTTGTTCACGACTGCAAGCAAACACTAACCTTGTTTTTCTGTAAATCCACAGAGGCGAGTTATCGTGTTGTTATGATATCAGAATACCCTCGTGGAGCATGAGTTAACCAAGACAAAAAAAAGAAAGACAATCAGATGTAGGCCTCTAACGTTACTATTTCTACCAAACACAACACACGCCATGAGGTTTTTCAAGTCTTCTGGCTTGTCAATCTGTATTTGTGCACAAATGGAAGACTCAAATAACCATTGTGTTCCACAGACCTCAACATTGGCCTCATGGTTCTACCCAACATATGCTGCTCCGGCAGCTGCTTTCCATAAACAGTAATTGGATTCACTTGTTTTAATTTACTTCACTACTGTGGGTTCCGTCCATAACTCACCTCAGATACGTGATTATTCTAACATTTTACGTCCAATTTGCTGTACAGTAATTCCTCAGAGCAGAGACTCCTCACACCGGCTGCTGCTACTCGCATGTCCAACAACTGTACAGCATTCAAAGAACTCAGCCTGTGCTCTCTCCTCACTCGTTTGCATAATGCAGATCTGACATGGACTTCCTTCCTTTTACTGGTGTCGTAGCTAAATGTCTCTTGGAATATTGCTGGCTGACATAATCATGTGGCAGCATGTGCAATAGTTTATCATTGAGAAAGTCTCATACTGGTTTTAATCATATTTGGGTTATGACCTTTACATGGACATGGAGTAATTTACAAATAGCTTCATCATTGTAAGTTACTTCAACATTTTCAGTTTTTCTATCTATAGAGGCCTCAGGCAGTGATCAGAAACCTGTATATGGTGTTTAAATACCACTATATGGTTCCAGCCAAGAAAATGCCTTTACCAGGGTTTCTGAAACTAGGATTAGGAAGTTCACTCAAAACCTGGTCACAACCACAATACCTGCTTGTAAAAACAAGAATTCAGCACTTAATACATTGTGGAAACGTGTCAGTTTGCATGAAATGAGTATGTAGTCAAATTAGTAAGGTGAAGGCTACAGTGACAAGATCATATGATGAGGTTAAAGTAGCATTTTATCTGAATTTACCAAATTTGCATAGAAACATAACTTGACATATGTCCACTGGAATGAGAGGCCATGTTGCCTTTAAGAGATGTCAGAAACATTATTAAAATTTGTGTTATTGTCAATGACCTGACAGGACTCCTTCTTCAGGCGTTCTGTTGGGTTGGTGACTCTAAAGGCCACAACATATGATTCATTATAGTATTCATACTCATCAAGGCTTTTAGTGAGCTGTCGTTCCTCATGGCACATCTGTATTTATCAGTAGTGGAGGAAATACTCCGATTTGTTCCTTAGTTTAGAAATACTCCATTATAGGCCATTTCCATTCATTTAACATCGTCCTTCATACAGTAACCTGTACTAGTACTAGTCATTCATTTAACCCCGTCCTTCATACAATAACCTGTACTAGTACTAGTCATTCATTTAACCCCGTCCTTCATGAAGAATCATAATATTTTATTTTGTCACTTTATGTGCACTTTTTAAAACATTTTTATGCTGTCTCGCCAACAGTGGGGCTTTGCACACACCATGTTGGTGTGTGTGTGTGTGTGTGTGTGTGTGTGTGTGTGTGTGTGTGTGTGTGTGTGCTCGGGCTCTCTCCGTCTCCTCCTCCTGCACCCTGAGCAGGCAGGATGATGCCACTCGCCACCGGAGTGGGAGTTCAACTATAATGGGTTTCTATGGTTACATCTTCTGTACATATACACGCACCTTTACATTTTATGTAAACAGATACTGATTCATAAATAGTTTTGCATAAATAATTAGTTAAATAAATACACCAATTTAGATCATGATTTTAGTTAATAAATAGTTGACTATCTATAATTCATACATGCCATAGAATAATCTTTTGTCTGATTCTTGTCCGACATGTAAATAGTTTGTTTGAGCTTCTCTCACCCTCGTTCACCCGGCTCTCTGGATTTAGATCATTATAGCTTTTAATATCTTAATAATTTAATTATAGATATTTTTGTTCTTTTTTTACTTTAAATAAACAATGTCCCCATATGCAATATCCGCAGTCTTGCCAGACAGAGCGTTCACCAAACTGTCAGATGCACGCACATTCAAATTGACTGATGATCACTGGAGTGTGACGGTGAAGCTCCTACCTGTGCTTCCCTCACTGAAATGTGCTACTACTGTGTGGTGTATACAATCTGGAGTGTCCATATCCATGGTTTACCGCTTACAGCAACCCTGTGTCAATTCATGCGCACCGTGTCTGTTTCACTGGAGAGGAAATTTGCACCTGCAGACACCAGCAGCGCTCACAAGGATGCAAACATCGCATCCTTCTTGGATCCAAGACACAAACGCCTGAGTCTCACAACTGGTGAAGGTAAACTGGCTGTGCAGGCAAATGTAAGCAATCTCTTATCGAGCAGCTGCAGATTAAAAAGAGCATGAAATGATGTTTGTTGAGGGTTACAACGTGGAAACAACGGACACGGCTGCTAAACTAAATCAGTACTGCCAGGAATGTCAGACAGGGTGTTTTCATCCGCGGCAGGACTTTTTGTAAACAGACTCGTCCCTACCATTTAACTTAATAAGAATAGGGACCAGGTTTAGGCTGGCCTGAACAGCTACGATTAGCCTTTATGAAGACAGACAGGTTGAAAACGTAATGGTCAGCATTGCCGTCACCTATGTATGTTATGTTCAGAATTCAATTTACACATTGAAAATCATTATCAGTATCATATCGGCTTAAATGAGGACGAGGCCAGCTCACAATGTCCCCTGTTGTTTAAATGTTTGTTGTGATACCGACTTGTTGTGCCGCTGGCACATTTTGTTATATTTTGTCAGGGCTGAAGAGTGAGGACCACGTTGCCTTATATATAGGCTACTGAGTAGTTTCCAGTAAACTGCCCTGTGGAGGGGAAATTATCCATTTGTCTGTGTGTTTTATGGAGAAGGAGGCGGAGCAGTTAATTATACCTTGTTTCTTTAAAGGGCTTTAGGTTTTAACAATGTATTAGATTATGTTGTGGATTCTAGCTCGTTCAGAAAAGTATTGTATAACTCAAGAACATGACATGAGTTCCTAACCTAATCGGCCACATGGTTGTTGGAAACAGTGTTGGAAAAGGGCAGGTGATTGGATGAGCCATCTGCCAATCAAACTCTTCCCGAAGCCAGTCGTGAAAAAGAGAGAAAACACGTTTTCCATCTAGAAAGGCCTTCAATGTTGTTCTCTTCTCTTCTTTCAATGTAGAAATACTCTCTAGTTCTTAAGAACTGATGCTACAGCAGCAGCTACGCTAACCTCTTCAGGAGCCTAAGCCCCACCCCCAGCTGCCTGCAGCTCCTCACAGGACGCTGATTAGTCTGTGCTCTGGCTTACTGGACAAAAACGCATCACTTGAAGCTTGACAAGCTATATTTATGTGTGATATGTGATCCCGCCACTCATGTGATCTGTGTTGACGGAAGTTATCATATTTGGAATGCGAAGGAGTGACGTATGTCTCTGATGGCGGCAGAGACCTGTCAATCACAGTAAGCCCACCCTAAAGCATACCATGCTTTATGGTCTATTTGACTCTAAACGGACCATAATTTACTAAATGAACATCATGCTGCATTGAAGAAGACTTGGAACTAGAGATCGAGACGATAAACTCATGTTTACAATGTTTCCTGAGGTCATAAATCAAGAGAGAAGTAGAGTCATTTTCTCATAGACTTCTATACAACCAGACTTCTTTTGGCAACCAGAAGAGTTGCCTCCCGCTGGCCAATGAGAATGCAAGTTTTAAGGCTGCATTGGCTTCACACAGCAGAATCGGAGGTTGCTGCCTAGTTAATCCCCCTCGAGGCTCTGCCGCTGCACCCCTGAGGTTAGAGTTCACGGTTGGCAGCATGCTACGCGACGACAGAAACACTCAGTTTCTGCTCAAGCTGGGAGTTAGCTAGTTTGATAGCATCCTGCCAAAGTATAGGAAATACAAGAAATTGTACAGGATGGAAATGGGAGACTGATTCTGAGCTAAAAATCACCTGTGTCCCAGATGATAGCTATAATCCTTGTTACAAGTATTTTAACACAGACATCAGAGTGAGAGACAACATGGCTCCACAAAAAGCACAAGCCCCGCTGAGCGCCCAGCGCTAAATCTTTTGGTGTACCGATGGGATCTGGTGCTGGTCGAGGCACAATTAAAAATGAATAAAAACGTTGTGAATTTAGGATTGCAACTACGTTGTGTGCCATCAGTGCCATGGATGACTTACTACAAGATGAGATGGGAGTGTTCATAATGCACAGGAAGTTTGTTCTTGCTCCACACTTCAAAGAGGAGTAAAAGGAAGCTATCGGTGGTTCCTCTCATTCTCTTAGTTTACTTTACCCCAGACATGTGGATGAAGGCCTGCAGACGGTAGAAGTTGCTGCCATATGAGCTTCAAGTGGGGAATTCATTATAATCTTTTATAGCCACATCTTAAAACACATTTTATAGTCTTGCCTTTAATTATGTCTTTTACCTCATTTTATTTTACATATATTTTTTTAAATCTCCTTGTAATCCCCCCCTTTGTGTCCGTCTTTCATTATTTGTACAGTTTTACGATTTCCTCTTTAAACATATTGTAAACTAGGACTTTAGACATATATTCCATAAATAAAATTCCCTATTAAGTGAACATTGTCATGATTCTTTGGTCATCCTGTTGTTTATTAGCGTTGCTTTGCCTCATGGAGATCACCGACCAAGGCTGCGACATTACCCACCTCTTCATTTCAAACTACATCACTAGTTGGACCAAACACTTGAAGAAATTGGAAGCATGTGTTTGCTGCATGTTTCATTATGTCTCCGCTTGGCATACCAACAGTCACATTATCCTGTTATATGTACGCGCTGCATTTCACTCACATGCAAACAAATGTTAAAGATGTGCTGTTAAGAGCTGGGGAAAGTCATGGAGCTGGTCCATGAGGGGCAAATGTAAAACAAAGACATCTGAAATACGAGGAATTCTGATCAGACTGCTCAGCTTCACCTGTAGGACGGTAATATCAAACCATCTGTTTAAACAAGAAGCAGATTTATGTGGATGCTAAGAGTTCCCCCCTTTGATTGAATCAGGTCAATGAGCTGCAGATCAGATTTTTGATGAGAACATGGGGGTGGATTGTATGGGGTAACGTCACTACATACTTGGTGGTGAGTCATAGGCTGGAGGCTAGAGGGCTAAAAAAAAGGGGGTATGGCGTGACCTTATGATGTTGTAATTCAACGTAGAGCATGTCACTTTTTTCTAAAAATAATAGCCTGTTCGGACCAAAATAGCAGCTCTATTTCTGTTTGGTGTTTCTGTTGGACGCCTCTGGTGCGCTCTCTTCACGGGTGTGCATGTGAGTGGGAGGAAGGGAGAGAATGTGTTGTTTTGTTTTTCATTCTTTCCCCCATAAAAGAGGAGGGGAGATCTGGAAAAAAAAGAAAGAAGGCCGAAACCTTTTCAATCATCCCTGCAAACTACCCACAGTTGTCTAAACCATTAAACTCCCAGTCTGAAATGAGTCTTCCCTGCCAGTGGCAAACACAGAGTAGATCCTTTTGTGGGAAAGCTGGTCATTTGATTGAAGACTGGGGTCCCAGCGAGTTTGGCTCTACAGCAAGTCATCCCAGTCAACAATGAGCTCTAATGACTGGGAGCAAATTGATACCATTTGTCTGGGAAAGCTCCCCTCGGCCTGGAACAGCAGGTTTAAGCTTACAGCTAAGCTCTCGGTGTGTTACGTGATTACAATGGAGGTCAAGAATTATATCATTTTTCATTGTGATTCTTTTTGTGCAGTCCAGTTGGAGACGGAGGGCTGCAGTATGAATCATTACAATGAGAATATATTACTCATTCTCCTTAAACTGACGAGTGTAGCCTCTTCAGCCCCCCCCCCACCACCCCTCTCTGGTCCACATGCAGCTGATGTACTGTACTTAAAGGAAGCCCTGTTTAGGTTGACTTGCCTTTAAAAGCCTTGCAGCTATAACAACTTCCTAGAGCCTTTTTCTGTCCCAAACACAGACGGAGAAATGTGTGTTTTACAAAAACAGACTAAATCCACCATGCAGGATATCAGCCCACAACATAGGCTGAAAGTGACGTGTGTGAATGAGCAGTACAGAAGTGCTTGAGGCAAAGACCAGCTTGGCTATAGATGTACTATGTTACTATGCAATACTGGTTCCTGAAAGCCATGTTCATATACAATGGATTACATTTTTTAACCTTAAAAAATGACCACCAACGCAAAATGCTCATCCTGAAGAAACATGCAAACATCCCCCGTTACATTTCTCCTTTGTTTTCCCCATAATATCTGCTCCTGGAAATTAAAGCACAATTCATGTGGTTATGTTTGGGATCCTAAAGCACAGGTTAGGAAAAGTTAATGCTGATTTGATGCATCACAATCTACTCTGAAGTTAAAGCTGCAGTGCTCAATTTTTTGTCCACTTGGGGGCAGCATAAAACAAAATTGAACATGTTGCCTTTGATGTCATTTAGCAACTTAATGTATTTTGTTTTTATTTTTTAAACATGTCACTTGATTGGTTTTAGAACAGCTAGCCAAGGAGCCACAGCTGAAAATTATTTTATTCTTCTTTCTTGTGTCTTCTGTTCTTTGCATTTTTATATAATGTCATGTAATTTACTCTCGGTGCATAATTTGCAGGATAATATGAGCTTGTTTGTATGTGTGTGTGTTATGTCAGCTGGATACCAGGGGTTGTGTTAACAGGAAAATTATTTTACATTCATTCAATATGCTGACGCCCTTTCTAAAGAGACTGAGAGAATTCTTCAGCACTTTTGACAGAACACAGCAATTTGATCAAAGAAATTTGTGAAACTTAAACTCAATGTGTTTCAGTAGCCTAAATGAACAACAAGTCAAAGTCCTGCGATTTACAGTCCCACCATCTACCACAACCTGTACAGTATAAAAAACGTCAACTTCATTGACTGGAAGAACCGTTGCCCATGAAGCTAATCCAGACAGCAAGACCTTTCCTCTAAAGGAAATTACTATTGCAGTGTTTTGTATGAAGGTTAGAATATGGTGTGCATTCCAGGGATTATGGTTACAATAATGTCAAACACATTCAGAAGTCAATAGTGAAGAGTTTATTTTCAGCTGAGGCTTAATTTGTTTTCTTTCATGAGTCAAATAACCAGCAAGTGTCTAGCTTAAGGATCTGCACAGGCCTGCTGTTAAGTACTGTATATGTATCTTATGCAATCTCATCCTTCACGCGGGCAGTACATCTCCTAATCAATTTCACAACAGCCCTTTCTCAAATTCTCTTATTCTCTCCCTCAATATATAACAGACATCTCTTCATTAATAAAAGCGTCAGGTGAGAAAATAAAGTTGAATTTTTTTTGCTGTAACACCATCCGTGTGTAGAAATTGTGCCGAAAAAGCAGCAATAAGTGATTATTTAGTCTATATTATGAGAAATATGAGAAATTCCATTACCTGGTTCAAATATAAGCGACTGCCTCTGCCAGTGCTCGTCTGAAAGAGAACATCCAGGTGCCAATTGAATGGGGAACTCCGTCATAGGATGGCCTGATGACAGGATTAGTTCAGCCTGATCTCACAGAAACACGTGAAATGACCACAATCTCTTAAAAACACATTAAGTGGCACGTGATCACTGCCAAGGAAACAATGCCAATGGAAAGTCAACTAGGATCCTTTGTTGTGGTGGAATCACAAATCCCCAGATTCAATAGAAATAGTTTTTAATCGAGGTCCACAAAGGGAGGAGGTTAGGGGGGACAGACGGGTCAGACATAGGACTGTTACCTAGGAGACTGGTGTTCATGTGACTTATTTTAAATTACGTTAGCTATGTAAGTTAATTTACCTAACAAAGGTATTTATTTCGACACAAACTATGATCTTGTCTCTCCTAAACCTAACTAAGTAGTTTTGTTGCCTAAAGCTAAATGTTTCCGTGGTGGCCACACGTACTTTTAACACATTTAACCCCCACATATTGCACTGTTAAGAGGTCGTGGTCATTTCACGTATGAAAGTGAGATCACGCTGCACTAGATTGACTTGAAAGCTTGGAGAGGTTCATGTCTGACTTCATGTGTACCAAAACGCACTATTGCCAGACGTGTAATCATTGTATGGATGTTGCATTGTGGTAGAAATCGTGCTGTGCACCAGGTCAGCATTGCAAAGTTGGATTTCGAACAACTCGATGGTGGCTCTTCGTTCTCTAAAGCGAGATCCCTCTGTGATCTCATCGCTAATGATAACTGACTCAACTCCAAACACGAGCAGGGTGAGAGATTAAACCGCTACGAGGCACCTTCAGTGCAGCTACAGTAAACCAGGTCCATGATGTAATTCCTCTCAAAAGCAACAGGGTGGGGTCTAAACACATGAAAGTCCAGGGCCAATTGGAAACAGATTTGACCTGACAAGTGTGATTGTGGCCTGTTGTTTCAAGACCAGACCTGTGTGTGTGTGCTCGTGTGTGTGAGAGAGGAGAGATAACGCTGGGGAGTTAGGTGGCGGGCCTCAAATTTCTTTTTACCATCTATGAAATCCACAAACACGGCGCAGCCAGAGGAGTCTTAAGAGATGGAGATGAGCCTCGAGGTGCAGCTGATGAACGCGCGGGACCGGCCAAGCAACATAAAAAGAGAGATCTGTGCAGCCATTGAAGTGAATTTCAACCAGTTGTTTCTAATTAGGTCCGGCTCCTGGGATCAGCCCAGAAGATACGTTCCTCCTGAACGTCTCTGCTTCTATAAACAACCCTTCTCTGGTTCTTGAGCTGGCTGGGGCCTCAGACCTGGCCCCCGACGCTGGCCTAGGCCAACAAGTCTACATGGCCTCGCTGCTTGCTGCTCTTCGGGACTAATAATAATCATATTTGGAATATTTGTTGATGTCAAACGGTAACAATTCTGTTAACTTTAACCGATCAGTGTTCATTCTGGCCACTGATTTTGGCTCAGTCTAATCACATTTTAGTCATGTGACATTTGTAAGTTTTAGTCAAATTTCATCACGTTTTTTGAAGCTTATCCAGCATTACCACAGCACCCTTCAGGACTTTGTTCAGTAAAACACTATTCTCCATCTGGGTTTGGCTCGAGCTGCTAATAGCAACACAAAGGGTAGCCAGCTGAAAGTAACGTTAACGTTACTTCCACATCCACGGCTCAGTTTTTTTGCTGCTTCTTGCCGATGTTTCAGTAGAATTAAAGAACAACATAGCCCATAAATCTGTTTGTTTTTTCATCAAAGAACTATAGATAACGTTGCTGCCAGACACACGTTACTGAAATGTGAGGTTTAGTAATAAATGCAACGGGTCAAGAATGAGCAGATACTGTTGTACTAATTGACTGAAAGACTTTGCATTAAAATGTAACATGCAGTTATTATTTTGTTTGTCCAGCTTACTTTTTATTGTTAAGCTTATACATACATTTTGTCATGGTTCTATTTAAAAAAAATACTTTTGATATGATTTAAGTCTTTGACCGTGAAAGAAAAAAGTTGAAAATGAACATTTTTTGTTATAGTTTTCATTGACAAAATGACCAGCAGATGTAAGCAGCATGCAGTGTTTTTGAGATTGAATGCAGAAATGCTGCATCATAACAGGCTGGTGCTGCCATATGTTATCTCACCCTGCCACGAGAGCCTCTTCTCCCTCTTGTCCCTCTTGTCCCTCTTCCCCTCACTCTCACGCTCCCCTTTTCACTCCATTTACCATCCTAAAACACCATTTTGTCTTTATTTCTCCTGATTCCTTGGTTTCTACTGTTGCCTGTTTGTCCTCTACACATAGACTAATGGCCACCTCTCCCCTTGTGTTAGAAAAACAAAGTTTACCTTTGCATTATCACCACAAACGTCTGCTCAGGCTGTTATCGTCTCCTTGACTTCCAAAGCCCGGCGTTATGAATCTTAACAGTGCATGCCTTTGAAGCCAGAATCACAATGCATACTTAAGTGAAATATCTTTATCCCTTTCTCCCTCACTTTGATCACCAAGTAGGAGTGAAGCACAAAAACTGTTACAAGAACTTGAATTGGACAAGTCGAGCAGAGGACAGGCCAGCTTTGCAATCCTTTATGAATGACACAGCACAATATTATTTCCCTGTTATTTATGTTTTACCTTTGCTATTCCAGATTGCTTCACTTTATTTAACTTAAGCTGTGAATTAAAAAAAAAGCCAAATACACACGGTATAGTAATTCTGTTATGATTTAGCCTCAGTCTGCTCCTGACAGGGAAGATGAGAGAAGATATATTACATAACTCACACGGACCCGTTGGTGGAAGCTTGATTCAGCTGCGGGGTAATCCTGATCCAGAGAGGGGGGTGTCCTCACCGGACCCTGCTGCTCCACATGGACAACTCTCACTGAGTGTGTGTGTTTGTGTGTGTGTGTGTGTGTGTGTGTTCTCTCCTCCCAGCAGTCTGAAGCAGTCTTTAAAGCTATTTATAATCAAGTTTTTTGTTTGCAGACTGGGTTGTTACCTCCACTGCTTATCTCTGAGTTATTTGATAGAGTAGTGAGGTCATTGGATAAGAGTGACTTCTACAAAACCAGTGTGCAGAAACTGAGAATTGATGAGTTCCAGTGGCTCAATGGCTCGGTAATCATTCAGACAGGCTTAACCACTTCTTCATGTTATCTGCCTTGATCTCACCCATCCACCGTATTGGACTCATGAGGGAAAGAGGTTTGATTTCCTTGTGAAACTCTGTGATCAACATTTAAGGAATTCATAGTGTGGCTTTAACATTTCAAGATGTCTCCCTAATCTGTGACATTAAAATAATCAAATTGACTTCACTGTACTGATGTACCACAGATACACGTTTACTGACATAACTGATCAACTAAATGAAGCTGCATTTATCAGTTTTCTTCAGCCACTTGGGGGCCAGAATAAAGAGAACTTCAACAAGCTAAACATCCCTCAGTTTCATATATAATGTTTACACATCCAGCAGACAAAGAGCAGCATTATCATTATTATTTTGGAGATGTGCACCTGATGCATGTCAGTCCAACATTCACTCTCCTTTAAGCTTCGTTTTTAGAAACATCCGACCATTTAGTTGTTAAATATTCCAATATATTCAACAGGTAGGTGAACTTTGTTGAGACTGAATCTATTTACCATTCCTTCACTATACACACAGTCATTTGGTCCAGCATTCATATAGAAGAGTTACTTACATGATTTACAAACAACACACAACCTTATCTACTTGACGTGGACATCTCATGTACAGTGTACATCCAAAACACATTACAAATAGGTACAGTCCTAGTTTTTAGATTGTGTGTATTGACTGGAATCCTAATATAAATATTACTTTTTTAACAGTAGAAAATATTCTAAAAGATTTCTAAAAACCTGCAAATGTTTCCTCCTTGACTGTCCTCATTTGTGATGTGATTTATGAGACATGGTTGTTTGAACAATACAATGTCCCTTTGTGAATAATTTAATTCTATATGCATCTGTCTGTCTATTTATTTTTGATCACTTGTTTTGGATGAATGTGTAATTACAAATTATTTTCTATAGTGTCAAACTTATCTTATTCTTCTCAAAAAAAATAAAAAAAATAAAATCAGTTTGACAGACAGTCCAGCTCCTGGGAAAAGTGGCATTGCAGCAAGGTGGAAGGCATTAAGAGCTTTCAGCGACGCCCGGAGGCAGGCTCATGTGATACCCTGTAAGAGAAGGGCTAATATTTTACAGTCAGCTTGGTATTTACCAGAAGCTCGTAACGTTCACCTCAGATCAAGAGCAAAGTATCAAAACATTCGGAGGATGAGCACTGAAGCAGCTCCTCAGCTCTCTTCCGAGGATAAGGCTTCTTTACTTATCAACGAGGGGTTCAGTCGCTGGTCGTGTGGAGCACAAAGAGAATGCCCGGATGGCGAACATGACGTTGAAGTTAGGCATCTAAATGATGACACCACAGAACTGTTTGCCCCGTGAGTCTCGACCGTGACGTAATCCATGATACATAGCTGTAAAATGTAGAAAATCCGCTTTTGTAAAACACGAGAGGGAGAAGTCAGACAGTTTGATTGATGGAATTGTTACAGAGTCTACTTAACAATCCTCTAAATTTAGATGTGATTTGGTATCCCTGTTGGCCTGCGACCCAGGCATTACCTCAGCCGCGGAGCTCAGAGTGAGTGCGGTGTGCTTGAAGACTGGGCAGAGAGGCTGCTGTCATCCAGTCGAAATAGCAACCATTGGTATGTTGAACTGAGCTCAGCCTGGAGTGTAATGTAATGGCAAAACAAGCACAGTTGTTCACATTCACATATATTATTCCTGCTGCTGCAAACTGAAAACATGCTCATGTTAGTGCCTGTTCACGCAGGGAGGTAAAGAGGGCCAGAGGAGCCAGGTGGTCTGGGTTTCCTCAAAGCGGCTTTCACTCGTATATCTTTATTTGCATTTTGACAAATGTTCCTGTTGTTGGGAATAAAGAGTGCATCGGGTCCACGTTATGAGCTAGGAGGTTTATGTCAGTGAAGAAAGAAAGGGGAGATGATGACATACACCTTTATTGGGCCTGGGGTTTGATTCTAACTTCATTGGAGTTAAAGGATACGAACATATACTCAAACGTCAAGAGCAGTTGTTCACATTGATTATGGAAAAACAATCAACGGGTGTGCAGTGGATTAAAATATGAAATATCAGTTTGTCCCGCGACAACTTCCGTTCTGCTAGAAAAATACTTTTACATATCTTCATTAAACGTATGAGGCTGCTTAAAGCTGCTGGAATCCATGTTTAGCAGCTAAAATATATTTTTCTCAGGAGGTGGAGACCAGAGTGAATATAATATATATATATATATGTATATTTTCTTTTCATTCCTCCCAGTCATTTGGTCTGGGAGAGGGGAACTTAATTGGAAGATAAAACAAAGCTAAAGCTGAAATAAATGCCTGAACTGCCTGTTGTGAACATCCATCCCAGTTTACACGTCGTCTTCATGGTTCAGTTTTGACCTACCGTACTTACTGTGGTTGGAGCACACACATTTCTTTTGTGCAATGAGAAAAAATGAAGTGGTTTCGATAATCTGCTTAAACTGTAAACTCATTTACAGCTCTGACTTCTCATGTTATTTGACCTTAACAGCTACTTTTGTGAGTACAGCGCTATCACGATAGGAAAAATGGCCATAACTATTTAAATGAGACCAAAGTTGTAATAAATCTGAATTATCCTTTAACCGTGTGGATTTGGACCCCTGATGTTCCTCCTTACACTGACTGAACCTCGCTGCCTCCCACAAACTCAACCCAACCCCACTAACTAAATACAGATGCCAGAATCTCTCCACAGCGTGGAGTAATACCTTCAGCAGGCACCCGAAAACCAGCGCTTGTGCATTGAGGACGACTCGAATGACAGAAGCAAGGAGAGAATGGATCAAAGAATGAGGGCAATATTATCAGGAGTTCTCTGCTCTGCTCTCTTTCTTAGGCCTCGGTTTGATTGGCCCCCACCCTCAACGAATAACTAATGAATTCCAAACACTGCACTGACTTGTCTTTGTTGAAGTGTTATTAATGCTGCATTACCGTTCCCCATCAGAATGCACCTGATCTCCAAAGTGTTGAGGCTGCATAGTAAGTAGCTCGCTGTGTGTGTTCAGCTCAAAGAAAATGCCTCTCATCCTCACTGGACATGAATGCACAGGAGGTGTATCCAATAAAGAAGCGCATGTTTCAGGTTATAGTGTCATGAAATGAGATTAATGAGTGTGGTAATTCATGCATTGTCAACATCTACCACATTCAACATATGAGGTCTTGTTCTGTCAGACATACTGTTGTTTCATGGTTCATCTCTATCACGTTTACTGCACACGTTCACACTTTAAATAGCATGAAAGAATTCAATGTTAACACGTACAGCGACGCCATGTTTATGTAAGGAATACTTCTTTTTCTATAATGTGCACATTTCAGGCTGTTTCATGTCTTCAATCTTTTATTTTTAGAACAACAGCAAACATATCGTTCACACGTTCCATAAATGACATGAATATTGCATGACCTAACTTGTATAATGAGCATTCACAACAGATTTCATCACACTTCTTGACTTGAGCCGCACATGAAACAGAGGAGGTACAGTGTGCTACTTATATCAGGCATGACTTTCAAAATAAGCACGTTCCCATTTCCCATGAAACTGGGGTTTTGGGGCTTGAACAGCTCAACCACAGTGCCGTGAAAGGATTTCTTCGGGGTTATCTAACAGCACCACTGGCGGCCAAAGGATTACTCATCTGAATGTCCCTGATAATATGACAAAGACATCGAAAATTATCGAATTACCAATAAATTAAACCTTGTTTTGGCTGAGCATTCAGGAGATACAGTAAGTTGTTCTGTTTTATAACATTGGTTTGACCTTCTGTTAGAAAATGAATGCAGAGTAGACACAAGGGTCCATGGGAAATCAAAGGACAAAATGTTATGAACTCTATCAGACATTTCGAGCCCATTTTCCATAGAAATATCAAAAATATGATATTGAGAGATTCCATAAACCCCAAACGCAAAAAATCTTATCTTTATTTGAGATTGATTTTTGCCTTTAAAGTGCTGACATCAAACTGGGAGAAAATAGGATTTTATCCACCGAGCTTTCACCTGCGTGTGTAAACAATCCAGCAGTGTCTTTAATACATCAAATGAAGTTTGATGCATATTCTTTTTCAGCCAACATAAACATTACACTGTTGCTTTTAAATTGAGGAGGACATCTTGGGACAGCCAGCCAGGGTGTAGAGATTACAGGGAAACTAATTTATGATGCCTTTCTGGTCTGACTCGGTAGCTTCAGGCCTGAAGAGAAACACGGCAAAGCCCCTGATGTCTCAGCCAGCAGGTAGTTACAGTTGGTGTTCTTTTACTGATTTCAAAGTTCAAGATGAACTTGTGCTCTACTTACAGATGGTCAACCTTTTTTCTGTGCTGATTATGACATGTTTATACTCTATGACACTTCTCTCTCAATCCTTTATCTGATGATGCATGGTTTGAGCAGCATGACTCATGAACATGATGTGAGTATCTGTTGCTGCTGCTCATCCCAACACATTTCAAACTGACAAGTGTAATGCTGTATAGGTCCTATAATATAAAATGTATAAAAACATGCTGTCATCTGTACTGTAGATTTGGGTTTACCTGGTACTGAGATCTTTCTAGTAATTCTGAAACATGAATTTGGTCAAATGTGAGAAGGCCTGTGTGGAGCTGATGTTGGACCGGTGGCCACCACCTCAGGGAGAACACATCCTAAAACATACTTAATCTAACTAGTCCTAATCACCCTGATGCAGCTCACTCTCTTTAATATGAATTGATATTTTCGCTGATTAGGAGAAGAACTAGCTTGCTAGCTGGCTAACGTGTTAATAGACAATTTGCTATTTACGCATCCGGCAGACACAAAGTAAGTATAACATTTACTCCTTTTAGCTCTGGTTTGGTCTCCACCAACTTCTGATGGAATCATCTGTGAGATGTTCAACTTCCTTCAGAAGCTGACTGCTAACTTTGTCGGCCATCACATTGTCATTGCATCCAGTGAAAATACTGAATTGAAGTAATTAACACAATTGTGATGTGAATGTGGTAGACCTTTATCAGGCTGACAAGGTAACAAATGCTTATTGGGGCTTAACTGAACGGACACACATTAGAGGAAAAAACATTGACTGATCTCGCGTGACTTTGAGTCTTTATTGAAGTCGCAGGGGTTTCCTATAGATTCCAATACTTTGTTTTGATCCAACATTAAACATTAGCCAGTTTACATATTATGTGTTAAGGAACTTCCATTACACCTCCCCATAGGAACACTTAACAAGCTCATCCAATAAATCCTCAACACAACGGACAAAAAGATGAAGACTGCAACAAGACGGCTGCTGTATTAGATTGCAGGTTGGATTGTACAGACGTTCATGAAGTTCATGAAGACCGAAGGAGATGATGCGCTTCATGTCCTTCAGGGCCACACATAGCACTGATTGTATAGGTGTTGTCTGTGTTGTAATGAAATAAGACATCTGTCATGCTCCCTGGGTGCCATTATCTCTAGCCGTGGATACCCGACACACACATGCACCTTTAAGACGAGCACGCGCCATCCAGCAGGTTTGTAGTGAGTGGAGAGGGCTGAAGGAAATGATCCATCACTCAGAGTAAACTCTAAACAGCCTAATGACACGTGGCAATATAAAATGGAAAATTCAAATAAACACCAGTGGGCCTGTTTGGAGGCACTCGTGGTACAATAGCCCAAACACTGGGCATTTGAGTAATCATTACTAGTCATAACTCAGCACAGTGGAGATGTTAAATAAACAGTATACTTCTGTAAGGCATATACAACAAGGCCCAAATTTACTTTAGCCGTATCACAGGAATCTGTGAGGTAAAGGACACTCACCAGCCATGCCAGAGACAGTATCTTTTAATGTCATGTCATGTCCTTTCATCAACAGCGGAGCCTTCCTGTTAGCCTCATAGAAAATCTTAATACTGAATGCCTTGGTGGCCTCTGAGCTGATTTGTGGCGGTTGCATGACATAACAAGAAACCCAAACTGTCTGTACATAGTTTGAGTCATAACACATCTGTGCCTCAAAGAGCGCTATAGGACATATTGTATCACCATTTTCCACCACTCTTGTTTTGCCAGCACTACCACTGTGCTTATGTTCAACTGGAGAAAGAAAAAGTTGAAAATCATTTTCCCTATAAGCGAGCTTGTTCGAAGCCCAGAAATGAGTTATAAAACCATAATCTGGTAAACATCCAGGACTGATGTGGACGCTGACCTCATAGGTGAAAACCTGCCTCTAATTGGCTCCTAATTGGACTTGATTACACGGCTATTAGGACGAGCTCTCTGAACCCGACCAGGCCGAGCCCCATGGTGGGGTTCACTTTGCTGCCAGACACTGTTATGAAGCCCAGGTAAGGTGTCACAGCAGGGCTAAAACCCAGTGGGCCCACAGTTAGAGCTGAAATTGAGGCTATTACATTACTGCTATTCATGAGTATAATTTAATGCAATTTAAATACAGACAAAGAGTAATAATCACTCAATAAATTATGTTCTTAAAGGATTACAGAATGGTTACTGAAAACGACCTCATGCTGTAGAACAGTAGTCTGTAACTCTGTGGACTCTTTTCTTATGTCTTCATAACTGAAAATCTTTCAGATATGAAAGACACGTGAACCCAAAGTTTTGCCTCTAAGGAGTTAATATGTCTATCGGTAGTATTATTGGTCAAGAAATAACTTTTCCTTCCAAGATAACAAAACATGTTCTTTTGCCAAGTGATTAATCATAATTATTATCCTGCAAAGTCTGTTATCTAGAGTAAGGTCAGGCATGATACAAACACAGACAAATATTAGCTGTGATGTCTAACGTTGATAACCTTCTTTGCTTTTGCATTGAGGACAGTTTCATGAATTATCTTCTGAAATCATATCCTCCTGCATGTAAAATGTATAAATAATTCTAAGTTTGGCCTGTGGATTACAGAAATATTCTAAGTCCAGTGTCTTCATCTTCATCTTCATTTCTCATGCCAAAGTTAATTTACCAAACTTTTAACATAAGAAATACAACACTTTGACAGAATACCCTTTTTGCAATTGACTGAGGTGGCAGTAATCACTGCAGCCGCCTGATTTATTTTGCTTTTAGGGTGCAAGATACGAGACTGGGAGCCTTTTGATCGCCTCTCAACAGCGGCTCACAGCTAACGATGCTAACAGCATAGCTAGCAATGCAGCAAAAGTGACTCAGTGTTTACCTGAAGGGCAACAGCAGGGTGTCTGCTGTGGGTCGTGAAAACAGCTGCCTGAAGACGTCGCTATGAGAGAGGTGAGGGTGAACCAACGCAGTAAAGTTGTAGGCTAAAAGTCAGCTAAACAATGAGCTGAAACTCCCTGTAAAGCTCAGTAAAGCTGAGAGCTGGTGACAATGCTCTGTAAGTTCATCACTATGAGCGACCCCTTACCTCACCCCCTCACCTGCTGTTATGTGCATAATGAAGTGGAAACACCAGACATTCTAAGACGTTTCACCCTTGGCTGAGGAGAAAAGGTTTGTTATAAGTATTGACTAAAAGACAAAAAAATATATCAGAACGTTGAGCGACTGTGACTGGTGATATTTTAATTACATCACCTCATTGTGCTGTGTTCTTCTGCAATGGGTTAATGGCTGCTGACTGGAGAATTAGTGCCACCTACTTCTTATCTCAATGCACCAACTCCTAATATTAGCATAGTGGATGGAGATGCACATTAATTCACTTTTTCTTTTGTCGTTTTTCTGGAAATTCGGTTAAAAATTAAATTGAAATTTTAAATACTTTTTAAACTCCATATTGGGAAACAAGCAGTTTTATGGTGTGCAAGTTCAAATGTTATCAATGTGTTCAATCCCACACTAACTGTCCTATTTTATACATGCTAAAACTTCTGTTAGCTCTCCAATATATGTGTGAAAAAAGCCTTACATTTATGTCATCCTGCAGTCCCTTGACAGCCACCACTAACCCAATATCCTGTTTCAGAGAGAGTGAACCTCCAGCATGTTGCTTTTGGCCCCCCACCAAATCCCGAAAGTATGAAAATTACCCATCCAGTCATGGCCTGCAGCTCTTTAAAAGCCATCAGCGTTCCTTTTGACAAACCTCCACACGGCTCAGAGGCCAGACCTGACTGGCAGAACACAACTCTGCCCACCGACCACAAAGCCCCCCCTCCACCCCCACCCCCAAGCCAAATAAGCAGGGTCATTTCAAACCATTTGTAAGGCCACATAATTCAACGACCGCAAGGCCTGGCGATTATAGCTCTGCAGAGAGCCCAGATAAACAGCATCGGCTTCCTCTCGGCTTGTTATCAGCTTTCTCATACACTGGCTGGCCTGAGCTCTACCCCCGCCTCGCTCAATGTGTCACATCCCTCTGAGTGTCGGGGACCAGAAATAGCTTGACATGTTGTCCCTGGGTGTGCTCTCCCTCTCTTTTTGTTAGGATGTGACTAGTATGCTGCTAGTATGCATTTATATCATTGTAGTGGCTTCCACCAAATTGTCCTTGTAAACTCAGACAGGCACGGGAGGACCACTTGTGCTTCGAGTGCTGCATAATAATAGGTTGTCACCGAAGTTCAGAGAGGCTTTTAAGAGAAGCAGCATTGCCTCACGACTGACAAATACGAGAAAAACAGCCAAAGTTATGAATAGTTCTTTAGTTTTGGATAGACTGAGTCCAGTATGATTAATGCTGCTGCTGTTGACACGAAGTGAACAAATGAATCAAGCTTCATCCAAACCAAGAAGGAAAGGCATCTTTCAGAAGCAGTCGGGATTACTGGCATTCCCACGAGGCCGAGGTATTCGCCAGATTCCTCAAATACATTCATGCACAGACAGCGTCAGGTGTCAGGTGCTGCTCTCAGTCCTGCCAGTGTCAGGTTAGGATCGTTAAGAACGTCAGGCTTGGAGCGGCAACTGGCACCGCACCAGGGAGCAGGCTTTTACTGAGACAGATGCTTGCCTTCATGAATTGTGACTTATCCTCGGTACCAGACTTTGCGTCACATTTCTCGGTCGGCCAGCCTTGCCAGGACTAGAACTTGACTTGGAACGGCTGTATGAAAGCTATCCTGCTACACAACTCATGCAGATGTGTGTGTGTGTGTGTGTGTGTGTGTGTGTGTGTGTGTGTGTGTGTGTGTGTGTGTGTGTGTGTGTGTGCGCGTGCGTGCGTGCGTGCGTGCGTGCGTGTGTGTGTGTGTGCATTGCAGATGGAAACCGGATGCAAAAGGAATTACATTTTCTATGTCCACTTGTGGTCTCCGTGTGGCTTTGGTGTTTTGGAGCGTTCGGAGGCTGGTCATTGAAATGTCTTTCTGATATTGAATGGGCTCTGTTTGCTCTCTGTGTTTAAGTGTCATCATGGAGAGAGCTGCTTTTGCTTGGCATTTCACCGTCACACACAAGAGTTCATTGTCAGACACACGAGCATCAACCTTCAGTTTATCTCACAGGCGTGTGTGTGAAGTTTAGCAAGGGCATGAGTGTGTGTCAAAAGGAGCTGTCAGTGTGTTATGCAGCAGCCCCCCCCCCCGCCCCTCCCCGTGTTGTGACTGACATTACTAGTAGTGTGGCTTACACATCAGTAAGCCACAAGTTCATGTGCTGGTTAGGGCTGCAACGGTTCTAAAATTGAGACCGAAAAAGTGTTTCAAGCCCGAGTACTGGTACAGCACCCGTGTGTGTGTGTGTGTGTGTGTGTGTGTGTGTGTGTGTGTGTGTGTGTGTGTGTGTGTGTGTGTGTGTGTGTTCACAGGAAAGGTGATGGTTCACATGGAGAGTGACAGTGTGCACATGAATGAAAGATGGTCTTAGAAAAGTAGTAGAACCCTGATCTGACAAATAAGTCAGCCCAGACGCATCAAACTTAAAGGATAACGACACATAATAACTTGGTTATGGTTATGTTTTGCTCATTATGATACCCTTCAGACCCAGGGAGACAACAATCAACGTGAAGTGGTTTAGCACATACACTGTTGTAGGCAGGTGCTGAACCAAAAGAAGACAGCGATGAAAAAAAAGCTAGGGTTGGTAATCTTCAAAAACATTTCATCAATCAATGAATCAAATGCTCTGATAAAAAAAGAAAAACAAATCTAGTTCCTGTGGCTGTTGCAGGACTGTAATAAGCCAAATGAAATGATTGGACTGAGGGTACCTCAGACCTGTCTAGCTACCTACCTGTCTAGCTACCTACCTGTTTACCTGCCTGCCTGTGCGTATTGCGTCCGTACGATCATTGCTCGTCACCACAAGCTGCTAGCTTGTCTCTGTGAGGACGAACAACAGCCATGTTGGTTGTTTACGTTCATTGGGATCATTTAGGGGGAGGGGCTTTGGGGGGAGGCCTGAGTGTTGATGACTTGGGGACTTTCTTGACAGATTTAGGGACTTTAGAGAGCTAGTGGTGCTGCTACTTTCATTAGAAAAGAGTTGGCAACACTGGGCTGGCTTTTTGGGTTGAATCTTTTTTTTTTTTATCTAGCGTACTGCTAGTTTCTCAAGATGACCAACCCTAGCTTTACGTGTAATTAATTAGCACATCCACAAGGGACGTTTGTAACATCTACTACGTGGCTAGAATTAAAATAGGATGTCCTTTAAACACATAGGAACAGTAATCTACCAAACCGAGCACCTAGATAATGACACAAGGGGACAACATCTACATCTGAGCTCACCCAGGTACACAAATAATTACATGTCTAGAAAAGGACCACACTACCTCTTGCAGGGACTAGCCCAGCTCACCACAGGCAAAGCATCCATATCCACCCATGTATTACCATGTGACTATCATGTGAGAGCCTACGTATTAAAAGATGGTGTCTCTGCTGATAGTAATCTGAAGAAGAGCATCAGCTCGAAAACGTCGGCTGTGGATGTGGGGAGACGGCAGCATCATTATAACGACAATAGTGTGGCTGTGTTATTTAAACCACTTTATTTGGAGGTTAACAGTTTACACCTCACTAGGAATGATGGTACAAAGGTTGGAATAAAACAGAATTGTCTTTGAACATGTTTAATATGGCGGTTAATGTCTGCATACAGGCCTCCGTGTTCATAACTCATCTAGGAACTATGAAGACATGCTGTTGTCTTTCATACCTGAAATCATAAAGAGAGATTTGGACATGGATCATTCGGAAACTTCAGTTAGACACGGAGGAATGTCTCAAGTCCCAGATTGTTGATATTGTATGAGTAAGCTAACTTGTGGTAATACATAAGTGACTCACATTTTCTTCATGTTGACTCTTTTGATGCCTGGCCGTGTTCCAACCTATGAACTCAGTTTAGCTGTACTTTAGACGAATGAGGATGTGTCGATGGATAGTTTACGGCAAATACCAACACTGTTAATTCTCCTGCCTCACTCTGGTGCTCTTACACATCTGAAAGCAATTAAACAAGGAAGAGAGAGGGACAGACATATTTGAACAAGTTTGTAAATACCGTTTTATACTTCACCTGTTTACAAGGTTTTAATCTGAATCAGGGAAAAGGAAAAAGGAAAGCTTTGTGATACCTCCAGGGTAGGGTTAGTATATAACAAAAATACTTTTTTTGTTATATACTAATGTTATACCCTGAAAATGTTTTTTTCACTTTTAACAATTTAATAATAAGACTTTCTCCTATCCGTGCTATCATGATACTATTTGTCTAAAGTCTCACAGAAGCAGGAAATAATATAAGAGCTTTACTGACCTCTGCTGGTGAAAGGAAATAAGTACAAAAGCTAGAATCTCATGTTCTAACTTTGTTTAAGCCATATTGAATATCATATGAATAATATTTTGCCCACCATATGATATAAATGTGGTGGACAAAATATTGGAAACCTCCCTCAGTTGCATTAAGAAGAATCAGTTTCGAGAACTCTATTGCAGGGCTGTTGTATCAGACTGATACATTTTCAACTGAGGATATTCTAATCTTTCTAACCTTAACTTGAACATAGAGTTTGGTCTCTGTCAAATTAAGGTCTACACATCTCAAGTGAAGGACAACATTCCAAGGAAGTGAATGAACACAATCACACTTTGAATAGATGTTCCATAAAGAAGTAACCATCGCTATTAAACATTCATATAACAAAAGTGTAACTACTGATCAACTGGTGAAAATGAATCTTTATGATGGGATGAGTCATGTTGCAATGTATCTAACTTTGATTAAACTTCTTGCTCTGGTTACAAGTCAGGTGACATTTTAAACTAGCAGGAGCTGAGTGAAAATGTTTTCAAATTGTCGAACTTTTTTTTTGCCTGCAGCCGATCTAAAGATCATGGGGAGGCCGACATTCGTGGTTCATGTATCTCAGTGTTCAGCCTCCCCTTCATGTCAATGACAAGGCAGTGTGTGTGAGTCTGAAATGGAAAGTCTGCCTGCGAGGATTCTCTTTGTTCTGTCATTTATTAATGACCACAGGCCGATTTCAGATTTCAGATATCAGCATCCCATTAGACACATGACCAACACAACAGACATCATTTACATAGCTGTGGCTCAGATGTAGAGCACCGATTACCATTTCCATTACCACAAGATAAAATTCACAGACAGTATTGACAAGATTGACAGACGGGCTTTAAGTGCAGTGTTCAGAGTTCTTATTGCAGTAGGAAAACCTGTTTTGATGCAGACTTTATGGGAGTGGTTTGATCAGTCCTCACAGGGACACGGGTGAGTCCTTCCAGGTGAGAACTCAGAAGGCTCTTAAACTGGCATTTTGCACTTTGTCGTCCCCTATTGAGACTGAGTCTTCCAACTGAGTGTGAACCTTGAGCAGTTGACTTATCATTGTTCAGAGGCCTCAATGTTTCAGATCAGGCATGATAACTTTGTTGAGAAACATACAATGTGAAACATGGACTGACATGGACTGACATGGACTGTTTAAAAAAACCCTGTTCTACAAAGTAACTGCTGCTAAATGGAACTGTCCAAATGTTTTCAGTAGAGTAGTGCCACCGTGTGGCCATTTATGACACCCACATCTTTTTGAATCAACGAAAGTGTCAAACCCATACTGATTTTTGAACTGATAATAGTTCTCAGTCTTACTAAAGGGATTTGTTTTCATTGAAATATGTCTTCATCAACATGCCTACAGTAAAATTATATGACAGAATTGTTTTAAAAACACACTTCGAAT
The DNA here is from genome assembly GCA_016806645.1 of Ophiodon elongatus. NCBI lineage: Eukaryota > Metazoa > Chordata > Actinopteri > Perciformes > Hexagrammidae > Ophiodon > Ophiodon elongatus. The sequence goes on from JACSYO010000399.1 coordinate 731,482, forward strand.
ACCCACTTTTCAGAATCAGAATCAGCTTTATTTAGCTGGGCAATACTTCTATTCAAATATAGGTCATTGCATTGCCTTAACTTCATATTTCACAATATAGCATGTTTGCTGGTATTCTATATGAAATAACCACATGTTTTTTTATACTCTTCTATGAATTCTTGATGATTTTGGTTTGAAGAAGGAGGGGACTTGACAGCTCCAGTGATCTCCTGAAGATGGTAAATGGACTTGTACTTGTATAGCAACAGTCTTCCGACCACTGAGAGCGCTTTAATGCTACATCTTCATACACTGCTGGCAGGGCCTACCATGCAAGGTGCCCATCGGGACTATCTAACCCTTCTCTTCATACACAGCAGGCACAGCCTAAAGGAGCAGTTTGAGGTTAATTGACTCGCCAAAGGATACATGTCCTGTGAAGATCTGTGTGGAGATGGGGACCAGCTCCAGGAGCCTTCCTGATCTTCTCTCTCTGAATAAGCTTCACACATCCAGAGTGTGGGTGAGGAGGTGAGGGGTGTTTGTGTGGGCTTATCATCCTGTAGTAAAACACATCCAGGTCCTCGGTCAGTTGAGGGGATGGTCTCCTGTAGGCCTCTCCACGAGATGCAGGGTCCAGGTCTGAAACCTGTTTGAGAGTAGCTCCTCTTTGCTACTCTGATCTCTTTCGTCAGCGTGTTCCCGGTTACAGGAGTCTGTCAAGTTAACGAAGCTGCCTGAGTTTTGCAGTAAAGCAGGTTTATTGTCTCTGTATGTGCAGAAGGTTTTGATGGAAGATGTCACAGTGCCAGTGAGTTCATTCAGGTCTGTAGCTGCAGCCTCCAAAACACTCCAATCAGCACAGTTAATCACTACTAAAGTGATACAAATGGCAGCTAGGTGAATACAAGCTGGGGTTTTAATTGATTTAAAACCAAATTAAATCCATTTGCTCATGTACTTTCCTTCTTTTTTTATTTAATATTTAATTTGTATGTCACTTTCTCCTCTCTCCCTAGCAGTGCCCTTGTCATTTCCTGCGGGTCATTTTATTTATTTGAACGATAATGAGCTGCATAAGTCATAAGACAAGACAAGATTAACAGCATGGAGATGCAGTTTAAAATGTGACTGCAGTTTGAACACAATGGTTCTCTCTAACCGGGTCGCTTAGCGGACACACTTTGACAACAACTCCCCCTGAAAGACAAACTAAAGACTGCAGGGGAACAATGGGTGTCAGTCCGCAGGAGGACAGACAGGGTCCCGGGCCGGCTCCTGGTCGCTCATGTCCCCTAAGCAACAGCCTGATTAATGCAAACACTGCGTTACTATGGAGGCCGGGACACAATCAGTTCAGCCCACACACTGACCCGGGACAGCAGAGCCGCCTGCGGACATGGAGGAGTCCCCCGCCGAGGACAGAAGACTGGACTTCATAGCGGGTTATGTGCTGAGGACTCTGAAATTGAAACAGGACAAATGGCAGAAGTGCGTGTCCAGCGAGGAGAACCGGCAGGTGCTGCAGGAGTTCCTGGACATGGCCGAGCAGAGGACTCTGGTGGTGTCCGTGACCGCGTCCGGACTACTGCAGCCCGCCGCCGCCTTCACGGCCGGCTCCAGGAACAAGGCGGTGTACTTCGTGAAAGTCCGCAGGACCGCGCTGCGGCCGGACTCCATGAAGGAGGACCTGGTCTATGGGGACTTGTCCTACGCTCCGCTGGATCAGTTTTCTGCTCTGGTTGAGGAGGTGAGCAGCAGAGCACAGCCTGTTAATTATTGTTGGCTCCGCGTGCGCGTGGCTCCGCGTGCGCGTGGCTCACCCACAGGGACGCTGCAGAGTTTAATGACTTTCACTTTGTCATAAGACCAAGTGGTGAATGTAATTTACATTGATTACATTTACATTGAATTATTGTCGGCATACTTATGTACTTAACATGTACTTTACTCGAATACTTAATGTTACTTTGACTTTTTCAAATACTGAACTCTATTCTCCACTTCACCCAGTATTAGCCATGACCCTGGTGACCTGACCTGTGCTTTGTGTGCATCACTCTCTCATTTGCATACAATGTGTGGTAGGCCTGTGGTGGTGGAAGCTGACTAAGGGCGTTACACTTCTACTTCACTACATTTTAGAGCAACAAAAAATTCATATTTATTTCACAGATGTGGTTAATAGCAAGACAATAAGATTCATCATGACCAGATAAGACGTCCAGATAAGTGACACATGTACAGTAATATAACACTATATTTGGCTGATAATACTTCTGTAGATCTGTATTTTACATTGTGGTATTACTATTCTTACTTCACCACTGGTTTGTAGTAACTCTATGGGTAACATTTATTATTGTATTAGTATGAACTATTTTGAGATGGAGTGAAAAGTGTTATAACCTTCCAATACATTCTTTACTCAACACCAACACAGTAAAACACACAACTTCAGTCCCCTGTGGGCAGGTAGTGCAATGAAAGTGCTATACATGAATAAATAAATAATAATAATTATTGGAGTAATAATTAAATTAACTTAATGCGACAACAGTCCAATATATTACAGTGAACTGCTACTAATGATATATAATCTATCAAAGTGTGTACAGGTAAACAATACAACACAGATGAGTAATGTGTACTGTAACTAAAGTAACATGCTACAAGCATAATACATACTAAATAATAAAAGCTTTAAATCTAGGTTCTTAATAGGCCCCCTCTGAAAGATGGATTGATGGCCTGAAGGCCCCCCTAACTTTTAATGGTGCTTAAAGTCGGCCTCTTAAGCACATTTGCAAATAATTACATGATCACAAACTAATTACCAGAAGGTGAGTTGGAGCCTTCGGGCCCCTGAAGGACTTCTAATTCCAGCCTGACTGTTTCTATGTGACAGCTTTTGTTACTTGAATTTTGACACATGAAGGTTATGCATACAAACATAGGATGAGATTATTGAATATGATACAATGTTATAGATTGTACGCTAGAAGTTGACGAAGAATGCGGGAGAGTTTTTCCTCACGACTAATCCTGAGGCCAGTTAAGTCCAAAACGGGTGTTACTGCCTTTGTTTTTGACTTTTGTGTTCGATTGAATTGGAAGTACTTTAAGTCCAGTCAATTCTTAACGCTAATTCTTTTCATGTTACTACTGCTACATGTTCCTGCTGGCTATGCTAATTAGGCCTACTTAACGGTGTCTGCAGTGTTAGCTTCCACCTGTGTAGAGACTGTTCTGTTTCACGGGCATACTTTAGTGGCTTTAGTTTAGTGGCTGAGTTAGGGTTAGGTGTGCATTGTGGGTAGCTGGCACCATTGTGGTGCCGATCAAGGAATCAAGTCAGGTGACCTGTTTGTTCCTTAGGATGACTTGGTTTAACACACACACACACACACACACACACACACACACACACACACACACACACACACACACACACACACACACACACACAAATACAACCTCGCTTACAAACTGCGAACAAAGGTATTCCAGTACACCCTGTCAGGACGCTTGTTCTGCAATACAGTTTTCGTAATTGGAACTTCTGGACTATTGGGATCTGACTAGTCACTTCAGTGGAGGGTAATGATTTTCTGGAAGAGTTTTGAGAGTTGAGTTTCTTTTACTAATAATATAATAAAATATGATATTTCCTTACGTAACACCGACATGGGTCATTCTGCTGCATAATGGGTACTTTTATTTTGAAAACTTACTCAGTAAAATTCTGAATGCAAAAGTTTTACTTGGACCACCTTCACTGAAGTGAAAGATGTGCACACTTCTTCCACCACTGTATGCATCAAATGTTTACTCCAAAGCAAAACATTTTCCATGTTGAGAAAACTCTTTCCTTTTCCTCGTCCAGGTTGTGGCCCCACTGCTGTCTAACAGTAGGAACCACTCTGACTGGCCCCAGGTCGTGTCTCAGGACGTCAGACGCCACGTCCACTCCCTCAAGACCAATGTGTTTGTGGTGTCCGGCCAAGTCCAGGGCAAGACGCTGCTGCCTCTCCCTGCAGGCTCCGAGAGGCTGGAGCAGGCTGCCTTGGAGACAGATCAAAGGCAAACAAACACAGGAGACAGAAAGGTTCATGTCAAGGCATCGTTTTTTTTCCCCCACGTTGAAAGTAATCGGTTCCCTTGTGAAACCTCACAGGGGGGAAGTCGTGGATCAGAGCATCATCCACTCCTTGGAGTCAGCAGTGATCGAGTGGAGCCATCAGATCCGCGCCATCCTGAAGAAAGACTCCTCTGAGGCTCTGCTGGAGGGCAGAAACCCCACGCCGCACACCGAGCTGCTCTTCTGGAAGAACAGGTCAGCACCTCCGTTATTACACACTCTGAATATCCACTGGCAGCCTCTGAGAAGCACTCGTTCCAGTGCCGTGATTGTGTGAAAATAACACGTCCCTACAGGACCTCAAAGTAGAATTGTTTTAGAAGTTTTTGCCGGTGAAACTAATTATTTGAGATCCAGAACACCTGTGCTATCAAGTGAAAAATGTAATTTGGAGCCCAGTGCTCTCTTTTCACTTTTTTGTTATACTTCCATAGCAGAATGATGTCTTATGAGGCCAATATCCTCTACTTCTATCATTAGTTTTTCCTCTGCACTGATGTGTTGAAAACGTGTTTGTCCGCCATCTGTTTATTACTTTAACATATGCACTTATGGACTGCATCCACTCCGGTTACACAAACTCTTGATAATTCAGCAAAGCCATGTTGTAATTTCTTACCAAGCAGAGATTTACTCACGTTTAATCACTGAATTAAACTGCCAAGTGGTAAATAGATTACTCCCAGAGATTTCTAGCTATGTAATGCAGATGTAAATTTCAACAGCTCTCAAAGTGGACAGTTTAATACAGACTGCTTCATCAGAAGCAAATGTTCCCATGAAAATAGTAGACAGGTAATTCTGTGGATTTTCTATTCAGATTCATTGTACTGGGCACGGATTCTCAAAAGAGATGTTGAATTTGAAATGCTCTCTTAAAGTGCAGTGAGCATCACAAATGAATATTCATTCATGTATAAACCTACAAACGTTGAACATAAAAAAGGAATTTTAGTCGTAATATGGTTGAACGGACCTTTTAAATAGACCTGGATGAGAGAGGCCGCAATGTATTTGAGGGGAAAAAGTTAATCTCCATAAGGAATGAAGTCCCACAAAACAATAATACCTCAAATAATGAATATGCATAACTCTAAATATGTTGTCTGTGTTGACACAACCTTTTCACTAGCTGAATTAATCATTTTAATTGACAGAAACATTGAAAACCCTGTGCATGCATAAAGATCGTTTATCTACTAAATCGTTATTTACTTTAATGAATATATGATTATCTGTATATGGGAAGTCATCCATCTTCACAATAATGCCTTTTCTGGTGATACTGTGAAACTTCCCCGAGAAAATAAAGGTGACATGGCAGAAAAAGTATTTTTGACTTTCCAGATGAACAGATATGACTTTTATGAACAGTAAAATAAAAATCCCCACTGACCACTGTGTGCCAGAGCATTTGACTGTAGCCTTTACAGTTAGTAATATAATACTTAACTGTAAACTTGTGTGACAGCTTACCCGTCTGAAGTGTAGACAAATACAAAATGTCCTTTTCTGTTTGATCCTGACTGATCCTGTCCACATGTCGGTAATAATCAGTATTAATAAATAAATAAATAAATAAATGAGGTTACTGTTGTGGTGACACTATGGAGACGCTCATATTTTATAAGCTCAGCGGGACGGATCCTAAAAACAGCTGTAACAAGTGGGACGATTCATATTTTGGCAAAGCCCAGATACCATCCAGTTGGAGAAGATAATAATCTAACCTGTGAGAGACTCTCTCTAAATGGCACTGAAAGTTGTATTTCAATTGGTAATAGATGTGAAATTGTAGCGCAAAGTGAACGAGGCCCAACTCATATATGAAAGGTGTTTAGTGGCTTCGAAGAGGTCGGTGTGTGCGCACTACTTACAACTAAAGCCACACAAACTGTCTTCTACACTCTGGAAGGTTTATGGACCAATATTGGTGCTCAAATGCGGAGAAAAGCCTGATGTGTATACTTTGTCCTGTGTGCAGAGACAGTCTATGCAACCTATAAAACTATATATATTGAGACTTGACGCGAGATTTGTTCATGCAGGGTGAGAGACGGCCTGAGAGTGGGTGTCCCACACCAAAAACATGTCAGCTGGCAACCCTGAAAACAGCTTGTGGTTAAGAGTGTAGGAAGGACTTCACACAAACGTGGTGATGGACCTTAGAGTGCTGCAGCACAAACCATGTGACATAAATCTTTCTTTTTCCCTTGAAGATATGCAGACCTTGAGTGCATCCACGCCCAGCTCAAAGCCTCCAAGGTGAAGAAAATGGCGATGCTGTTGGAGGCTGTGGAGAGCAGCTACTCCCCTGCTTTTACTACCATGCAACAAGATGTGCTAGCAGGTAATGACACAATGTATGCACCTGACCATATGGAGAAATGAAATGAAGCCAGCTTTCTAAAGGGTGTAGCACATGCTTGGTTGAAATGATCTGTCATTTACTTTTTCACAAGTAGTATTTTAGGGTTGCATTGACTGTGATCACATCTTCACTCTGCAGCCTTGGAGGAGGCAAAGGACATCTGCACCTATCTGAGGCCCCTGCAGCGTCTGTTTGAGGACATGGAGAGCGCAGATTTTCCTGATGTGAGGCGTCAGATCGGCCCTCTGATGCACACAGTGTGCCTGGTGTGGGCCAACTCCAGATACTACAACACCCCCGCACGTCTCCTGGTTCTGCTGCAGGAGACCTCCAACCTCCTCATACAGCAGGTCAACTTCAGTCTCAATCCAAGAGCTTGTTTCCCTTTATTTGTATTTTTGTGGTTACCATCTTTGTTGCTAAGAAGTCATTCATTCAATTCAATTCAAGTACAGCCCAAAATCACAAATTACAAATTTGCTCTACAACCTGTACACATACGACATCCTCTGTCCCGGGACCTCTCATCAGTTCAGGATGTTCCCCCCAAAAAAAACTTTAACGGGGAGAAAAAGGGAAGAAACCTTTGGGAGAGCAACAGAGGAGGATCCCTCTTATCAGGATGGACAGAAGTACAATAGATGTCATGTGTACAGAATGAACAGCATAACAGAGTTACAACACATTCAATGCATATGACAGAAATGATGAGTAGTCATGACGAAAAAGTTACAACTTCCAAAAATAACAGCAGCAGTGGATATAGTAGATAGTAGAAAAATCATGATAATAGGAACAGTAATGGTATTGGCAATACTAATTGCAATGCAACTAGCAATAACAATGATAATAGCATTAGGTGTCGGGCAGGACCACAGCAGGAGGCAGGACCAGGGTCCAGATATAACCACGATCCATGTAAACCTGTGAGGAGAGAAGGCACAAAGACTCCGGGGAAGAAGTAGAGTTAGTAATGTGCATTAATGGGACATGAATTCATAAAGAAGGAGAGAGAGAAGAGTGGGCGTCAGCAGGACCATGGCAGGAGGCAGGAGGCAGGAGGCGGGAGGCAGGACCAGGTTCCAGATATAACCACATTTCTATGGAGTTTCTGAACAGCACTTGCCAGAGATCACCTGTCAGCACAGAGTGGGTGGAACTGAGTTTTTTTTCTGTGGGTGGAACTCTTTTCTTTACTCTTTCACTGTCCATGCTACTGTTCCCTTGTGTTCGTTTTTTTGGAGGCAGACCCTTTTTTTGCTGCCAGAAATGTAAAGTGTACCAGAACTTATATTAACCCTCAGGCCCTCCTCAATGCTGCTCTCACTCTCTCTGAGGTGTGAACGTATCCTGTGGCATTTAAATAACCACAGTGCACATAGCAGACTACACAAAGCAATATATCTATAGAGCCAGGAGACAATGCAGGCACACACTCCAAGTGATCACCGTGCTCGGCCAAGAAAGACTTCCAGTCACAACTCATCATTTTTACATTTCAGTCTGTGTATGTAAACTAACTAAATATAACATCTTTTCATCTTATTAGTTTTTGAAAGGAGAACCATGTAAATGGGTCCTAAATATGCAATTGATATTTTCATATGTAACATCATACTACAAACAAAGGCTAAGTTACATGGCCCAGGCAAGAAGATAACATCCACATCAGTTGAAGATTGTTGTAGAAGATGTATAAATACAAAGAAAGAAGGAGAGACTACAGAAGGTGGATAGCAGGTCCAGGTGGTGAGGAGCGGAGGCCTCATGGCCTTCTGTTACCTCTTCAAAATACAGACCAGGAAGTCACTGGGTGGTTAGAGGTGTGGGTGGCCAAGACAGTTAGGCTCTCTGGAAATAGGGATTATTAGATAAACATGTATCTGTTACTATAGCACCAACTAACCTAACTAACCTTACTGCTCTCCAACACCAGGCCCGGGTATATGTAGTCCAAGAAGAGGTTCTGAGAGGAGAGGTTTTAGAGAGTCTCCTGAAGGTGCAGACAAGCCTGGAGATCCTGCAGCTCTTCAGGAGCACTTATGAGGACCGGAGGGCCAATCTGAGCCAGTACCAGAGGAATGGGAGCTTTGTTAGGCCATGGGACTTTTCCCCACTGTTGGTCTTCTCTGGACTTGACCGCTTTATTAACAGAATCAGGACCATTAAGGTGAGTATGCAAACATAATGCATTACTCAAAAGGTGGCGAATAATTGAGGTATGTCGTATTTGGTACAGTGTGTGGAAAAAGTTAAACTAGCCTTACTTAAAAGATCAGACCTTTCTTTACAGTGATACTGCAGTTTAGCTTGATTAGCCTCCATTTTCCCGATAGGACATCCTGTTGACGGCTGTAGACCTGCTGAAGCTCGAGAAATTGGAGATTGGAGGCGTCCAAGGCCGAGCCCTAGGCCTGCAGGTCCAGTTGCTCCACCAAGAGTTCGTGGACACTTACAAATTGTTCACAGAGAAGCCCTACGACTGCTTGGACGTCAACAACAGGGTACGAAGGATTAGGATCACTGGGTGCATGACGGCTTTGTTCACTGGCCTGCTGGGAAATATAGGCTGTAATTTTGTAGAGCGAGTTGACGGTCAGTTCATTTTTACAAAGGTTTTATGAAATACGAGACACAGGCTACAGGCTGAATACTACTACATGCTCTTTTCTTCCTAGCGCTTGGTCACGCCAGCGTTTGTGGAGCAAACTGTGTCTCTGCCCAAATTAAATGAAGTTTTTTCAGTGCCATCTAGTTGCTTAAGCAAGATGTTCCTGAGTTATAGCAAGAAAAGCAATTTACTCTGCTTGTAAGACCCAGTCAGTGCTCCCCGCTGGATGGCTTTGAGTCAGTGAGATGTGAAAAGGAATTTGCTGTGCTGGCTCTGCGTTGGTGCGCACTGCTGTGTGCTGTTTTGGCTGTCGGTCTAGCTGAGCTATCTGCCCTGCAGGAGTATGAAGAAGATGTGAGGGAGTTCAAACTTAAGGTGGATGACACAGACCGACGACTAGGAGCCGTCTTCTGTCAGGCCTTTGAGGACGCCTCCGGACTGGAGCACGCCTTCAAGGTCTGGGAACTTAATCTCTCTCTGCTTCTCTCTCACACACACATTCATACATATTTATTGAAAGCCCTTTCACTTATCTGACGTTTGCAGGTTCTGGATATGTTTGGTAGCTTGCTGGAGCGACCCTTAGTGGCCACAGATGCTCTGGAAAGATACCCTCTCCTTGTCTCCCTGTTTGAGAAAGAGCTGGACTGCTGTAAACGCCTCTACAACAAACACTTCCAAACTGCAGAGGAGCTGGGTGAGAGCCAGAACAACGGCTGCATTTCACACAATACTTCACAGAGAGACGTGTGAGAGTGCAACGCTTCTGCAGAGTGTGCTTGGGAGGTTAAACCACTTCAGGCATACTTTAACCTTTAGATTGTTAGGCTTAGGTATGGAGATGAAAATAGTGATGTTTAGGTCCAGTTTAGAGATGCCCAGGGTTACTGTTCAATGTGATGAAACCCAACATTCTCTTTGTTCTGCAGATAGTTTTGGTAGTGTTTGTTCAGGTTTTAAGAGACCCAGCTTTGAGATTTCAGTCTCTGCCTCAATACAATAAAGGAGGTGTCTCTAAACAATAACGTCAACAAATTCAGCCACAGCGTTGTCTGTTGCGTTTGAATTGTTTTCCATTCACCTCCATTGTTTTGGGGTGGAAGTAAAAACATCTTAAAACTTGGGGAAATATAAATCTAAACTATCTGCATAATTGATAGCACTAGAGGTAATATGTTTTTGTGATTTAGGTTGAACCAACCCTTTTTGGTTTGAGTGACAGGGGGCGGGGCATTGTGGTGGCCCAGAGGTTTATGATTCCGAAACTTTAACCACATTGTACAAGTTTTGGGTCCAATATTGTTTCATGCTGTATACATCTCCCCACATTTCCTTTCACAACTCTACTGTGAACTCTGTAATAAAGGCACAGACTGTGAGAATGTTACTTTCATCTATAGCCAACAGTAAGATCCATAAGAACTCTTCAAGGACACTTTGAAAGGTCACATTGGCGGTTGGAGAGATTAAACACACCCATAGATGTTTCCTTGTCAGGCATGTGTGGGAGGGTAATTGGACTTGATAGACAGCTCCCTTGCTGTCCTTTCACTGACAGTAACTGATTGTTGACCTCCTCAGGTTGGACCATAGTGAATAAGAATATGCCAGCAGTAGCTGGCGGGCTGAGATGGGCCCAGCAGCTGCAGCAGCGCATCCAGATCCCCTTCTCAAAATTCAGACACCTGTCCCACCCGTGAGTCTCCTCTCTTGTCTCCAACACACAGATTGAAACAAGAGTTTTGGTGTGGTCATGCATTTCCAGCGGTCTCGGTGTGAATGAATCGCTCTGTGAGCTGTTTTAAAGGTCTCATAAAAATAATGTTATGGAATATTGACACTGGAAAGATATTGGATATAACCTTTGCATGGGCTGTATACTTTCATCTTCTCTGCAGGTTCCTGGAGTCTGCAAAGGGAGCCAGGGTCACCCAGAAGTATGAGGAGATGATGCAACTGCTGGACAGGTGTGTGTGGATCTTATCTCTGTGTATTACACTATATGTCATCATGCATAGATGTAAGTGGTACTGAATAAAAATAACAAAAAGGAAGATTAAACAGAATAGACAGTGACAGAATAGGACGCCTCCTTATTGGACTGTAAATATCATAAAAGCCAACATGAATCAGATATTAGCTCTCTGACACGTTTTCCCCTGTTAATTTACACCAGGGCTGTTTTCATACCGAACCGTTGTGATTTTGTTAGTTGAGTGTATAACATTTATGAAGCAGCCCCTGTGGACTAGCATGTCGACATGCGGCTCCAGGCATGATTTATGTTCTCATTACTGTGGCGCTGCTCTGTAGATTATTTCACAGGACTCCTATAATCCCATATGCTCTGTTCTGCTCACTGATGCCAAGTGAGAAATGTTCTTTTAGACCACATCCAACATCAAAACCTGCAAGATGAAGCATCCCACTGTTTTTATGGAGTCAGTGAGACAAAGAGACAGATTTTTCATTTCTATGCTTTCCAAGAAAAGATGAGAACAGTCCCCCAACATAAGGCCGTAAGAGCCAAATATGGTGGTGAAAATATGTTACTCTGTATGTACTTTGGGTGGCGCTGTTCTGAGGTCCTATGCTCCGGTATATAGTCAATTAGATCATTATCGACGTCAGGTGTTGGACCCCGGAAGGGCAAAAAGTTTTGACCGCTTTCGCGGTACCAGTTTGTTGCGCTTCTACCAACCGTGCGTTAATTGTTGGCACCAAAGGACCGGGTTTACGTTGTACCACGACCGAAGTGAATAAAATGGACTCTAATACATCACAACCTGTCTGTGGATTATGTACCTGATGCAACTCCGATCAAAATGAAAGCAAGGTAATGGAGGCTGGACAATAGCACGTCAACCAGGTGAATCCAGAGGGAACAACAGTATGTGACTGGGCCCCTTTAACTATGAGCGTGTTCTGCCTCTTTGCCCTTTGCTACACGGCCACCTTAAGGTCACAACTTGACTATGGGGGGTCATGTAACAATCATGGCAAGTAAATTGAAATTTTTTATTCTTTTGAATCATCATTACACACGTTTTGTTGTGATTTACTTCGCTTGAGAGACACAATCTTAACTAAAATGTTTGCTTCTTTAAAATGTGATGCATTGCATTGTAGGATTGGTAGCAGAACATAATGCATATGCCATGGTCACCACTTTTTACTTCTCATAAGTATTAGTTTATTATTATTAGTGTGAGGTTACAGTAATTGTTAAAATTGAGGAAGGTTAAAGGTTAGGGAATCAATCAAGTGTAAATCGAAACAAGTATCCTAACATAAGTGCCCAGAAGTCTTTTATGAATGAGATGAGATGCGCGCACACACAGATGAACCTACACACACCAAGACAAACAGCCATTCTTTATGCTTTGCGCGCTTAATATCACTCCTCCTCTTCAAGTCCCCTCAGCCAGAGTAATGGAATGATGAACAACACCAGTTCTTTGCCCTCAATTTACTCCCATCAGAAATTAGAGCCCTTGTTATGCTGTAATAATCATCGCCGCTGCCTCCGATGAATGCCTCCATTATTATACATATTCCAGTCAGGAACAGGACGGGCATGCTCACTCATTACCCCCACAGACAAAATGCAGTGTGATTTATGACCATGACCAAGGCATTTGATTGCCTCTGCGTCTGCGGTGCCACTATCAGGAAATGAAGCTCACAGCAGAAATCCAATAAAGAGCACACAGTGCGCACTGAAGTTCTCATCATAATCGTGGCTATTTACAGATTGATATAGCTGTACCGAGCCCTGACATATTCTCTGTTCTCTCTCAGATGAATCAGCGTTTATCCTCATATTACCCCCCCCCCACACACACACACACACACCCCCGACGCCTATCTAACCCTCCTTCACCGCCTTATTGTCTGTGTGATATGGACGAGCCAATCACGCCTCTCATTCTGTTTACAACCTCGGGGGATTGGGAAAATGTCTCAATCATATGCCTTTTTGCTGCTTGTTTTTTTTCTTTTTTTACTTATTTTAATTTGTACGATGTGAACCCTTTTCACGCCCGTGGCCGAGTGAAAGTCCCAGCCGTTTAATGGGAATTAGAATCAATGTTATACTCTGGTGGAAACGGTTCAAATTGTTTTTCTCCTGTGATAATTGATGATATTTAGTTTGATTGTGATCGCAGATTGTGTTCCCTGTGTTTGTTATTCCAGATACTCCAGCAGCCTGTATGAGGAATGGACAGAGTCTGTAGGCGAGAGTTCTCAGTACAACCTCAGCCTTCCATTAATCAGCAGGGACCCAGACACTCAGCTGATCTCAGTCAACTTCAACCCGCAGGTCTGAAGAATAAAAACTGATCCCCGCCAGGCTGATAGATATGTCACTGCTTGTAATCCTTTTGAATACTGTGGACAGGATATGAGTGATTTATTAGTTTGGCGACGAATCAAGATATCTCTTCCAGTAAGTGTCATATCTGCCTGCAGCTGCACAATAGGATAAATCTTTAAATATAGTTCATCTTTTTAATTAATCGCGTTTATATTTCAATTTTTCATTCAAGGGCAGTCATTTTGGATCACGCTGCTCTTAAGAATTGCTAACTTACATCACATTATTCTGACTTTTAGTGGAACATTTTCCACCAAAAACATCGGAACTGTAGTGTTGAATATTTTAGTTTTTAAAATCTTTTTTTAGTGTGAAATTGGGCTGAAAAGTAAAGTTGTTGAATATTGGCAAACACTATCGGCAGTCTTGGCTGATAAAAATGGAAACCCCAATTTGTTGTAAATGTCTTGATATGTCTTCCATTGCTTCTAATTTCCCTTTCTACCTCTTCCTAGCTGGCGTCGGTGTTGAGGGAAGTGAAGTACATGGAAGCCAGACAGACAGATGCCATCCCTGAAACTGCGGTGCAGATCTACACCACCAGAGGGCAGCTGTGGCAGTACGTCGCCAACCTGGAGATCACCGAGGGCCGATACAACAAGGTTGGCTTAGGTTAGGCTGAACGCAGTATGTTATTGCGCTCGAGCTTCATCCCTTCTCCTCACAATGGGTGACTGTGGTTTGGTGGTTGGCAGGGTCGTCCTCCAATTTGAGGAACAGCGGTTCGATCCCCGGCTCCGCTAGCCCATGTCGATGTGTCCTTGGGCAAGACACTTCACCCCAAATTGCTCCCGTAGCTGTGCCTACGGTGTATGAATGTTAGCTATTCCTGATGTGCAGGTGGCACCTTAGCCACTGTCATCACTGTATGAATGGGTGAATGATGTCATGTAATTTTAAAACGCTTTGAGTGGTCGGAAGACTAGAAAAGAGCTATACAAGTACAGGTCCATTTACAATAAGCCATTTTTTTCCCTACCCCTTCTTCCTAATACATCGATGGTCTGCCCACGTGTTTGGGAGTGAAGGTCAGGATAATGTGGTATATAATGTTACTGATATTCAGTGGGATTCTTGTTTACTATAATAGTACAATACTGCTGTGGGTCATGAACCACATTAAACGGCTTGTGTTGCTTTGACTGGCACCGCTCCCCACCGGCATAAACCAATTCTCAGTGGCTGTGCTACTAACTCTAACTTACTCAACGGACAAACACCACTGTTTGTTTAGCACAGCCGAGAGGAGGCCGCTGTAGCTATTACAGTAAAAGAAAAAGTACGGGTGTTGCACTGGTATGTATACTAACTATACTTTTCCAAATGTCATGAAGAAAGCAATATTATATAGCCTTGGAGGGAGGAAGTGGATGAACCAGGTTAAAGAGCTAAACAGCTGCCTCTGTGCAGGGACCTTCTCTCTCATGTGGCAGTGGAGGTGATTCATCCATGCCCACAACTGTGGCAGCTGCAAGCCTACCTGCTGAGAGATCACGTTTAATTGCTATGGGTCTGCCCCAAAGTGTGGTAGCAACAACCCAGAATGCGAGGGCATCATCCACTGGAGGCCTATATGCCGGTTAATGAAGCAGTGGTATCTGGACCAAAAGAGTTCAGCGTACCCTCATGGGATTCAGCATTGCTCTTTGTGGTCCCCCATTTGAGCCCATTGAGTCTAGATACAAGATTTCTTTCACACAAATGGTAAATGGACTGTACTTGTATAGATCTTTTGTAGTCTTCTGACCACTTAAAGCACTTTAACACTACATGTCATCATTCACCCATTCACACCCATTCATACACTGATGGAAGGGGCTACCATGCAAGGTGCCACCTGCCCACTAGGACTAACCAATTACACATTCATGCACCACAGGAACAGCCTAGAGGAGCAATTTGGGGTTAAGAGTCTTGCCCAAGGACACATCGACATGGACTAGCTGAGCCGGGGATTGAACCGCCGATCCTCACAGTTCGATATGTGAACAGTGGATTAATTTGACAGTTTAACCATCATAGTGTCAAATAAACATACAAAACTGCACTACTTTTTACTTTGACCTCCGCAGGGCGGGTGGATGACATGTTTTTTCTGTGCATCCCTGTTATCCCCAATTAATTTAGTGATGAATCCAATGTTACATTTAGCCTGAATGTAGCATATTTGCTGAGACTATCCCTGTAGTCTAAAGCTCCATGGCCTTTGAGCCCTTGAGTTTTTCCCCCTCCTTTCCCTTCCAAGGAGCAGAGAAGGTTGCATTTCCTGTCTCCTGTGCTTGTACTACGTGTGTACATAGACCGCACTCAGAGTGTACCTCATGTAACCATTGGTTGTCTGTTTTGCCAATCTGGCCAACGGCAAAGCCCTGTCTAACCAACGGTTTTCACTGAATTGTGGAGGCTATCTCCCCTGCATTCAATAAAGCCTTTTCCATTGCTTCACGCTATGAGGGTGCATTCGAGGGGCATGGCGACATCAATGGCTTTGTTTAAAGGGGCATCTGTGAGTGATATCTGTGCTGCAGCCGGTTGGTCATCCCCACACACTGATTCACTTTTACAGTTAGGATGTGACAGCCCGGCTGCTCATTCTGTTCTTTTGGCTGGATCTATGATACACTAGTGTGCTGGAGGTGTGACTCAGGTTCAGGGGCTGCTCTGCAGGGTGCGAATATGTGTCACATACCATTTGTGTTGTACCGAGTGAATCAACTGAAAAGGAACAAAATGATATGTCTATAACTTCAGTTCCCTGAAGGAGGGAAACGCGGTACAACATCACAAAGGTAATGACATGTGCTTTGAAATCAGTGGTGGAAGAAGCATTCAGATAATTTACTTCAATAAATGTAATAACACAGTGTAGAAACATTCTCTTACAAGTAAAAGTTCTTCATTCAAATTCCTACTTACGCAAAAGTACAAAAGTATTAGCATCAAAACATACGTAAAGTACCAAAAGTAAAAGTAGTGTACACATTACGTAGCATGGCTTATCTATAATATCATCATTTCTTTAATTTATAGTTTTTATTAATCTAAATCTGCAAATTAACCCCTTGTAGTGGAGCAAAAAGTACAACATTGATTGTATTGGAGTAGAAGTATAAAGTAGCACAAAATGGAAACACTCAAGTAAAGTACCTCAAAAATGTACTTAAGTACAGTACTTGAGAAAATGTACTTAGTTACATTCCTCCACAGTGAATAATCATGGTCCTCAGAGGATTTAGCCTATTGACTTTTGTTAGTGACCATTAGTCCTCTAGGCATGTGTCGAACCTTTTACTCCAAGTTCAAAATCAACAGCTTAACATTTGCATTTATAAACAAGACATCTGAAATTATGATGGCTGGTTTACTACACTAACCTTACCTGTAGCTGCTATCCTGGCTGTAGATGCTTTTTCTGCTGTCTGATACTATAGCAGAAATGTCAAAATCACAACATGGATCGGTTACAACTGAATTACAGTGATTGCTGTGCATTCTAATGAAGAGACATATTTGAATGTAATTCTGAGATTATATTAATGAGGATGTGCATTGTATATGTTTTTTACAAAATTATTTCAATAGAAATTAGTGCATAAAATATGCTTCTCTTCGCCACGAACACATCATTCTATTGTCGGTCTTAATGGGAACTGGGCATGGGGCAAAATGGCAATTTCAATAATGTTGCATAAAACAAGAGCAATCACTGACGTAATTAACTCAGCCTCACAAAGGACAGCTCAACCACACGTATCGCAGCTGCCTCAATGAGATGATTACATCTAAAAAAAATACAGCACTTCATTGCTTCAGGTAGTTTAAAGTTCAAGTCCAATTAAGTCATGGCAACAGAAACAATTACTTTAATGAGCATGACATCCCATCTTGATGCTCGGTGCTTGAAAGGCCACACAGAAGTTATTAAAATGATATTTCTGTAAACGCTTAATGGGAGCTGAAGATCTCATCACATCTTGCTCTGTTTCTCTCTCCTACTGTTTGACTGCAGGTGATGCACTCTGTGCTCGACGTGGAGCATCCTCTGATTCGGGGCCAGCTCAGGGACATCGACGCTCAGCTCAAAAAGGCAGAGGAGAGTCTGACCTGGAACGGCCAAGGTCAGCCCACTGATAATTATTAGATACGCTGGATCAATCAAAATAAGTACGATACAAGTATGGGTGTAACGGTACATAGAATTGCCTACAATCCGCCACAATGGCAACATGTATGAGCAACGCTGACGCACCGTCCTCACCTCATACACAACTCTCACCAGCTCCAACATTCATTTGCGCGCACCATAGTGTGACTGACTAGCACGCCACTCAGCTTCTTGTGCAACCTGTTGAATGTTGATGCCGAGTTACGTGCATCAATCTACATGCCATGTATTCTGCATGCAGCTGCGTGCACCAGACCATGACATCTTTACAGCCTTAGGTACAAGTGTTCATCCTTTAAAATAAATAGTTCAGTATTTTAATGAATATTTAAGATGAGACAATCAATATCAATCTCGTCTGTGAGTCAAATACAGACCACTAGCCTAGCTTAGCATAAATACTTCTTAACATGCTAAACAGCTAGCCTGGCTCTGTCCAACATAAAAACATATGGTTACCTGCATCTCAATCTACAGAATAAAGAGCATAAGAGAAATCTTCCAAAACGCTGAACTATTCCTTGGTGGCAACATGGGTTATTTTTTGTTCTCTTTGTTGACATCTTCAATGCTAAGCCACCAATTACAGACTTAGTCCAGCTCTGTGACTTTCTTTTCTTTTGGTTTGAGTGGCTGTCACTGCTCCTGCTACCAACCAGATACTGTTGCTGTAGCATGTAGTACACAATTATGTCACTGTGGTGCAGAGAGTTTTGTTTAGGGAAGAGGAAATGTTTCAAACAGCAAATGTAATAGCTATCTGAATATATACTGTGTATGTATTGCTATATTATAATAGAGTATATGATTTAAAAAAATAGCGGTACAAAGTTCTTAGATGTAAGATGCATTTACATTTGGAAAAACATGAAATAGGAGTAAGAGAGGTGTTCAATCATTGATAAGCTTTGATTGACACTCTGTTGACACTGTTTCTTTGACACCGGAGCAGAAATGAGAAGTTTTGCTGTGTATTGGCAAAGCACCTCACGATACGATACGTGTCGCGATACATGTGTCACGATGCTATATATCACGATATATATATATATCACATGCTTGAATTCGGCTTTTAAATCACAGTTTTCGGCTTGCTTGTGAGACGCCATGTTGTGATATTGGCAGGATCATGTCAGAAGGCATTAGGCAAAGACATCTAGCGTTACAGGAGCAAGGGAGGAGGTTGTTTGACACAGAGGGATTCGAGGGAATTTAAAAGACATTTTATAGTCAGCTATATCGATATTTTTGCACAGCCCTAATGAGAAGAGTGTTTACGGTACAGGTGATGCAGTCGACTGGCTTTCACATTTATCTGCTTTATGTTGTGCCGTGTGTCCACGTGCATGGTATTGTGGATACTTAAGGAAAGCTGATAGATTTATTTGGTGAAATTTTCTATCCACATCTTCTGGCTCTGACAAGCACTGGATTATTAAGTGAACAATGTATTTTAAATGAGTTTCCCACATGTGGGGAAACATCATTAATTCCATTTTAGAGCCAATAAAAAGTTCACAATAGGATTATTAACATATATTAATAATAATGGGCCACCACGTGGGATCAGGGACCAATAAGCAAACTGTAGATGTAAGTCTCAAAATTGGTGTTCACTCAAAATGTCAATAGTCAAAGTACTATTCCACATTCAGAGTGACCAGTGAAGTTGGTGGGTTAAAAGGCAAACTGATTCTCATCTGGCGGTGGGGAAAACAGCAAATTCTAAGATCTTCCTTCTGCAGGTTAAAGTTGCCGAGAACCAGGAAAGTTATCCGTTTCTCCCTCAGGATCCAAGTGTGTTCTTGAACACGAAGCAGTCTGTTCGGCCAGCGAAGTTAGGACTATTACTTAGGGTTTTTTCTTTAAACGTTGTTTTATCCCCTTTTAGCAACGTGAGTCGCATTGACAGTGCAGAGTGAAGGAATGCGCCGGTCTATATGGCCTTGGTGACGTCATGGCTGTGTTACAGGGACTCCCTTTGGTTTCCGTGGCTCTTGTTCAATGAGGCACCAGTGTTGTGGTTTGAACCAAATCTCACACTCGATTTCACAATCTAGACTTTCAAAATTACATGCAGGCCTCTCTTTGTTTCAACCACATGGTGAAGTCCAAACATTTCTATCTGAGATTATTTTTATTATCTGACTGATTTATTTGGCCTAAAACATCAAAGTCATTCAGATCTGGAAATGTATTGTTTTCACCTGACGGTTCTGATGGGCAGATGTGAGGCTAAGCTGTTTGGAGTGGACGCAAATTCTCTTTGGGCATCTGCATCTCGGATCTTATTGGATGAGCGTAGTCTGTTTGGATTGCATTCTTTCATCTCTCACTCAAACTTCAAGCTTGCACACTTAAGTATAAAGGCACACTATATTTAGTGAGTCAATTACATAAGGTGGATTTTCACTACTGAACAAAGACTAGAACAAATGCAAACAAAACGTATTAACACTTGAAGGCTCAGTCGGTTTGAGTGTCATGATAGACCCCCAGTTGTTGTGTTATCTACTCTGAGTCTATCGAGGCATGTGGTAAATTGACAGTGCAAGAAATTAGTGACCTAGGGGTCCTGAGAGCAGTTTCTGGGAGAAGTTTATTACATTACATTTCATTTAGCAGACGCTTTTATCCAAAGCGACTTACAATAAGTGCATTCGACCATGAGAGTTCAAACTCAGAACAACAAGAATCAAGAAAGTACAATTCCTCAAGAAAGCCAAACTACCTAGTGCTATAAGTAAGTGCCATTTAAGTGCTGCTAAAGTACTACGATATATATATATATATGTATATATATATATATATATATATATGTATATATATATATATATATATACATATATATATATATATATATATAAATATATATGTACACATACTAGTGTGTTTTTTTATTTATTTTATTTTACTAGTTAAGATTTTGTCATCGTTGTATTTACCAAATGTCCGTTTTGATCATCTTTCCGTCGACGTTCACTACAATACTGTATGCAAATTGCTTTATTATTCTTGTTTTAGTCACAAACAATATTGGCTATTCTTTTGACTCCTGATCCACCATCTCCATCATCCGTTACCCTCTAGGTGTTTGGCAGTATATTCAGGAGGTGCGAGACTCCATCTGTGACCTGGAGAGCCGACTCCAGAGGACCAAAGATAACGTGGAGCAGATCCAGGGCTGCATGAGGTCCTGGGCCAGCCCCATGTTTGACAGGAAGGAGGGCAAAAAAGACGCACTGCTCAGTCTGGAGGACAGGGCCGAGAGGCTTGACAGGTTTTACAGTTTGATACGGTCCTCTGGAGAAAAGATCCACTTCCTGCTAAAGGTGATTAAAAAAAAGGTTTCCTCATGGATTTGCTTTGGCTTTGTCTTTACAGTCATTATAAAACGGGGTAGATATGATAATTCGTTATAAGTGTCAGGTTTTGTCATGTCTTAGAGCAATCTGCAGCTGTTCAGAGCCGAGCAGACCTCTGAGGAGTGGAAGGCCTACGTCGAGTACATCGACGACATGGTAATAGATGGATTCTTCAATAGCATCGAGTGCTCTCTCAAGTTCTTCCTGGATAACACGGGTAGGAGTGTAATGAACAAACAATACACAGTCAAATCACTAAAGTACTATTTGTAGTGATGTTAGTGATGTTAGTGGTGTTACTACTGTTGTCTCAAAGCCAGAATGTTGCCCGCAAACAAAAATGTAATATCCCAAAAGGATTCCACAGTGAATCAAAATCATCATCAGCCAGCACTGACTTGGACAGCTTCCCAGTAGCACATCCTTCGGGGTTATGGTGTCAATTGGGTGTCCGCCTGTATTGGCTCTGGACGTAAAATTGATCTGGACTTGGTTGCTGGCATGAGTTTTTCAACCAGTGATTCAAGATTTGGTGGATTGTTGCCAGATTCCTACTGGGTCCAGTTATTCTTCCCCTCCGTATTGTACACGTTCTTTAATTCTTACTTCCTCCGTCTCTTCATCCTCCCCCCTTGTGTAGGTTCAAAAAGTATTTTCTGATGAGAAAGTTTCTGAGCTGACAAATATCTCAGGGGCAGGCAGTTCTTTCCTTTTGCGCAATCTTTCAGAAAATATTATTAAATATTAGTTTTATTAGTTTTTTATATATTCATCAATATTGTAACAAGACCCTGTTACCCGTGAGTTTCCCCCAGCACAAAGACACTCTGTAGGCGGGATAGCGTTTCACAATGCTCTTTATTTGTTGCTCTCGACTGCTCGCTCAGGCAGTTCGTATCCCTGCTCTCTTCTCTTCTCCTTCGTCCCTACTAGGGTTTATATATGGGAGAGACACAATCACCAGATCATGTCCAGCTGAGGCCAATTAAGCCTCTTCTGGCACTGTTCCCTGAACCACTCCCACACTCTGTCCCCTCTGCAGCTGAGCCCAAACCACGCCCCCGCCACCACAAATATATATTAGTTTCAAAGACTTTGGTTTAAAATTACTCAATGGAGAAACCCTTGACTCCATGCTCTAGCAGCTGCAGTGTTACATCATGTCTGCCAGATTATTATCAAGGACCCTCTCGTTATGTAAAATGCTCTTTGTGTCTCGCACAAATCTATTGACAAAATCCCTGAAATTGATGTTAAAAACAATAGGAATGACCTCACTGAATAGATAGATATAACCTCACAACCTTCACAAAACATCGTCAACTCAAAACTTTACTTATGCCCTTGTTCTGAAGCTTTTGGTCATATTGCATAGTCCTCATCAGCATATGGCAGTGGTATGTTTTCAGTTTGAGGAACACATTTGGAGAAGGTTTTGACACAAAGAAAATATATAAATAGATTTCATATTTTGCAGAATTCTCAAAGTAACAGTCATTATGACGGATCCATATATTTTACTGTTATAGAGTTTCCACCGCAGCTTCAACCGTTTTCAATTCCTTCCTTTGGGTCCAGATCAGAGAGCGGTTGCAGCCCCGCTATTTGAGGCTCAGCTGGATCTGAAGGTTCCTGACATGGTGTTCGCTCCATCTCTGGAGTTTGGGGCAGGAGACGGTTTCCTTGAGCTGGTGGAGAGCCTCATCAATGATGTGTTCAGAATCTCCTCACTGGTGCCACGCCTCGCCCAGCATAGTGCCTTCCCCCACTACCAGGTACTGATGCTCCGATGCAGCCTCAACATCGAGAACTAAAGTGTCTGAAATGCAGATCACTACCATCAATATGCCACATGTTCAAGAAAATGATCAAACTTTCCCCTCAGGCGGACATGGAGGACATGGTTGACCTGGCAGACATGCGTCATCTCCTTATGGAACGCATGCAGGGCGTCATGGTAACTTGCTGCGAGTTTCGCAACTCTCTGGAGAGTTACAGCTACCTGTATGTGGATGACAGGAAGGAGTTTATACGCCAGTTCCTTCTGTACGGCCACATGGTCACCAGCCAGGAGGTTTACACTGACGACAGCGTCTCAGAGAGCCCACCAACACTGGATAATTTCAGAGAGCAGGTGGACAAGTGGGTATTGGTCAAGTGGAGAGTGTTTGTTTGTGTGTTTCCGTGGTGATTTTTCTGGTAATCCCTCTATAAAGAGTTGGTTTAGGTTTGAGAATCAGTCATTTTGTTTTTGAGTGAAGATTAAGTTTAGGTTAAAGAAGTGTAAAAATAAACACTAGGGTTAGGTTGAGCTACCCTTTACATGGCTGAAGTCTGTTTGTCGTCATCCTGCAGGTATGAGAAGATCTACGAGGAGGTGCAGGGTCTGGAGCCGGTGCATGTTTTCCTCGGGTGGATGAGGGTGGATGGCCGTAGCATGAAGAGCGCCTTGCTCAACATCATCAAAAAGTGGAGCTTCATGTTCAAACAGCACCTCATTGACCATGTAACCAACAGGTGAAGTACAACTAAACACAGTCAGGGGTTTCCATGCTCCAGTCTTATAACAGATGGATGAGCAGTAGCTTATTGTGGCTAATGTTAGCAAACTTTGAATGGATTTTGTTGTGTATCTCGTCTGTACTTGTGCTACTGGTGAAGCCCAGACACCTGCATTTAAAATAGCCACTAAAATAGCCACTGAAAAGTGATGCACACAACTGAAATGGACATGCCATTAGCCTTTTGCTTCTTATTAGCCTGCCAATTCAAATAATGTAAGAAAATACACTGAATAAATTGTGAAACAGATGCAATAAAAGTAGTGTAGCTGCTTTAAGGAATAGCTCAGTGCTTAGGTCTAACATGACGGAAAGGTTCGGTATGAATTATACAATATTATTCATCCAACGTATTTTGTCATAAACCTCTTTAAACAATTTGCACATTATTTTGGCCCTTGAACGCTACTTGGAGACATTTTTTAAGGTAACTATGGCCAGCGAACATAACATTGGCCTGTATATATAACAATCAATTAAATATAATTTGTCAGATTACTTGAATTGGCAGGCTGATAAGAAGCAAAAGGCTAATGCTAAGTTAAAAGCAGCTAACATTTCTGTGTTTGGTTGTGTTTTTCTATGTTTTTAGCCATTAGTCTGAATGCTGTGCATATGTATAAATTAGTGAAGATGTTTGCCTTGTTTGCAGTGCTGAAACCAGATATGCATAAATGATCTTAAGGTTACACATCAAATGTCCCTTTTAATGATCATTGTCATCTATTACCAGTCTGTCGGATCTGGACAAGTTCATCGGTGTGGCTGAGGCTGGCCTGGGCCAGCAGGTGGAGGAGAGTGACTACGGTGGCCTGGTGGAGGTCCTGGGTCACCTGCTGGCTGTTAAGGAAAGACAAAACACCACAGATGCCATGTTTGAGCCCCTTCAGCAAACCATCGCTCTACTGAAGGTCTATGAACAGGAGCTGCCCGACGTGGTGTACAAACAGTTGGAGGTAAGGACTGATGTTCAGCCACTTGACATTCATTTTAACTAGCACACATTCTTTCTTCTGTTTATTTTGGCTGAGACAGAGCCATTTCTCTTACTATTTCTTTGTGTCTTCCAATTGCCCATCCCTGTTCTGTGCTCCTCCTCCTGGCAATTCATCATCTGTCACTCCTGCCCCCCTTGCTTTTATCTCCTACTCTTTATCTCCCTCTCTCTGTACCTATCTGTTGATCTGCAGGAGTTGCCAGAAAAGTGGAACAATGTGAAAAAGCAGTCTGTGTTAGTCAAACAGCAGGTGGCGCCTCTGCAGGCCATCGAGGTGGCCCGTCTGCGTCGAAAGTGTGCTTCATTCGATGTGGAGCAACACACCTTCAGGGAGCACTTTCGCAACAACGGGCCCTTCAGGTAGAATAAATATTGGCTTCTATTCCTCCTGAGAGTTGGTTTGGGAGTGCTTTACTTTCACAGATATAAGTGTTTATTAATGTATGATATATACATATATTCATAAGTAATAGTTATCCCACATGATTCATTATGCATCTATGTTAATTATTATATAGTTATTCTAAAAGGGATAGCGCTATGTGTGTGTGTGTGTGTGTGTGTGTGTGTGTGTGTGTGTGTGTGTGTGTGTGTGTGTGTGTCTGTGTCTGTGATGTCCCGGGTGTTGAAACGCAGCAGAGGAGATGGAGAGGTATTTTATTTTAGGCCTATATGTTGGCATCGGTCACCGTCTATCTATTTATTCATTTGTTTATAGGCCTAGCAAAATCGTTTTGATCTAATTTTTTCCTCATTTCAAATTCGACAATAATAGCAAAGTAAAGTACAACGAAAGGAAATAATCACAGCAAGTATGAGGAAAGTACGACAGCTTGTGTTGCTGTCACCATTTGCACGGGTTTACGGGTTTAAGCCCGATGGCCTCTATATACATATGTGTATATATACTGTATATAGAAATATAGAATTAATAAAGATTCTGTAACGGCTCAAGATAAGAATGTCACCCTTCTGCCTTCTCACCTGATAATAGAGAAGTGTTATATTGAGGCTTTCACATCCAACAAGGCTAATTGAATCTTAACTTGATGATAATTCATTTATAGGTAGAGATGCTTCATCATAATGTCTAATTGTCAGATTAGTTATGTGTGTAATTGGTCTCTTAATAACCTGGTGATTATTTTCCCATTAATGCCATGGAAGTCATTGTTAATTGTCACAGTGTGCAGTTAGCGCAGGAGACTCTGGTCTGGTTATGCAGCCAAGTCAGGCTTGGCAAACTGCAGCCCTTCATTCCCTAAACACAGCCTGATTTATACTGGGCTTGTGAAAATGTGTGTGTGTGTGCGTGTGTTTTGATGGGTGACTGTGTGTGATCATGCATCGGTCCAGGTTTGACAGCGAGAGCCCCCACCAGATGTTGGATGCCTTCCACCGGCACATCCAGGAGCGGGAGGCAGTGATGGCCTCCCTGGTGGAGTCTGCCAGTCTATTCGAGGTCACCGTCTCCGAGTACAAACAGCTCCGACAATGCAGGTAAAGCCCAAAGCTGGAAGGAGAAAATACCAAAAGCCTGTGCCAAATCCAGAACTAATGAGCCGTTAAAGCTGAGATGCTCTTTTGCATTCACAGTCATTATCTGAAGAGTTCCCATTTTCATGCTGGTGTAATTCACTCTGTCCACTCTTCTCCATTCCCAAGGCGTGAGGTGGGCCTGCTGAAGGAGCTGTGGGACATGGTCACCGTGGTGGAATCCAGCATGGCGGCATGGAGGATGACCCCTTGGAGAGAGATCCATGTGGAGGACATGGAGCTAGAGTGCAAACGCTTCTCTAAAGATATACGGGGGCTGGATAAAGAGGTGAGGCAAGAGAGCGTGGAAGAGGAGAGATCAGGATATCTAACTAACTTAAAAGGGTTGGTAGGACAAATAAATCTTAGCCTTAGGCACAGCAGGCCCACCGAGCTTTGTCTTTCTCCACATGTTGAAGAGGTGTGCAGTGGGTTGTAGTAAGTTCATTTGCTCTCACGTAAACCGCAACTGTTAGCATTTATGGCGAACAGCTTATTGCTTCCCACAGTAGTAACACAGCATCACTTCCAAGGCCAAGGAGTGAATCATTCATTAACTCCATAATGCTTATGATAGAAGCTGCTGTGGAAGCTGATCCAAGGTGCTATCCAGGTTCAGGCTCACGTTAGCGATCTATCCGGCTCTTTATTTTATCTGTGGAGGTCTGCACTCCATCAACATTATCCAAGATTGATAATTACTATCTGCTAAACACATCAGTCACTCTTCAGAATCATCTAGAATGATTTACTCTTGTTGTGTGAAAACATACAGTTTGAAAATACCAAGGAGTAGGTAAGCTAAGCCTATTTGTTCTGTTCCATCCAAACAGTGTTCTGTTAGATTGCAACACTTAACATTAGCTTAAATAGTTAGCGAGCTACAGCTGATTAACTCTTGTTATTAAAACTAGTTATGTCAGCCAATAAGAGTTGACAGTTTCTGGCTAGAAATGAGAACTTGCTTTTGTCCACCTCCTTCAGAAATCAAGGACCAAGTGTTTGAAAAAAGATCGATCATTTCAAGTAATACATCTGCCCCATGATCACTGCAAACTGCATTTGTGCTCCGCAAGAACATAAAGCTTGTCAGGTGTAGCAACACTAAACAAGGAGGTCTGGGCCTAGCAAACAGCCAATTGGGAGTTAAGTACCTTGCTCAAAGGCAAGGAGTTTGTGGGAGAAAGGACAGTTTCCCTCTGTATTTGCTCTCAACTGCAATGGGAGTTTCAGGCCCTTGAGAAAGTCTGGGAGGCACTAAAAGTGTGCAAATGCATGAACAACTTCACTGGAATAAATGAATCCTGAGCTGCAGCTTCAGGCTCCCTCGTCTCTGTCCAAAGCCCATGTACTGATTCCTGGCCTTTGTGTCTGATAGGTTCGAGCATGGGAAGCCTTCACAGGTTTGGACTGCAGGGTAAAAAACCTGCTCACCTCCCTGCGGGCCGTGGCAGAGCTCCAGAACCCAGCCATACGAGCCCGACACTGGCATCAGCTGATGGCTGCGACTGGAGTCCGCTTCACCATGGACCAGGTTTCCAATTCATTTTACAGATAAGAAGCAACACACTGCACCTGTTTTTCAGTATTCGGGAGCTGTACATTTGCTACAGTTTCTGTTTTTAATATCTCAAACAACCAGTGTTGATAACATGCCGGTTATTTACGGGCTGGGATACACACAAAGCTGTCCCAGCTCTATCTGCATGATCCTCACTGGGCTTGTTTGTTCTGCAGAAGGAAGATCAGATGAGGGTTGTTTGTACTGATCCAGTGTTTTAGTTTGAACAAAAGTCTATTACAGAGACTAAAAAGTCCTATAATATACCCACAAACTCACTGATTGACATTTAGCAAGTTGCAGATTCTCCACAGTCAGACCAGTTTTATACCTGCTAACCGCCATCTATAAGAATGGAAAGCTTCCTGGAGGGAAAGACAGTAAAAGAGGAGACACCATATGACAAAGGTTCTTCTACCGGGATTATTTTTACAACAGGCATTCCTTTTGAATAGGTCCCCAGTGATATTGATTCATATATTGTGCATAATCATGTAACTTTTCATAGCACTATCTTTGGCTGAATTAATCTTTCTCACATAATTAACAGTGTCTTGGTCAAGAAGCTGTGGCAAGTGAAAGTTTAAGCTGATGGCAGTTTATTTAATTTCGCTCAGTTGTACCTAATTGATGTTAATTCCTTGAGTTTGCCAAACACAGCTTCTCCTCATACCGTTGTTTTAAGCGGATCAGCTTGAAAGCTCTGAAATGAGACTTCATGATTTGGGATTGTGACGCAGCTCAGTCTGGGAAGTGTAAGCAGCTACATCGCAGAGTCTTATTATCAATTGCATTCATTTATTCTGATTGTATTCACGTAGAAACAATATACATTTGTATTGATGCTTGGTCCAAAGTTCAAAATTACAGGCCTGGAGTTTTGTTAAATACTTGAAATTTAAATCGCAATATTGGTCAGACAAATTCCTCCTAATACTCCTAGCTAGCGTCCTGTGGTGGGTGTAAGAGGTTAACACTGCCACCTGCAGGCAGAACTGAGACCAACCATCACAGTAATACGGTCGTGTCTGTTTCTCTGAGCAGGAGACCACTCTTGCCGACCTGCTGCAGCTGAACCTGCACTGCTTCGAGGAGGAGGTGAGGGGGATTGTGGACAAAGCTGTGAAAGAGATGGGAATGGAAAAAGTCCTCTCTGAGCTCAACTCCACGTGGACAGGTACAGGAAGTACTAAACTGTCCATTGGTCTGTGGTGAACACGAGAGTTTTTCATCCTGCCATTCAGAGTACGTGCCCTAATGACAAATTGTATTGAATCCGTCCAGGTATGCAGTTCCAGTACGAGTCCCACCACCGGACCCAGGTGCCTCTGCTGCGCACAGACGAGGAGCTGATCGAGACGCTGGAAGACAACCAGGTGCAGCTACAGAACCTCATGTCGTCCAAGTACATCGGCCACTTCCTGGATGAAGTGTCGTCATGGCAGAGCAAGCTGTCCATGGCCGACTCTGTCATCTCCATCTGGTTTGAGGTGCAGCGCACGTGGACCCACCTGGAAAGCATCTTCATTGGCTCAGAGGACATCCGCTCACAGCTGCCTGAGGTTACACACTGATAGAATCACGTTTATGCACGCACGGTTAATCACAGCTCTATAGGTATACATTACATCACTGACAAGCTCATATGAGGCCTTGACCTGCGCCCTTGTTGTTGCCATATGAACATAGATAGCACAGCTCTAAGAGCTGGTAATTTAGAATGCGGTAATTGGCTCATGCGCCGAGTTTAGGAGCTGAGATTACACAACTATTTAATTGCTCCCACGATGTTCGGGTTGTGCTTGAACCCAGATGTTTGCTATTAAACCTCTGATTTCACCCTCTTTCTTTTGGAATCTAAATCTCCTTGCTGTGCTCCCTTGTGAAATCCTCTGCAGGACTCCAGACGCTTCCAAGGAATTGATGCTGATTTCAAAGAGCTGGCAAACGGCGTGCATCAAACGCCAAACGTAGTGGAGGCCACCAATAAACCGGGCCTGTTTGGTAAACTGGAGGACATCCAGAGCAGGTGAAAGTCGTCTCTTTTTCTACTCTTCATGTCTGTTATCAGGAGCACTCTTGTACAGGGATTATACTTATTTCACTTGGATGCACACACTGACTCACTCTGTGTATTTCTCTGCAGGCTGTCTCTATGTGAAAAAGCTCTGGCAGAATACCTGGACACCAAGCGTCTGGCCTTCCCAAGATTTTACTTCATCTCTTCGGCTGATCTGCTGGACATCCTGTCTAATGGGACCAACCCTCACCAGGTGGCTCCACTCATTTTTGCTAGAGGGGTAGCAGTGCATTTAATGCTTCAGTCTGTTCCCTGTCAGAAAAAACTAATTTTAGCTTTTTCACAGTTTTCTGAAACAATGTTCGATTGCACCATTTATCTCTCTTGACTATTGTAGTACCCACAGTGTCCACACAGGGGCAATGTCGCTTATAGTTTTGCTGCCTGCTCTTAACCTCTGTCATCTGGACATATTCTCATGCATTACCAGCATGGAGAAATAAATCACAGTTAAGCACAACTTCCTTCTAAATTTCTCTAAAGAGGAAGTTAGCAGGCATGCTGCAGAACATGGGTCCTGCCCGCCAATAAATAATTCAGAATAACAGTAATGAAATGTTATTCATTTGTGTGGCGGCAGAGAAACCACCAGTCAAACAGTGAGCTGAGTGTCAATTGAGCCCGAGCTGAATGTCTGTTTGCTCAGGTCCAGAAGCATCTGTCTAAGCTGTTTGACAACATGGCTAAGATGCGATTTGAAGCAGATGGAGAGGGGAATCCTTCTAAGACTGGTCTGGGCATGTACAGCAAAGAGGAGGAGTATGTCCCCTTTAATCAGCCCTGTGACTGCACTGGACAGGTAAAATACAGCCGCAATCATTTATTCATGTCTCTGAAATTGTAGTACCATAACTTGTGTAGGTTGAGCTGAATGCTAAACACATTTATTATCTTCATTGGACTCACTGCTGACAGTGGCACTATGGCTGTCTATAGATGAATGTAATAGATGAGGAAATTCACTTACCTGCCCTTTTCTGTAATGGAAGAAAAATATCTATCAAATATAGATATCACAACCCACAATAAAGTAGACAAATTAAATTGAGTCTGTCGTTGCCCCTGGGGTTTTGCATATCAAAGCCCATAAATCCATTAATTTTTCATTATATCCTATAGTATTTGCCTGACTCCTCTTCCACTCTAATGCTTATTAATGACCTCATTAGAGTCCATTGATAAGAAAGCCCTTTGGTGCTCACGTGACGCACATTGCAATGTGTCCACGGGCTTTTGGTTTGTGTGTTTTGTGTCAGGTGGAGGTGTGGCTGAACCGGGTTCTGGACAGCATGCGCTCCACGGTCCGACACGAGATGACCGAGGCAGTGATGGCCTATGAGGACAAACCCAGAGAGCAGTGGCTGTGTGACTATCCGGCTCAGGTAAACAGGCTCAGTGGGATGTATGTATAGATTTAACTGACAACACTCTGGGGATTTTTCCTGTTAGTCACTTTATCCAACACCTGATGGATTAGTACCATAATCATGTCTATGCCTCTCATAGATATTGCAATCCAGTGCACACTGTCACTAATGCTTCGCATACACAGTTCTCAGCCAAATTCTGTTGAGTGTTTTGAACAGCCAGAAAGAGTAGGGTAGGGAGCGAGAACAAATGTGTCTGTGATAATGGAACACATAATGTTCCACATCTGGAAATGCTAATGTTTTTCTAAAAGTATTTAATGCACTGAATGGTAAAATGTTGTGCCTGTCACTAAATTCCAGTGTCTGAAAGTTAAAACCCAGCAATTAACAAAAAAACAAACAATTCAGGACTTTAGAGCACTTTATAAAAGCAAAGGTAAAGTGCTGAATCACTCTTCATTTAACTACAAGACCAACAGAGGACCAAGGTCAAACTGTAATTCAGCGCAGTATATTTTGACTGTACATTAACAATGCATCACTAAAGTCAGTTCAAATTCAACAGTGTAAGAACTTTGCTGCTGAGAGACAGATTAACTAAGAAACGTGTTTCCAGCGTGTCATTTACCAAAGCATTACTCATTATGCAATGAGCTGCCGACTGAGCTCAGAGGTGGGATTTCATTTTGATTACAGAATATTTACTTTGACCAACTCTACCTGAGAAAATGTTGTTACTCAAATTTTAATTGAACATATTATTAATATTAACTTTAGAATGTATCAAATTATTTATTTAATAAGCGTGAATAAACACATTGACGATTATCAAAAAAAAGCTCTTTTTAAGGTGTGTAAAATATGTTTTGCTGCTGGCACTGTCCACAGCAGTGTATTGTGTTGATCTCGTGTCAGTACTCCTGCCCGTTTCTCCAAACTGCGGGCGTGCAAAATGCACAAACTATCCCTTTAAAGAACTGAGTACTGTAGAAAAGGAATTTCAATATTTGGATGGAGGAGAAAAAACAAGATTAGCCTATCGGCAGTTTCTTTTAAATGTCATTCCCATTAATGGGCACACCACATAAAACCTGCTCAGCCCATCTCGTGTTCTTTGAAGCTGACATTCCACACTGCTCAGCAAAAATAGCCATGGCAAACAAATGTAAACTCTGCATCTCAATTCAACTTTTCCCACTTAGATATAAAGAGAGAACTCTAGTTTGTACAGGCAAAGGGTTGTCAGTTTTATGCTTGAAAACATAAAGACATATACATATGTGTCATACATCTTTACTGGCTCAGTTCACACATTTGTTGGATACAAGTAATGGCAAAAGGACCTGTACTTGATAGGCACTTTTCTAGTCTTCCAATCATTCAAAGCGCTTTAACACTACATGACGTCATTCACACCCATTTATACACTGATGGCAGCGGCTAAGGTGCCACCTGCCCATCAGGAGTAGATAATATTCATACACATTCACACACCGTAGCTACGGGAGCAATTTGGGGTTAAGTGTCTTGCCCAAGGACACATCGACATGGGCTGGCGGAGCCGAGGATCGAACCGCTCTGATTGAAGGACGACCCTGCTCACCACTGAGCCACAGTCACTGGCACAAGGAAACTGTACTTTTCAACAGAATCTGCATGTCATTTCTTTTATTACATCTGATTCAGGTAGCGTTGACCTGCACTCAGATCTGGTGGACGTCTGATGTCTGCATGGCGTTTGTCCGTCTGGAGGAGGGCTATGACAACGCCATGAAAGAGTACTACAGGAAACAGGTGTCCCAGCTCAACACACTCATTTCCATGCTGATTGGGCAGCTTACACCGGGCGATCGACAGAAGGTCATGACCATCTGCACCATCGATGTCCACGCCAGGGACGTGGTGGCCAAGATGATCGCTCAGAAGGTGAGGGGGGCACGGTGGATAAATCTGGCCAAGAACCTGTTTAAACTGAATTAATTATCATGCAGACACCATGATTGCTGCTGTATGTTTGAGAGGCTATTACCAGTGAGTAATGCACTCAAGATATTCAAGCAAGGCATGACATTACCATAAGGAGAGGGTGGGAAAGCTCAGATTATTTCTGGCTTTTTTTCAATCCCTGGCACTCTCACGCTGTCTCTCTTTTTTTAGGTGGAGAACTCTCAGGCCTTCGTGTGGCTCTCCCAGCTGAGGCACCGTTGGGATGAGAAGGAGAAGCATTGTTTTGCCAACATTTGCGATGCCCAGTTTCTCTACTCCTACGAATACCTGGGCAACACGCCACGATTAGTCATCACTCCGCTAACAGACAGGTACGTAGGTCATTCTTGCTGTCTTTGTTCAGACTGACAGGCAACAGAACATCATGATTGCTTGTCAACTGACTGATAAGTAAAGCTATTTCATGCTTCTCATTTCTAACTGCCAACCCTCGATTATATTGTAATGACAACTGTCACTGGCAGATTTTGTCAGCTACCGTTTTAAAAACACATCTCTGAAAGAGGGGTCTTAAATATGCATTTAATGGTTGCATACATCATATTCTGCTAAAAGACTGATACTTAAGCCCAGGAAAAATGTTCCTTACCACTTGATCCATGTAGAGGACATGGAAGCAAGTATAATGGGAACAAACTTATTTAATTTAATCATCAGTCTGGCTCCTTAGCTTACATATTTGGACTTCATATTTTTAACTGTTCTTCTAGAATGAGGACTAACTGATGTGTGCGGTGAGAGGAGCGCTGATTTGGAGAACAAGCTCGGTTGGATTGTAAACTTAAAACTTAGTAGGACAGAGCGGCTCTAACATGAACTCCAATATAGCAGCACCTGGGACCGGCTTCCACTCAGGGAGAAAATACTAGACAGTGGATTTGCTATTTGTGGTTCAGGCTTTTTTCAGCAGACAAAAATCTAGTTTTCTTGTTCCTTGGTCTTGGTATAACGCTAGCTTAGGTTACTACCGTTAGCTAGGTAGCCAGACATGCTAGTGATTGCGTCTTATGTTAGAGTCCTCCTTTTGGTCTTGTGCTTTTGGTTGAGGAAAGGTAAAACAAAAATACATCATTCTACAAACCTAATACATTCTGAGTATCTCTCTAACTACAGCCCTGTGCACACAACTTCATCATGATGTTAAATCTCTGTTTGGGGAAAGGTTCGCTCCTGGAAAGAAGGATATTTAGTATTAAGTCCTGTACACGCTCATTAAATATGCCTGTTTACATGAAGCCCATTCAAAACCCATTATAAGTACATTCTCAAAAAATCTGTCTGTTGATGATTTTTTTTTTCTTTAATTGAAAAACTGTCTAGAAGATACGAGCTCTTCGACTAATGATGAGAAATGATAATGTGACGCATTTTAAGGATCCTCATTTGAATCATTATGTACACCCACCACAAACGGGCCCTTTTGGAACAGCTTTAGAACAGGGCACTTTGCCAACAGCTTGTTTGCTCACATGCACATTTTTCTGCAGCATCCCTGATAAAGTTTTAACTCCACAGAGATGAATACCTGCCTCCCAGAGCCCTTTGGCAAACTGCAGCGTTTGACTGTGCGCGTTTCTGGACTGACCAGTATTCCCTTTGAAGCCTGAACAATCAGAAACAATGGGCTTTGATGGCCGGATCAGCGGCCGTGTAGCAAGACTTCACCATATGGTGCAAGCCCTCACTGTGGCTCGCTGCGACTCACACAGTTTGCCACTGGCTTTCATTTCAACAATGGACCATGGACTAAGGGGCTGGGTGTCAAATCCTTTAATCCAGGACTTGAGAGAACAGCTAAAAGCATGTTTGCTTCATGATATTGTCACACAACTTTCTTTGTAACAGAGCCAGAAACAGAGAAGACGCTGTCATGTAAAAAAAAACTGATGTCACCAAACACCTCAGTAGCTGCGGATAATCCCCTCAAAAAAAAAAACCAACAACAACATTGTTCACTAACTTCTGGGCAAGGCAAGTTTATTTGAAAAAAAAGTGCTTTGCTTTAGAGATAAAAATGCAATAAAGCAAGATAGAAAGGAAACATGATGCAGTACAAAAATAAATAAAGGTGACTTGAATAGATAAAAATAACATCAAAGTTACAAATAATCAATAAGCAAAGCTTTATGAATAAAGAGCCCGAAAGGTAACTAAATGAAAGTCAATGATGTGTATTTAAAAGAACATAGAGTTCAGAGGACCTGAGAGGTTTGGACAGTTCATAACGTACTGTAGCAGGAGATTACACATGTATGTTTTGCCTAGAATCATTCAATGCTTCATAAGCCAATTTTGAAATCAGTTATTTGACACACATAAAGTAATTTAATTAATACTAACTTGAACCATTTAATTGTTGAAATTAAAACATAAAATATTAGTGGGTCAGACAGACTGACTGACTGATATATAGCCCTTTTTTTTAAAAAAAAGCACTGTAATAAAACAAGTCATCCTGTCACAGACACACAGTTTAGCTTCACACTCTCGTCTTCTATCTGGCTTTAGTTATTCCATGCAGGACTTTCTCATCCAGCCTCTGAGACGACTGATTGTTGAGACTTTTGGCCGTATTTCAGGGGACAGTCATAAATGCTGTTGGCGCCGGTATCCGGATGATACACTGTATACAGATGGGATCATTTGTCTTCTCTGAGCTTCTGTCTCTTGCTTTGCTTTCCAATATTTTCCCCTTCCATACATCATCTATTAACCAGCAGCTCATTAAAATTATTGCTGCGTTGATATTCAAGGCAAAGCATTGTGTTTATTGCCCTGATCAATAAAGTCCTGATTGTCTCCATCAGTTCATGTCCATGATGCTGCTGGTTGTTATTGATACTAGATGGGCAGAGTGTTTGTTAGTCTTGACAGGTTCTGCAGGAGAAGCAATCACTGGTGGCGCTAATCAGCCTGCGTGATAATCAAAGCACAGGAGCAGATTCTATTATCATATAATGAGGTTATGTACGAGACGACACCAAGACATTGTCAGTGCTGGTTATGACAGTGTCTATTTAGGATTTGTCATTTGTACTGTGTGCAGTTTTAGTTATGCTGCTGTAGATTTTTTTTTAGAAGGAGCATTTATTGAAAGTCAGTCTGGATCAATTAAAGGGGCAACTCAGAA
Organism: Ophiodon elongatus; assembly: GCA_016806645.1. NCBI lineage: Eukaryota > Metazoa > Chordata > Actinopteri > Perciformes > Hexagrammidae > Ophiodon > Ophiodon elongatus. The sequence goes on from JACSYO010000399.1 coordinate 767,737, forward strand.
TCCAGCTGTGTAGATGCTGAGCTATTCTCAGTTTGTATTGCATTTTAAATTGAGTCCTTTCTGGAAATAGATCACTTTAGTTTGAAGAACTGGGACTTCTTACCATAAAATACGTTTGATTTTAAACACAGAACTGTAGATAATGAATCATGGATTGTTGTTTCTTCTGTTTCTCTCTTCACATATGCATTAAATTATGTGGTAGTATCGTAGTAGAACAATAATTGGAATGTTGGTAGTACACTGTCTTTGAGGAGAGGAAAAAAAAAAAGGTGTCTTTGTGCATATGGTGCCAACACACAGGTATGGTAAAAATGGTGGTTTCCTGCAGGTAGTTTGTCCTGGAGAAACAGGTAGACATTTATGAGAATTACCAGGAGCTTTTAGTTCCTCTATTTCCATCACGCATTTTTACAAAGACAGGTAAACAGTAAGGAGTATGCCACCAGACTAATGATTTGTCACTTTGTCAGTGTTTGAAAAGCAATTATAAACTGATTTATTAAACTTGCATTTAAATGATGCATTAATAAATTAAAACTGAAAAACAGAATAAATATACATTTACATTTGCTCAGAAATAACTTTGTTCCCCTACTCTATAAAAGGAATAGTTCAACATTTTGAACTACTTTTATACTATTTTCACTTCGCCGTGTTTCCATTCAAGTATTTTTATGCTATTGCATTAGAAAAGCTGCAGTCGATCGCCAAAGTGACTTGTTTTGTTTCCAGCTTGCAACCTCTACTTCTTCTACTCTGTTTACTGGCAAATTACAGCCTCTGAATAAACTACAGTGTATCAGAGTTTATTCACTCCAAACCAGTTGAACAGGATAATACTGCTCTCATGCCTTTATGTGAAGTCTAGGGCAAGCGTCAAGAAGCATAAAGCGTGGAAGCAAAGGGAAACAGCTTGCCTGGCTTTGTCAAAGTTCAACCCTCCAGGTGTGTGTGTCCATGAAGCGTCTTTCTCTGGCAGGAAAGCGTTGACAGGGCATTTCATTCAGAAAGCACTCCCGCTGAGCATTGTTTCTATGACAACAATATCTTGACATCGTATCACCACTCTGAACGCCGTTGTATGATACACTTGCCCCTTTGCTTTTTGTCATTTATTTTGGCTCTTATCTCTTTGTTTGACATTGTTTGTTCACCCTGAGCACCAAGGAGCGCCGGTGTGGACAGCAGCACCTCTCTGACACGTTTTCAAAAAGAATGCAGGCGCACAAAACCCCTGGAGATGCTCGTTGCAGCACCTTTTCGCTAGGTGGTGCTTTCTTCTCATCGGGAACAATTGCAAAAAAATGCTGGTGCTCAGAAATAAACGCTGTATATAAAAAAAAAAAAAATGTCATTCAATTTATTCAATCTTCGCAGAAAGAATTGTAAAAATACACATTTTAGTTGTAGGGGAGTTACATGCTGAAACTATTTCCAGCCTAACAACAGCTGGATGCTCCACTTTCTGGAATGTTGTTGTCACAGTGGTGTTGCCAGGCAACCAGTGGAAACGCTGTACAGAAATAAAAATAAATTTCCTTTGAAACCACAAATTTACAATGTATGGATGAAACAAACAAAATACAGCAACAACTAACTATTTAATACAAGGCTTCAACAAGGATCCTTTACTGTCTTTCTACAACACAATGCAATACAATGCAGCTGTAGTCTTTTTATACTACCACAGAGAAACAAAACCAAAAATGTAATTTGCATCAGGAGGAATGCAACGGCAACAACGAACACGCAGATAAAGTGGTCTGCATCTTTAGATTATCAATCATCATTGATGTAAACATAGATACAATGGAGGCAGGTCTCTGTAAAGATGTTTACACAACAGTCTCTGATTTCCTGTTGCTGAGTTAGCCGGACTCAATTCATCCATTTTATTTTCCTGCCAGGGTATTCTCTTTCGGCCCGCCCACAGCAGTGGGAAGGCCTCTGACAGCGGGAACTCCAAACCAATATATTTGCGGTTTATTCATAGCATTTACCTGGTTCCCAACATATCCATCCCCTGTTAGTGTGTTCTGTTTGCTGCATCTTGGAATTTCATATATACGTGGGAGTACTAGACAAGAAGTTCAGCTTAAGCTTTGTTTGTTCTTTTTTTCGCACAGTATTTTGAAGTGATTTAGTTCGAAGGCCTTGTTGGCTGTAGTGTTCTTTGTTTTGCTATACACCAATCTTCTGCCTCTTATGTACTTGTGTCTTCACTGCACTTTTACAGCAAGATTCTGCCAACAGTGGACCCAGCACAAAGAGATCAGTTGCGCGCTATGCAGTAAAAGTAATATCAGTAGTAGCACCAATAATAAAAGAATAATACTCGAAAAATGATTACTAATAATAATAACAGCAGCAGTGGATATAATAGAATAATAATGCTAATACAATCAGTAATAGTAGTAGTAATAGTAATAGACATGTGACTAATAATAGTAACAATAGTGTCAGAGGGCGTCAGGCAGGACCAGGGTCCAGGTATAACCAGGATCCATGGAAACCTGTGAGGAGAGAAAGCACAAAGACTCCGGGGAAGAAGCAGAGTTAGTAAAGTGCATTAATGAGACATGAATTCATTCAGAAGGAGAGAGAGAAGAAGAGAGAGGAGCTCAGTGTATCCTCGGAAGGAAGCTCCTGGTTCCATAGGAGCTAGTTTCATCCTCCAGCAGCAGAAAATGTCTGGAAGAAGGAGGCCAACAACCCAAGCTGCTACATTTCCCATGCAGTCAAGCACAGCTTCCCATGTTGTAACAGCTTGCGTCGTCCTCCGGGAAGAGAAACCCAAGCAGATTGGAGGTATGCACCTCAGCCCTCAGGAGAGGCAGAGGCTCATGCGGGTCGGTTTGCTCCTTCTACTGCGGAGCTTCAGGACGCCATCTGCCCAAAACTGCCAAAACCAGAGACCCGTCAGTAGGTAGGGGGATTCTGATGGGTCGAGTTTCCCTTATGTCTGGTTATGTTATCTGCATCACTTTCCTGGGAAGGTAAAACATTTAAGATTTTGTTGACTCTAGTGCATTTTTTTCTTCACTTTTCACCTCATAAAATCTTAAGTTTCTCCTTATGCTGCGTTCACACCAAACTCCTGTTACTCGGGGGAGTTTACTAGCGGGATCATTTTGTGGTTATTCGCATCATTCATCATTCCTCTCTGGTTTGGCACCGGAGAGGGGGAGTCGCTTATCTCAATGGAAACCATGCATTTATTTCCACCATCAGCCATGGAAGAAATAACCACTATTTCTGCTTTGTACATGTTGTGGAAGTTCCACAAATGTGGGAATATCAAACACCCTCCCTGAACTGCGTCTGCATGACTGCTGCCTCCAGCGCTACTTGAGGCTGGTCAGTATCCAGTTGTTTCTGATTCAGCAACAGCAGGACGTCAGTGATGACAGGAGGAGGGTCTCAACGCTGATAGGATTTTGCGACACAGCTTCACACTAATTTTTCATTTTCACGTTGCGCCATTCGTGGCATTGCATTGACTTTGTATGTAATCTACTCACTCGGTGCAAAAGATGAATAGAGTCATGGGTGTTAGCTGTCATTTTTCCTGTTTTCAGGACATACGCAGATCGGCCCTCTCTTCTACCTCAGACAGTGTGGATCTGTCCACAGATTAGAGCGCCCTTATGAATGACTACAAAAGAGAGGCCCAAGCCCTAGTGTACATCTGCCCTTCTACTTTGTCTACTGCAACAGGTTTCTTTTTTGTGGAATAGAAGTACGCCGGACTTCGTCTCGGTATTAATTACCGATTCCTGAACAACAATATACGGTATAGAACAATATCCTTTCCCTCTGCTGGCTTCTGCCAACTTTTAGCACCGTTTCATCAGAAGCTTTAGTTCCATAGCAGCTCCCATAAATGTTCTCACCTGTAAGTACTCCAATAGTTCCAAACGGACTAATGAGGCAGATCGTGCTTTTTCTGAGTCACAGCGATGTTTCAGCTCAGCTCAAGTTTTCACTCACCGTGATCCATCACTGCCTCTGATGATGGTATTGGAGCCGTTCTGTCCCACGGCAACTTTAGTTTTATAAACTCCATCCCTGCATTTTCTTCTCCAGGCGCCTTAATCCAAGAGTTATTAGGACATTGGCAACCGCAATCTTCTGGTGGTAAAGTGGCGTCACTGACTGGAGGTGGCTAAACATTCATTAATGGCCTGGACTGACCGTATGAATCTTGCCTACATCAACCTACATCTACAGCAGCCAAGCATCAGAACTCATGTCAAGGTGTGCATTTTCTTGATGAATTTTGACTTCACCCTAGAAGTCATAGAAGGCATAGCAACCAGGTTCCAGTTTGCCCCAAACCAGATCTGGGGGACGGCGACCTAATAAACGGTCCCAAGCTCTGTACATTCCTGAGTCCGAGAAGGAGGACACTCTTACTGCTTGACAGGACATCCAAGGTATGGAGAAATTCTACAATTCCTCAGGAGGCAGTTTGGTGGCCATTTGTCGTGGCGTGTACCACCTACGCCCATCACAAGTCACCCAAAAAGCGCCCTCGTAACTTCTCCATCCTCTCTCTGTGTCCTAACGCCCCTGGTTTCAACCATCCATGGACTTTATGACAGGCCTCTTTCCCTCACAAGGTAAAACTGTTATTCTTCTTATAGTAGATAGATTTTATAAAGTGCCCAAACTGACATTAGTGAACCTGTCATCTGGTTTCCACCCGCAATCTAATGCCGGCCCAAGAGTTGCCTCTTGTCATCTAATCCTTCTACATGGAGCTCCCAACTGCTGTGGGCCGAATAAACTCTTAATTCTCTCTTGTCGTGGTCCACCGGTATGTCCCCATTTGAGTGTCAGCTGGACAATCAACCATTACTCTTTACATAACAGGAGCCTGAGGGGAAGGTGGCGACAGCAAGGGAGTTTGTACGTCGCTGTAAGGCATAAGCACTGTTGTTCTTGGCTCCTACACAATCAGCAGGGCAACCAACCATGGCGCCCCTCCATTCCAGCCTGCAAAACCATGGTCATCTGCCAGGGTGCTGCCTCTTCAGGTGGAGAGTCGCAAGCTGGCATCTAGATATTTCGGGGAATTAGAGGAAACACGGTTTATTTTCATTGACACCATCCATCATCTACGAAGGTCCAGCGAGAGTTTCATGTCTCCCTGCGTAAGCCTTTTTCGTCCTCTATCACCAAATCTCCAGCCTCATCTTCCAATCCACCTGAAAGGGTAGGCGGCCAGCATTTACTCCTCCACACTACTCTGCTCCTCCGCTCCCTTCACTGGTTACCAGTGGCTGCCCGCATCCGTTTCAAAACATTGGTACTTGCGTACCATGCTGCGAATAGATCGGGTCCAGTCTACATCCAGGACATGGTCAAACCTTACACCCCAGCCCGCTCACTCCGCTCTGCATCTGTCAATCGGCTTGTAGCTCCGTCACTGCGAGCTAAACACTCAACAAAATCGCGATTGTTCGCTGTCCTGACTCCTAAATGGTGGAATGAGCTCCCCAATTACATCAGGACAGCAGAAAGTCTCTACATCTTCCGCCGCAAACTAAAAACACATCTCTTCCGACTATGCCTGGAATAAAAGAATTAAATAAAATAAAAGTAGGGGTACATATTATATATCATAGTACTTTAGTAGCACTTAAATGTCTCTACATATAGCACTTGGTAGTTTAGCTTTCTTGAGGAAATTCTACTTTCTTGATTCTTGTTGTTCTGGATTTGAACTCTCATGGTTGAACACAACCAAAAACACCAAAAAAAAAAACCACCCAACCCCCCGAGACAATAATGGACTGGGAGGGTTATGGTCCATGGTTTAGTTAGAAAGTCTTGTTTTTTTTGCGAGAAAACAAAACTCCTGAAATTATTCACAGTATCCTGTCTCTTGCTGCACTTGGGTCCTCACTGGATACATTCGGTGGCGTTTGGCCTGGCAGGTCTAGCTGGATGTTCGGAAGATATGGTGGGCGGTGATTGTCTCAAGGTCCGGTACACTTAATCGAATCCCCACGCTTCCTTCTCTGATGTTGATGAAGTTATCATAGTTAATATGTGCTCAGGTAACAAAAGCAAAAAGACAACATATTCGGTTTAAATTTCAAAATGTTTTATTGATAGAACAACTCCATGAGAAAAGGTCAAACTGCACAGAATAAGATGTCAGTGCCAGGAACTGCACTTCTCTCTGTGAGGAGACGATGATAACCCCTGAGCTAACTTGTTGCCATAGATGAGTAAAACAGAACTAACATGTGTGTAGTCAAGCTCCTCACTGTGAATGAATAAAAGTGGCCTTTTGCCATTCTTTAGAGATGGAAGAGCATGCAGTCGAATCAGTCAAAAGCATTTTTTTTCATGGCCAGCTGTTAGGTTCCATTCCTCATCAGTGATGCATGTGTGTGTATCTCCACTATCCTTAGATGCTACATCACCCTGACCCAGTCCCTTCACCTGACCATGAGTGGAGCTCCAGCAGGCCCTGCAGGCACAGGGAAGACTGAGACTACCAAAGACTTGGGTAGAGCCCTTGGCATCATGGTCTATGTATTTAACTGCTCTGAGCAGATGGACTACAAGGTGAGTCAGCGGGCATGGGTAACTGCATTTGAGCCTGTGCACATAGCTGATGTGCATTGGCAGTAGCCCATATTATGCATGTTTCTTTTCATCTTTGCCTTTGTCAGCAATATGGTATGCATTTGTCATTAAAGTTGTCAACACACCTTAATGCCCTTCTCTTTTCATCTTTCATCTTTTTTTCCTTTTCATTTTTTGTTTCACTGCTTCCTTCTTGAAAGTAGAGCTGATTAGTTAAACCCAGATTGTTTTTTCTTAATTACACCTTGTCAAAAGGCTCTCTCTGTACCCAGCCTCCACCTTGCTTTATTATGCACTTTTGTATACTTTTACACACATACTTTCTGCATATTTAGTGCTCAGGGGGGACATAAACATAATCTTGTGATCCGACTCGCTCCTGCTTCCCCTAGACAGAGGCATCATTACAGTATAGCGGCGTACAGCACCCCCGGCTATACACACCGCGAAGAAGTGGCAAAGAGAAGTGCTAATATACTCCAGGAGGAACACAGGCACTAGAAGCTGGCTTCAGAGCCCCACACTGTTACTCATATTCAGTTATGCACATATATACACACACACACACACACATACACACACACACACACACACACACACACACACACACACACACACACACACACACAAGCTGAATCAATCCACCAGTCAGCTCCGGTTTGCGTCAGAGAAGGTTTCCTCGGCCCTGTAATTGGACAGAGAAGTCATCCGGGTCCAGCTGCCCTCCGGAGGGCTGTTCACCTGTTCTCAAGTTGATGTTGGGAAAACTAAAATGTGGGTTGATGACCTTTTAGCCTTTCTCTTTCTGCCTGTTTTATTAATGTGAGACCTTGTGTATGTATCATCCTGTTGTTGTATGCCTACCTTCAGCCTGCTGTGGTGCTGCTCTCTGGTAACTGCAATGAAGGTTTTTCCATATATTTGCTGTGTAATTGCCATGTCTGTTTCACCACATGCCTTATCAGTCAGTCGGACCCAGGTCTCCACCTGTGAGCCGGCCTGACTGCCTGTCCTGCAGTGACAATCTGAAAATCTGTTTTTCCCTGTCTCTGTCCACAAGTCCTGTGGGAACATCTACAAAGGCCTGGCTCAGACGGGGGCATGGGGCTGCTTTGACGAATTTAACAGGATCTCAGTGGAGGTGCTGTCTGTGGTGGCAGTACAGGTAAGAACAAGTCCAGTTCCTCGGCCTCAGGTACTCCACAAATCCCATTCAGGTCGAGACGTCATTGTGAACGCAGCTTGTGTGTATTTTAACCCCAGGTGATGGAGCTAAATGTGTGAGTTGTCATCTTCTCTGCAAAGTGTTCTATCCAAATCAAGTTGTGGTCAAAACAAGCCCTTGAAAACAGCTCTGCAGAAGTAAATAGCCTCTTTATCACTGATTGCAAGCTTAAATTGCTTCAGCTATGACACTAATCCACCCAGGCTGGCACCTTTGCACCCAAGAGCTTCTTCATAATTGGAGCCTTCTCTGATCTGATTTGAGAGTGAAGGATGGAAAACCGCCTCCTTTGCTCACATCTTTCAACACTAATAACAGCAACTCTGAATGGACAAACTCGAAACTCTCAAAGGACGTGCTACGATATTATGGTGAATTAGTATTGGCTCAGTGCTCGTACAATCTTGATTTACATGTCTGCAAATAGCACATTTGTAATTATTTTAAATATTTTTCATATCAAGCTTTGTGAACGAACCATCTCTCCTTCCAATGATGTCAGTTTGACAAGTTGACAAATTTTGTCAAGTTTCCATTTTTTCCTTAATAGAATTGTTTTTGTCCATCCCATATGAATATGCATTAAAAGATAAATGAGTTTTAGTTTTTGAAAATACACCTGCATCCAGAAAACAGGTAACAGTTTACCTTATTAACAATTATCAATAATGATTTCAGAGCCATGATCTGAACGGACATTTAACAGTTATTGGATATTGTTTGTTTAAGAGATGAAAAATTGTCATAAACTCTTATAACCTACTGCACATGATGCTCAGCAGCAAACAGCAGACACAGTCAGAGACCATCTGGTGAACAAAGTGGAGCATTTAGCAGATAAAAAAAGAGTTTTCTCTGAGGAGTTGGTGGAGACCAAAACAGATCTAGTAGGAGGGTGAATTTTGGACCTAATTTGATCAGATAGCCACAGACGCAACTCCACACAAATGATCGTGTTGCTCTGTGTCTGCCGGATGTGGATGTAGGTGTATGTCATATCAACGTAATGAGGTTCTAATATGTCAGTGTGTTAACAGCTGCCCTTTGCTGAAAGAATCAATGAATGCAGGTTTTGTTCTGTGCCTCAGTGTAAGTTAGATCATTACCTCTGTGTGACCGGAGACTTTTTCTTTCTTTTTACATTTAGGAGCTCTATGGCTAAACTGAATGGATCATTATGGCTTTGCCTTCCATTCTCCTCCTCTATCTTCACGTCATGTGTTCTTCTGACACATAAAGTTATTCTCAAAGGAAAATGGGGATACTCTGAGTGACCTACAGCAGCTAGCCCTTTGATTACGGGACTCAGCCATATCCTGTGTGTTTCAGCTGATGCTAGCTTTTCTGCTATCTTGCATTCTGTTATCCCAGATCAAACAGATCCGCTCCCTGTGGTTTCATACGTCTCTCTAGTGTATTCAAATCTTGCATGCCGCTGCCCCAGTCACTCTCTTCATGCATGTGCAATACTGTCATTGCAAAATGCGTAGAGCTGATAAAGACGCTGATCATGATCATGATGATAATGGAGATAGAGCTCCTCAAAGGATCATTATTCATTGCTAGACTTAACACTCACTTATTTGCCCTTCCTTCCTTCTCTCTTAAAGCAGCGATGAAAGTCTTCTTCCATAATCTGTGGAAGCCTACGATGCTTAGAAGAATGAATAGGTGTTGCGGTGCGTGATAAATAATAAATCACGGTGGCTTATACGTGGAGAAGTAGTCCATGAGAACAGAGGAGCGCCAAACTCCCGCTGTGACAGCTGGCAGCCCGCTCCAGCGCTCTGCTCGCTTCAGAGGAGCCGACGCCGAGCCATCTCTCACCGTAGCACACACAGCCAATCCATCCTCTTAAAGTGGGAGCAGCTAGCATTGCATGGCGACATACTCGGCCGCCGGTCGGGTCTGCTAACACAGGTGGCGGGACCAGTTCTACATTAGATAAAGCAGGGACAAACAGAAGGCCGCCAGACATAACAACATGGAGATAAATTGGTGAGGTTCCGCCTCTGTTTCAGCCAACACAAGCCTGGACCGTGAACATATTGAAGCTGCTTGGTCCAGGCTGTACATTCAAAGAGACAGCAAATAGTGGAGCCAGACCCCACTGGATCACACCTTTCAGAACACTGTCTGTTCTTGATCTTTTAAAAAAATATGTTGGCGTTTTCCTTCCTTTTGTATCCCTGTAGGTTGGCAGAGGTTGGCCATTGTCGTTTCACATAAAAAAACAAGCTCCACTGATGTTCTCATGAAAACGTTTTTTTTTTGTGTGCTGCAGCTGCACTGTTTGTTTTTGCATTTTCCCCCTGCTTTCCTCTCCCTGTTGTGTTAGTATGACTGAGTGATCTGTAGCCGAGTACTCATCCATGAAGAGATGTTCCTCCTCTTTCCAGCTGCTGACTCGCTACGCTCTTTTACCACACGCATGTTAAATTCATAAAGCCTCTTACAGGCTGGGAATTCAGAGTTTTAGGCCAAGACACACACAAAGTTCTTTTCTGATATCTCTTTCAATCATAATGTAGACAAGTGGAGCCAGTAAACCCTGGCTGATAGCATGCTCACATTATTGATGAAATTGTGTCCCTGAAAAAAAGGTGCACAGTGCATACCAATGTGACAGGTTGTTACAAATTGACTGTGGTATGTGCTTAGTGATATTAATGATATGCTAATGAGTGAAACACAACTTTCTCAGGTGTGAGGGTTGCACTAGTTGGAAGCGTCTTTCCGGATGGTTCATTGACAGTAACTAGGAATGACTGTGTTTTGTAACTTTTGCCAATACAGTGCTTACGTTAGTCCAGAGCCACTTTTAGCCATGCTAGTGGTGCAGCTCTAGGGATGACCATGTTGGTAGGTTCAATGACTGCTCCAGAGTAAAATACCTAAACAAATACTGGATGGATCGCCATGACATTTTGTGTTTACATCCATGGTCTCCAGAGGATGAATCTTATTGACTTGATGATCATCTGACTTTTTCTTTAGTGCCACTGAAATATCTGTACATCTACTTGTGCAGACATTCATGGTCCCTCAGGATGAATTGTAACGACTTTGGTGATCCCTTTAAGGGCAACTCCACTGATTTTGCATATCAAAGTGTGTTTCCAGGTGTTGTGGAGTACAACTACATATGTGAAAAATTGTATAAAGCCTTTAGTGTCTCCAGAGGGATAAATTGCCTCAAGTGATGTCACTTGGTTCAGCATAGGTTGGGTTTGAAGACTGCAAGTTACAAATAAAAAATCTTAAGGTGTGGAATCAGAGAATGGACCCTCTGCATCTCTACTGCAGGCTTGCTAGACTCAAGCTGTACCCACACGGGGGCCTTGAGGGCAAACTTCTCCCGTGTGCCTACACGACACTACAAGCTACACTGGCCGCTACCGGCATAATACACCTGCATCTCAGACCAAACAGATGGCGGTTTAGTTGCAGTGTTGGTAATGTGGGCGGCAGGTTTAAAAAACAAAAAAAAGACAAATGTGTGGAAATAAGAAAATTATATCTCTGTTTCTGCGGTCGATTTGAACCTTTATTTTTAATTTTTTACAAAATGTCCATAGACAGTCCAACAATGTTACAATGTTAGTGCTTTAACTTTGATATTTTAACGGGTCCTCTAGCACCATTAGTAGTTTTATTTATGACCAAATAGCTACAAACCTAATAACATTCCTCATTAGCTCATTAGCCTCAGCTGTACTTTGTTTTTAGTGCTAACGTTAGTTAGAAGATGTTAGCATGCTAACGTTAAAGTATTATGTTAGGCATGGTAAATATAGATGGTAAACTTAGTCTTAGCATGTTAGTATTGTTATTGTGAGCATGTTAGTATTTAAATTTCATTTAACAAACAATTTAACAATCCATTGGTTGGTACCAAAAAAGTATTAAGATCGGATACCATTTCATTCTAACCTGTATTTTGTTCTCTGTACATGCAGGTTAAAAGCATCCAGGACGCCATTCGAGATAAGAAGCAGAGGTTTAACTTCATGGGAGAGGAGGTGAATCTTTGCCCCTCTGTTGGCATCTTCATCACGATGAATCCCGGCTACGCTGGCAGGACTGAGCTTCCGGAGAACCTCAAGGCTCTGTTCAGGTAGGTCAAGGGACCATCAGAAGTTTGCTGTAATTCAATAGATCATGCTTTATTCCTCAAATGTTTTGTTCTAGCAGCCAAGGTTTAATCTATCAATTCGACTTTAAAAATTATAATATAAAAACAATAGTGTTGCTGTTCAACAGCATTTTTATTGAATCTGGTGACTGTATGTCATCAAATCTGTCTACTTGGAATTGGTTACAATATTCAAGTGATATATATAGAGCTCAATCTTAAAAAAAGTACAGAAAACATTACAAGTATCTTGAAAAATACATTTTCTACAAAACCTGTGGTGTACCTGTGTGTGGGAGCTGTGACCCTTAACAGGATAAGTAGACATGGACGATGGATATTATAATTTATTTCAACAGATTGGAACATGACAATATCAGCAAAATAGTTGAATATTTTTTTCTCTTCAAAAAATAAAGTCCCATACTTTTACAATCTAATGTTCCCAAATAAAATGATGTCAGTCTTTTTCAGTGGGTCAGTTCACCCACATTTAAAAAATAGGGATTTAGGGACTATTTGTTTTAGTCTAAATCTATTGAAAACTGTCAGCAATGACGTCTGTGGATTATTGTATGAGTAACACATACACTTAATTGTGGAAACACATGTTGCTGATCATTGTTAAAAACCTTCCTGCTTTTGAGAAAAACAACTGTAATGCATGCTAATCTGCAGATGGAATATTCTTTTTATAACACACCAGGACAAAACACCCTCATGTGATTACATTTACTTTCAATTTACATTTGGCAAACACTTAAATCCAAATTAGCACACAAATGAATCACGACCCAAGCCACAGTAGATCAAGGAGAATCTATTGACAATAAGAGCGTGTGTGCGTGTGCGTGTGTGTGTGTATGTATGTGTGTGTGTGTGTGTGTGTAAGTCAGAAAGAGAGACAAAGAACGGAGGAGAGAGAGAGTCTGTTGTATGAGTAGTTACACTGAAAAGGTTGACCTACCTTACGCAAAGATTGCTGATATCACTGTGGGAATAAAGGGCTGAATAAAGATGACAAAACATTTGTTTATCCAGGATAATGATTATGAACTACAACTGAGCTTCTTTGAGTACTGTCCATTTTTCCACAGACCATGTGCCATGGTGGTACCAGACTTCGAGCTGATCTGTGAAATCATGCTGGTGGCTGAGGGCTTCCTAAACGCCCGGGTCCTGGCGAGGAAGTTCATCACCCTCTACACACTGTGTAAAGAGCTGTTGTCCAAACAGGTAATATCTGCTTGTCTTCAATGTCACACACCTGATATGGTTCGAAAAAGCCAGATACATTTTCACGTGAAAGCTGAACAACTGAGATAATGTTGTTTTTACATTTTGTCAGACACCACACAAGAGCTTTTTAACTAAGCTGTCGGAGTGAAGTGCTACATACAGCATATGAATAAGATGCTGAAGGGGGTTTGGATGTTATTCCATCTCAAATTTTCTTTAATCCTTTTTTTAGTCAGGTCCTGTTTTACATCATGCCATTATCTTAATTATTTAAAAAGCAAAATAAATGACTCGCAGTGCTGACTAATAGATACAGTGAAGCTCTTCGACTTAGGTAAGCGATTTTATTGGCCCTCAGTTCTGGATGAATTTCCCATGACCACAGACCCATTTAAGTGTCATAGCACACTTCTACCATTTTATGGCGATTTTATGAAGCTGTAGTTCTTCTGACATTTTTAAATACCCTACACATTTTGGCTGCTCCAAAGTTGTTTCATTGCACATTGTCCAGCATTAGCAACTCAGTGTTAATGACATAAAATGATAATAAAACGGACTGCTTCTCTAAGCTATATTCACAAACGCTGAATTTGCAAATCAATATAAAGTACAAATTCAGTTACTACTACTACTTGAGTTGAACTACTTTCTTGAGTTGAACAAGTGGTATATAATTGTGGATTTAATATTACATACGCTCTGCTGCTGGTCCTGTGCAGCGCCACCATGCTGTAGACACCAGAGCATGCTGGGGGAGTACAGTGAAAATATACTCCTTGCCATCAGAATCTGCAGGGAGCTGAACTATTGTCCGAATAAGAGTATGTGGCAGTGACATGCTGTGGCAGACACATCTGATCTACTCTATACAGGACATACACACTGACAGTCTGTCTGTCTGTCCATCCGTCTGTCCTTCTCTATCCCCCATCCAAGAACCTAGAGTATGTTAAGTTTACTGTAAAATCACTAAATCCTACCAGATTAACTCTCCGTCCAAACATGGATATATTAAGAATATTATACAGGACTTAAAATCATTACGTAAGGTAATTAGTTCTCCAATCATGGTTTTTAATCTGTCAGTGTGCGTTATTTATTTCACCCTAATTCCTGGAAAGCCATTGGTTTGGACACAAAGATTGCCCATCCCTCAGACTAAGAGTCTGAACCTATGCTATCAGCTCTCTGAGGCTAGCTCGTCATAGCTACAGCTTTGAGCTACAGGCTACCATCTGCTAACAGCTCATAATAACAATGCTAACATGCTAATAAAATGTGATACTAAAATGCTATAGATAGTAGAGGGAGCTCATCATTTTTAATGAGCCATAACATTTCAATCTTACTGCCAGCTTTGCATGTCCTGCTGTAAAAGAAGAAGCCTGTGCATTATCCTCCGCTCACAGTCTCTCTGCTCTTTCCCAAAGGACCACTATGACTGGGGCCTCCGAGCCATCAAGTCAGTCCTGGTGGTGGCCGGCTCTCTGAAGAGAGGAGACCCCGGCCGAGCAGAAGACCAGGTTCTGATGCGAGCTCTGAGAGACTTCAACATCCCCAAGATTGTGACAGATGACATGCCTGTGTTCATGGGGCTGATAGGAGACCTGTTTCCTGCTCTGGAAGTCCCCAGGAAGAGAGACCTGGACTTTGAGAAGCACGTTAAGGAGTCCATTTTGGACTTGAAGTTACAGGCTGAGGACAATTTTGTCCTCAAGGTAAGATAAACATGCTTGTCTGCTGCAGTTTATCGGATTCACAAGTGTTGCCAAGGACGAAGGCAAATGCAATCACATCTTGTCTGTGAGGCAGGAGCTAAGTCCCCAAATGGAGTTTCATCTTTAACAATGGAGACAGATATTACAGTTGTAGCACTTTCATTTAGATTTATCGTAGTTCTTTCCAAAAGCTATTTACCTCACGTCATAATGTTCCGCTGGGAAATACACATTAGTGTCAAACAAGTCTGCAGGATCTGGATGAATCGGACAAATATAGCAAAAAGCCAACGGTTGGCTGCGATGAGAGTTCAGGTGCCCAAGCTGCTGACCTAATTCAAGTCATTATATACGTGCAGATACACACACGCATGAACAATAGAAGGCGTTATATGTCAGAGACAGATGAACGCAGGACCAGGGGAAATAAGTGCAATCTGCCTCAGGTCAAATAGACACGGGAATCACATAATAACAGTCCATCAATGGAGGCTGCTGCTGCTGCACAATGCCACTTAACCCTGACATTGTGAGAGACAGAAATAAACAAAGAGGAGGAGAAACATTGCGAGCGAAAGAGTGAGAATGGCGTTGCGGTCAATAACAACCATCCACCCCCAGAGCCTGAACTTTTACTGTCTTTGTTTGTGCGGCCAACCTTTTGATTTCAGACAACGAGGGGGGAGCAGGGGAGGTGAGAGAGACTGCATACCTTAAGCCTTTAGCCTGTGCTAGCATTAGTCCTCCCCACATCAAAGCAGTAATCAGCCGGGGCCTTTGAGAGTGTAAAGCCGCCGGGGCTCTGGCTGAATGGATGAGGAGTAGGAGCCCCAAGGAGCCCGGTCGATGGCATTGATTGAGCTCGCCATCTGTATGTTTGAGTGGAATTCACTCTTTCTCCCTTTTCCTCTTTGCTCCACACTCTGTAATGTCACCTAGCATACATGGATAGTCAGAAAATGTTACACTGCAAGTCAAGGAAAAAGTGTGAGTTTGTTCATTTGACTTTTGAGGGGTTTCCCCCGACAACCCCAAACAAGTGCAAATGTAGGGGAGAAATACATCATTCATACTGAAAGAACTGTGGTGTCAGAAAAGCAAACTCTTAATACTACAGTTGTGGTGTTCAAAACTGTGTATGTAGACCGGGTTTTCTTCATCAGGCAACTCAAAATTATTCTGATCATACTGATTAATAATATAGTGAACTATTAATGTAAATGTTACACTGATAAATAATATAGTGAACTATTAATGTAAACGTTACTCTGATTAATAATATAGTGAACTATTAATGTAAACATTACACTGATTAATATAGTGAACTATTAATGTAAACATCACACTGATTAATATAGTGAACTATTAATGTAAACGTTACACTAATTAATAATATAGTGAACTACTTATATAAACATTACACTGATTAATAATATAGAGAACTATAAATCTAAATGTCAAACTGATATAGTGAACTAATGATGCTTTTTTTAAGCCAATTTCAATCCAAATCTGCGTGCAGCATGAATTGCTATGGTGATCTAGGCAGGTTAGAAAAGAGCTATCTTTGTGACACTAGAACTCTGACCTCTGGCTTAGAGATATTAGCCATGGTCATAAGAATATTATCAAGAAAAGATTCAATACGTGCAGTATTGGACCTCAATCAGAATGCCACTTTAAAATAGACAGCTTAAATGATTGCCCAAATATTCAACATTTTAATATTGGTTTTCTCCCTGGAGCAATTTTACCACCATCCTAAATGCTTTATTATTTTTGCTACTGTTTCTTCCATTTCCTTTGTGTTCTGCATTGTGAGATGTCTACACCGACTGTCTTGAGTACACTTAATTTTGTCACTTGTCCAGTATGAACACACTACAGACTTACAACTAGTATGTAATATGGAACTGAGACATGCCATACTTTTTCGTCTGCTCATTCAGACCATAGCTACAGCAAATCACTTTAATGTCTCTGGCCTAACTGACGGAGATCAGGACTTTGTGGGGAAAAGTGACATCATGACATTTAATAAAACAAAGTAACATTTTATGACATGGAGCTTGAAAAAGAGTTTGAAAAATCAAACACGTATTCCATTTATTTATGTATTTAATTGAGCACTTTTGGTCCCCATAGGAACATTAGAATACATTAAACAACCACTGATGACTTGTCACCATGACAAATAGACCGATCTTTGTTGTGTAAAATTGGCAGAGTGGCCCTTTAAGTGTGCAAACACTGAATGATGAGGGTGCAGATATCTGTCCCTCCAGAAGACCGCTGCTGTAATTGATTGTGGCCTGTGAACAGTGTGCTAAGCTGCAGCGGAGCGCTGCAGAGCATCACACCAGCCTCTCAATCTGCATCCCTTTATATTCACCATAAACCACAGCATTGAGAAAGACGTGCAGTAGACTGAGTGGTCCAGTGTAGTGGCCCATGAAATGCTATATAAAGGTCAGAGTTCACATGTATAACATGTCATCAGTGTCCTTCACATGATGTAAACAAAGCATATTATATTTTTTGTGTGTGTGTGTGTGTGTGTGTGTGTGTGTGTGTGTGTGTGTGTGTGTGTGTGTGTGTGTGTGTGTGTGTGTGTGTGTGTGTGTGTGTTAGGTGGTGCAGCTGGAGGAGCTGCTGGCAGTGCGTCACTCTGTGTTTGTGATCGGGAACGCAGGCACGGGAAAGAGTCAGGTGATGAGGTCGCTCCAACGGACCTATCAGAACATGAAGCGCAGACCTGTGTGGGTGGACCTTAATCCAAAGGCTGTGACCAATGACGAGCTTTTTGGCATCATCAACCCGGCAACCAGAGAGTGGAAAGATGGTGATAGCAGAGTCCTGCAGAATGTTTGATCAGTACAAAGTGTTTTATGACCTGAGTCAAATATGCGAAAAAATTTGAACTTCTTCCCTCAGGCCTCTTCTCCAATATAATGCGTGAACTGGCCAATGTCAGTCACAACGGACCGAAGTGGATTGTCTTGGATGGAGACATTGACCCGATGTGGATTGAGTCACTCAACACAGTCATGGACGACAACAAGGTGTGAAAGAGAGAGATTGTGTGTGTGTGTGTGTGTGTGTGTGTGTGTGTGTGTGTGTGTGTGTGTGTGTGTGTGTGTGTGTGTGTGTGTGTGTGTGTGTGTGTGTGTGTGTGTGTAATTAAGCATTTTATTCAGTATCAAAAGGACAAATGTTACACATGCTCCCTGTCTATTACTGAATCAGCTTGCAGATTTTAATAAGAAGACGTTGTTGACTCATCACTTACGTGAGAGAGTAGTAAACTATTTGTTCTCAGTGGATGAGAGAATAAATGAGTGTGTGCATGTAATGCTAACAGGGAAAAGAGCCGAGGGTAGCAGGTGACATAATCCAGGCTAAGACTATGTAAAGGGCACAAAAACACACTCTTGTTCAGTCAAATCTACGTACACTGACTGTAGCGGAAGCAGAAGCACACTATCCAGGGAAATTGATTTGTTTTTAAAGTATAACTTCAGCTACAGTCAAAACCCATTGGTCATATTTAAGGCAACACTAAATGCAACGAGGAGAAATATGCATAAACCTACCTGACAGCTTTTGTGCATTATTTGGTGGTATTAATAACTGCCAAGGCAAAAGAACGGCATTTATGTTAATCAATTTTAGAATCAACATAATGTAAACTTTGCATGCATTTTGAATGTCGCTATAGCTGTGAGGAATATGAAATGCCAAGTTTGTTGCCTGTTTCGCGCCTGCTGACAACATGGACGTGATATTTGATAATTTCTACAAATAAATGTGTTCAAGCTAATAATTTGACGTTTTCAAAGTCATTTGATGAAGCTGAGATGGAATCTATATTCTGTGAGCAGTCAGAGGCCGCTGGTGCCAGCCTTCTATAGCCCAGCAGTGTTAAATATAGAAGTGAAGTCAATGATCACTCAAAGTTAACAGAAGAGCCGTTTCCTGGGACTGAACCCCTCGTACACTGAGTTTAAATGTGCTCTCTGTTTCTGTAAGGTGCTGACTCTGGCCAGTAATGAGCGGATCCCTCTGAATCCCACCATGAGGCTGGTGTTTGAGATCAGCCACCTTCGCACTGCGACACCCGCTACAGTATCTAGAGCAGGTGGTGCTCACTCTTTGTCTCATTCTGCTTTTATGACAATATTGTTGTATTTTGGATATATTTTCAAATGTCTTTGCAGCAAGTCAGGGTTACCAACCGGGCAAAGCGGGCTCAGTGACTAATTGCTAATTGACAAGTTTGTTCAAATCGTATTCCAGCATAATGGAGAAGCCATGTATGGGCTGCTTTCTGCATTCTACTTGGTGTCGGGGGTCAAAGGGAGCCTGCATTTTAGCCCCAGAGTACTGTAACCACCAAATGTCTTATATTCCCTGTGTCTCTGTCCAGGCATCCTGTACATAAACCCAGCAGACCTCGGCTGGAACCCGCCGGTGTCCAGCTGGATTGACAGGAGGGAGGTCCAATCAGAGAAGGCCAACCTGACCATACTGTTCGACAAGTACCTACCCTCTTGCCTGGATGGCCTCAGATCAAGGTAACGCAGCTCTCAGCATCACTATGAAATGACGTTCTCACAGTTGTGTCCTGCTGACGCATGATGGCGGGTAGCGTAACATGGGGAGGGACTGTGCTAAAGTGGGCGTGTTGGACCGAAGCAAACAGGGACTGACTCAGAAGAACTGGATGCCATCCTGCATTCTATTATACAGGACCCGTCGCCTCCTCCAACACCTCCATCACCACTGCTATAAGAGCGGACAACAAAGGAAGCAGAGGAGGAAGACAGAGAGGAGCATTTTGTCCTCCCTGTGAGGCAACAAATCCAGAAAAATCACCACTTTGCAGTCCCATAATGCCACAGAGCTTATATATATATATATATATATATATATATATATATATATATAAACAACAAACGTTGTCAAAAGAAGCTCTATTTATTCTGTTCAATTCATTTCAAAATGACATAAAGTGAAACCATACTTTATTTTACGTGCTGAATGAGAAACCCAAGTCAGCAGTCAGGCTTGAATCCAGTGATGTAATGTGTGTGTCGTTGTTCAGGTTCAAGAAGATCATCCCTATCCCTGAGCAGAGCATGGTCCAGATGCTCTGCTACTTGCTGGAGTGTCTGCTGACTCCAGAAAACACCCCGCCGGACTGTGCCAAAGAACTTTATGAGCTCTATTTTGTCTTTGCTGCGGTCTGGGCCTTTGGGGGAGCCATGTTCCAGGACCAGGTACTACGTGAGCCTCTGGCCATGTGAGACGCTTACTAAGTGGTTGCATAAAGGGGAAAAAATAGGACGCTACTGAACAGCTGAATGATTTTTTTCTCTCTTATCATAACTTCCTTCCTGAAAGAGTTTGTTGCACTTGCATTATGGGTATTCCTTGGTATAATTCAAGCCATGATGGCTCTTATGCAACTCAACTTTGTGTCTCTCTTTATGAAAAGTTATTTGGAAGTTATTTTCAGTTGAAAAAATTGCAGTTTTTTGAAAAGACAGAGATCTCCATCTGAAAATGAAGTGGACTCAATTCAGAACAACACACAGGCTGGCTGCATTTAAATCAGCAGGAGAGCCATGGCGAGCAGTTGCTAAGCAATCCAGTTAACGGCGTACAGTAAGTGCGTCCGTCTAAGTTATGGGATAAAACTGCTCTCCCCTCGGTACAAATGTACTCCACTTTATTTTCCCATCACAGATGCATTTAAATGCTAAGTGGTTTTATTGACTGGAGTTGGTAGTGAATAGAGGAGACAGGTACCAAGGGGTGGGAGGCAGGGAAGAAGGCGAGGAACTGCCAACCAGCAGGTGATGAGGCACCTTCACCGTCTGAATCAGACAGATGGATAGATAGGCCTGCCATCTTTCATTTTCTACCCTTCAACTGCTTTGGCCGCATCTCCATGTTGTTGCCATTTATTTGTCCTCTGGTTTGTATTCACACCAGTGTAAATCAAACGCACGGATCCATAGCTACTGTATTGGGGAGAGAGAGCAGAGAGGAAGTCATTTTAGAGTATTGACCGCTCGCCTTCCGTCTGTGTCTCTGCGTGTGTGCTCTGTGTGAGGGTAGCTGGTCGACTATAGAGTGGAGTTCAGCAAGTGGTGGGTGGCCGAGTTCAAAACCATCAAGTTCCCATCCCAGGGCACCGTGTTTGATTACTACATCGACCCCGAGAGCAAGAAGTTTGAACCATGGACCAAGATGGTGCCCAAGTTTGAGATGGATACAGATACACCTCTTCAGGTACAGCAGGTTGTTTAACAGGATTCAAGCTATAGGCAAGACTTTAGTGGAGTAAAGTCCACTGGACTTATTCTTCAATTGAATAACAATTTTTTATTTGATTAATAGTTTAAAGCTGCACCAATCACTATTTTTGTATTAACAATTGGTCAATCACTCTCCATAGATTATACTGTGGAGTTGCTCGCAGTAACAAAGTTAGTGACTAGCTCGAGCATTAAGTAGCTTAAGACCCAGATATGTCCCTCAAGAGTGGTGAAGACTAAAACATTTCAACGTTTCTATTTTATGTCATTGTACATTAAATGTCTTTGACAGTTGTCAGATCCGGGAACTTGTGGCATTTTCACTACTAGACAAAGACATTCATTGATTATTCTGAAATAAATATTTGGCATATGAATTTATTTTTAGCCCTATAACCCTCTAGTATTGTGCCCATACAGTATGTTTTTATATGTGTGTGTGTATATATATATATATATATATATATATATATGTGTGTGTATGTATGCGCAGGCGTGTCTAGTTCACACTACAGAGACCATTCGAGTTCGTTACTTCATGGACCGTCTCCTGGAACATCGCCGGCCCGTCATGTTGGTCGGGAACGCTGGGACAGGGAAGTCTGTTGTGGTCGGGAACAAACTGGGATCGTTGGATGCAGAGAAATACATGATTAAAAATGTCCCCTTTAACTATTACACCACATCTGAGATGCTCCAAGGTAGGAACCGTGCATATTTGTTTCTGTTTGGCTTGCCGGTGTGTTAAAATTGTGTCTTGGCTGATGAACTCTTCCAGTTTAATCAAATGTCTACACACTGACTCGTTACTCTCTAACTCTAAACCATTACATACATATTGCCATTGAATCGCACCTTTCATTCCTACATGCCTGCCCTCTGCTCCTATGTTCCTCTCCCACACAGCTGTGCTGGAAAAGCCCCTTGAGAAGAAAGCTGGGCGCAACTACGGCCCTCCAGGCAGCAGAAGGCTGATCTACTTCATAGACGACATGAATATGCCCGAGGTGGATACATATGGAACGGTGCAGCCTCACACACTCATACGCCAACACATGGACTACAACCACTGGTAGGCCTCAGTCAATTACATGTAGCTATGCTATATACATATGTATGAGCAAACATGAGAACATGTGTGTGCTGTTTAAAGAGGGTGACTTTATGCATAGACTGTGTCTCTCCATGTGATTGTCAGGAAATACCACATCAGCAGTGGAATTGTTCCTCACTTTGATTGCTTCAATGATGGACAGTTTTAGAGGTTTTATCAATGTATTAACACAGAAAAAGATCATTCAGAAATACCCTAATAATTCTACTGATAATATCTTTAGTATTCAGTGAGATCCCTGCCTCAGTATTAATATGGTACAACTTGTATAAGTCAAAAGTGAAATCTAAGGGCAGGGTTGTATGATTCCCCTTAAAGGGATTGCTGTGCTCATCTCTCTGACACTGTGAGGCCATTCTGAACATGGTTCCATTGCGTCAGACGCAGGCTGACTGGCTTGGACACGGTCAGCCCATTACAGATATGCTGGGAGGATTTCAGGTATGAAATTGAGAGGAAGGAAGATGCTACTGAGCCACGCCAGCTTAAGTGGGAGCTGAGGCGCCATATCGGGGAATGTATGTGTGTATGTATGTGTGTATGTATGTATGTATGTGTGTGTGTGCGGTCGGGTGTTTGTGTGCATGCAAGACTGTTAAATAATGATTTCCTTTCTGTGTGTGTGTGTGTGTGTGTGTGTACTCCCAGGTATGACCGTAATAAGCTGCTTTTGAAGGAAATACACAGTGTTCAATACGTGTCCTGCATGAACCCCACTGCCGGCAGCTTCACCATCAATCCACGGCTGCAGGTACACGCACACACACACACATACACGCACACACACACACACACACGCACGAGCGCACACACACACACACACACACACAGCACCTTGTGTACCACTCTGGTTATGTGACATACTGCAGATGTTACATGTGCCCTAATCACAGAATTGTCTTTCTTTATATTTGCCTCCTATTATTAAATGAGGTGACATTATGTGCTGCTTTATGTGCTGTTTTACATTCATTCATTTATTCATATGTATTTTCTGAGTTTCTTTGTTCATTAATTTCTGCCCTTTATGCACAGTTGATTGCACTTAGACAGAACTTTCATAGTGAATGGAACATGTCTCAATATTATGTTTCTGCATTTAGGAAATGACAAAATTTGATTGTTCATGTGTTTGTGGAATATCTCATCTGATCTGATGTAGCAAAACTTTTGAGCACAAGAAAAAGAAAAGAAAATCTTCTCTCTACTGCTGCTCAGCTGTGTGGAACTATTCTTACACCTGAACAGAAAAAGTGTCTCTCTTACACCAAAATGAGAGTCATCATAAAACACTTCATTCTTACTGGACAGAAACTAAATAAATAAAACTCACTACGTCAACACGTCTCGATTCGTCTCTCCACTATCAGCAACTCGGTTTGGTCGAAATAAATCCTCAGTTCACAGAGTAAGCTGTGAAAATATGCCTTTCACGCTGTTTCCCCCTGCTGTTACTTTCTGCGTCCAGCGGCCCGCTGAGCAGCTGCCTCGCTGCAGCGGCTCCTTGGCGGCACTCACTCCGACTTTGGGGGGTCGACCATTAAATCAGCTTATTATATTGACAACTATTGCACCAAATTGGAGACTTAATCACAATTTCATATGTTCCTTCTGAAGATCTAAATCTAAACAAATGAATCACAAATATATCGTTTCATTTAGAACAGCTGGTGCATATAGTTTTTAGCAAAAGCTACTCAAACAGGAGGGAAATTTGCATTTTTTGGGGACTATTTTCAGTGACCAATTAATCCACATTTGGCGCTCTAGTGAGGAGCTGGGTCATAACAAATCGTTACAGGAAGAGAAAAGAGATGATTATTTTGACATATGGTAAATGTAACTGTATTTTCCAAATTAATTAGGGTGGGTGTAATTTAGTCTTGCGAGGGTAAAGAGCTGGTCCACTGTTCCACGACCGGGACGGAATCCGCACTTCGAGCACACTCTCCGGTCCCCCTTTTTGAAAATGGGAACCACCACCCCAGTCTGCCAGTCCATGGGCACTGTTCCCGACCCCCATGCGACATTGAAAAGGCGTGTCAGCCAAGACAGCCCAACAACGTCCAGCGCCTTCAGCATCTCAGGGCGGATCTCATCCACCCCGGCGCCTTGCCACCAAGGAGCTTTTTGACTACCTTAGTGGCCTCTGCCAAGGATATGGATGCGACCCCCCCCAAGTCTTCAGGTGCTGCCTCCTCTCTAGAGGACATGTTGGCCGGGTTTAGGAGTTCCTCAAAGTGCTCTTTCCACCGCCCGACGATGTCCCCCGTCCGGGTCAGCAGTTCCCCCCCCGTGCTGAGCACAGCCTGGGGTAAGCCCTGCTTTCCCTTCCTGAGCCGTCGGATGGTTTGCCAGAACTTCCTTGAGGCCAACCGAAAGTCCTTCTCCATGGCCTCCCCGAACTCCTCCCATGCCCGAGTTTTAGCGTCCGCGACCACCGCAGCTGCAGCCCTTCTGGCCTGCCGGTACCTCTCAGCTGCTTCAGGAGACCCCTGAGCCAACCAGGCCCGAAAGGCCTCCTTCAGTTTGACGGCTTCCCTCACCCCCGGTGTCCACCACCGGGTTCTCGGGTTACCACCACGACAGGCACCGGTGACCTTCCGACCACAGCTCCTAGCGGCCGCGTCCACAATAGAGGCTTTGAACATCGTCCACTCGGATTCCATGTCCCCAGCCTCCCTTGGGATGTGTGAGAAGTTCTTCCGGAGGTGGGAGGTGAAGACCTCCCGGACAGGATCCTCCGCCAGACGTTCCCAGTTCACCCTCACTACACGTTTGGGCTTGCCGGGTCTCTCCAGCCGATTCCCCTGCCATCTGATCCAACTCACCACCAGGTGGTGATCAATTGACAGCTCTGCTCCTCTCTTCACCCGAGTGTCCAAGACATAAGGCCGCAGATCAGATGAAACGATTACAAAGTCGATCATTGATCTACGGCCTAAGGTGTTCTAGTACCAGGTACACTTATGAGCCACCCTATGTTCGAACATGGTGTTCGTTATGGACAAACCGTGGCTAGCACAGAAGTCCAACAGCAAGACACCACTCAGGTTCAGATCGGGCAAGCCGTTCCTCCCAATCACCCCCCGCCAGGTCTCTCTGTCATTGCCCACGTGAGCGTTGAAGTCTCCCAGGAGAACTATGGAGTCAGCAGGAGGCGCCCTTTCTAGGACCCCTCCCACCGACTCCAAGAAGGCCGGATACTCCGAACTGCTGTTCGGTGCATAGGCACAAACAACAGTCAGAGCCTTACTCCCCGCAACCCGCAGGTGCAGGGAGAACTCCAACACAGCGGCGCTCAACCGGGGGCTCGTGAGTATTCCCACTCCCGCCCGGCGCCTCTCACCCTGGGCAACTCCAGAAAAGGACAAAGTCCAACCTTTCTCCAGGAGCTTGGTTCCAGAGCCAGTGCTGTGCATGGAGGTGAGGCCAACTATATCTAGCTGGTACCACTCCACCTCCCGCACCAGCTCCGGCTCTTTCCCCGCTAGCGAGGTGACGTTCCACGTCCCTAGAGCTAGTCTATGCTGCCGGCGATCGGCTTGCCCAGGCCCCCTGCCCGGTCTACATAGCACTCGACCCCGATGCTTATCCCTGCGGGTGGTGGGTCCACAGGATGGCTGCTCCATGTTGTTTCTTCGGGCTGAGCCCGACCGGGCCCCATGGGCAAAGGCCCGGCTACCAGACGCTCGCCTACTAGCTCCCCTCCCGGGTCTGTCTCTGGGAGGGTCTCCGCCAGGGCTGCCCTTTATCACCGGTCCTGTTCGTAACTTTCATGGACAGGATATCTAGACGCAGCCTATGAGAGTAAGCACCTCCAAATCTGAGGCCATGGTGCTCTGCCGGAAACCGGTGGATTGCTCCCTCCGGGTGGAGACGCAGTGCCTACCACAAGCGAAGGAGTTCAAGTATCTCGGGGTCTTGTTCACGAGTGAGGGTAAGATGGAGCGGGAGATTGACCGACGGATCGGTGCGGCTGCAGCAGTAAAACAGGCGCTGCACCGGACCGTCTTGGTGAAGAGGAGCTGAGCCGGAAGGCAAAGCTCTCAATTTACCGGGCGGTCTACGTTCCGACCCTCACCTATGGTCACGAACTCTGGGTCGTGACCGAAAGAACGAGGTCTCGGATACAAGCGGCCGAAATGAGTTTTCTCCGTAGGGTGGCCGGGCTCAGCCTTAGAGATAGGGTAAGGAGCTCGGACATCAGGAGGGAACTTGGAGTTGAGGCGCTACTCCTTCGTATCGAAAGGAGTCAGCTGAGGTGGTTCGGGCATCTAATCAGGATGCTTCCTGGACGAATCCCGTTAGAGGTTCTCCAGGCACGCCCAACTGGTAGGAGGCCCTGGGGAAGACCCAGGACACGCTGGAGAGATTATATCTCCTAGCTGGCCTGGGAACGCCTCGGGATCCCCCAGAACGAGCTGAAACGTGTTGCGGGCTAGAGGGGAGCCTGGGTCGGCCTGCTTGGCCTGCTTCCACCGCGACCCGACCCCGGATAAGCGGATGACAATGGATGGATGGATGGATGGATGGGTGTAATTTAGGGTACTCACAGGTGAAAACATCACGAGATGATAGTAAAGAGAATACAAATGGTACAGTGCTGTATTCACTATGTTCTCTCTCCATACCTACTGCAGTCTGATCTACACACACACACGCACACGCACACACACACACACACACACGCACACGCACACGCACACACACACACACACACACACAGAGAGGCACACATATAGATTAGATGAAGAAAGTTCACCTTTAAAACTGAGAAAAATGTGACATTTACAAACACTGCAGCTGTAGTTGTAGCTGTTGATAGATTGCACGGATGATTTTATCCGTTAAACGCTGTGTTACAGCTGAACTAGTGATCCTGAGTGTGAGACACAGAGAGGAGGGATATTGGAGTTAGAATAAACAGTGATTGAACAATGTGAAAGCAGCAGGAACAAAGAAATGCTTAAATCGTATATCTTAATATTCAGCCTCTATGGCTCAACTCAAACTGGGACTTATTTAAAACTAGAAGGCCACTTCGATCAAGGCTGTGTCCATAAGTACAAAATAATGCGTGTATCTGCCTCGTTGTTCGGGTCCTTGGGCCATGCTACACCTTCCCACCAAATTTCAAGAAGGTGGGGCCAGAAATGTTTCATTAATCCTGCAACAAACCATAACCTCCTTAGCAGAGGTGATAAGGTCAGAGCTGGTCTTCTGATGTCTGTTTAATACTCAAGCACATGACATTTTAGATAATTTTCAGTATGAATTCCCAGGTATTTAAATTGAGACTCTTTCAATTAATTTACCGTCAATCCGAGTCAAGGTTGCATCAGACTTGTTACATTTAAAAATCCATCACCACATCCTTGTTTTTTAACACCGACCTGGAATAGTTATCTTTGCATCATCTGATAACATTTTCAAAACCCATAACTTTGTTGTTTGTGTGCAAAGTGTACCAAAATGGTGATAAGAAACAGTTTTGAGGTAAATGGACCTGTACTTGTATAGCGCTTTTCTAGTCTTTCGACCACTCAAAGCGCTTTAACACTACATGACATCTTTCATCCATTCACACACTGATGAGAGGGGGTACCATGCAAGGTGCCACCTGCCCATCAGGAGTAGCTACCATTCACACAGCTACAGGAGCAATTTGGGGTTAAGTGTCTTGGCCAAGGACACATCGACATGGGCTTGCGGAGCTGGGGATCGAACCCACTCGTTACCCCCGAGGTGCTCCTGTACTTATTCTAAGAACTGACTACATAGAATTTTCTTTCACTTGTTGGCTGTGTTTTACAGTGAAACATTTTATCCTCAACTAGATTGATATAGACACTGAGATTTCTTTGGGACTGACATTAAAGCCACAGGGGGGTAATTGCTCATTTGAATTACCTTTAGGTACTGGCACGATCCAAGATGTTTTCTTTGGTGGAAATTTGCTTGTGATAAATCAAAAGTATCTGAAGCTCGTTCGTTTAAACAAAAAAGGGAAATGCACTAGTAACCCATCGATAATGTGACCCTAAAAGAAGAGGAATGCACCCCGTCCCCAAATAGGAGAAACGTAAACGAGCAGGAGCTGAACCCAAAAAAGAAGAATGCCCTCGCCCCCCCACACAGGGCAAAGTTTCCTCAGGAAATGCAACCACCAAAGTAGGTTCAGCTATAGAGAAGTTTCACAGAGTTCACAAAATCAATTTTCCCCCGACATTCTCCACAAGTCAGGGACTTGTCTACATCTGTATCTACAGATACATTAACTGTCTTGCATGTGACCGTGTCGGGCCCAAAGATTCTATAGCCTCAGCCAAAAAGAAAATAAGCCTCATCCTAACCTGTCCTCCAAATTGTGTGAACAGACAGTAGAGTTTCTCAGAAACATCAGAAGCTGGGACGCGATTATAATCAAGTATACAGTCCATGATCTTCGACCTGGAATATGTAGCACACATAATTACTTGATTTTATGATTACAGACCAAACTTCAGTATGGTCATAGTTGAAATGAAAAGGCACAGTCCCTCTTCTTTCCCTGATGATCACCCACAAGGTGACCCTGGCATCATAAGTGTGGAACAACATGTTCACTGTTGCCTTGTTTATGCTGCATCTCCCTCCATAGCGCCACTTCTCTGTCTTCGCCCTGTCCTTTCCTGGAGCCGAGGCCTTGAGCACCATCTACACCTCCATCCTGTCTCAGCACCTAAGGGGAGAGGGCTTCACCGGAGCCCTGCAGAAGAGCTGCCCCACCGTGGTCCAGTTAGCCTTGGCCCTGCACCACCGCATCTCCTCCACCTTCCTCCCCACTGCAGTCAAGTTCCACTACATCTTCAACCTGCGAGACCTCTCCAACATATTCCAGGTGACGCATAGATAGAAAATATGCAAGAAGGATTTATCTACACAGACATTCTTTGAGAAGGACGACCTCAGGTTAATCTTTTCACAATTAAATGTTACCTTGAGAAAGTTGTGTGCTTTTTCATATCACCCCCATTTCCATTTCAAACATATTTTTGCCTTGATTCTCTCTTTCTACGGCTCTGCTTCCCATGTGGAAAGAGCCAGGCTTCTGTCACTAATTTCTCATCTAAATTATTATTGATTTTAGAGCTTGGTCTGAAAGCTAGAAATAAGTCTGAAATAAGTGTAAGAGAAAATAGAATGGATTTGCACTTCCACGGGTGTTAGAGATGATTTAATGTATTTAAATGAATATAATATCAGAATGCAGAGGCTGTCAAGGGAGACTCTTCGGGGGCAATATTTCTGTCTAAATCCTCCACGGTATCATGGAGGGCAGGCTCTCTCATTTAACTCACTCCATTGTATAATTAATGCTTTAAGCCACTGAGCTATAGGAACTTTCAGATTTTATAATTCCATCTGTAAGTTTACAAAGGCAGCTCTGAGTTCTTACTATAGCCTACTATTACACGATGTATAAAATACATAGGTGTAGTGATATGCAATTTATATTCAGCCTTTTAAGGCTGCACTAATTCATATTATTTTAAACACTACAATGGATCAAATTATTATATGTAATGCAAAAGGAGTAGGTGGTAGGTTAAAAGCAAAGAAAAAAAAAAAAGACCCCCTGAAGCCCCCAGCCCTGAACCCTCAGGGATTTCACTGATGTGAAGAGGCTACAAGGGCTCGAAATGGTATGAATAGGAATGGGACAGCAGTTTGTAGCGACATATCACGTTACCATGATGACCCCAAAAAACTTGATGTATAATTGTGGGTTTCTATTTTATGTTTTTTGACATCCTGATTTGAGCATCTTCCAGGCTTGTCTCACGAGATGAGAGGCAGTTGTCAAATAATCTATTTACTCATTTTTGACAAAACAGCTTCAACAACAAAAATGAGAAGAAATGGTTGATGAATAAACCAGCTGTAGAATATAGCCTCTGCTTTCATTCGTCATGCACTTTTATGTACCATCTTGAATCCTTAATGTCAATGTTCTTGTTCAACTTTAATATGCTTGGCTGAACACATGTGCCGTCCTCTTTGTTAACCTTTTTTTATGCCTCTGAGCTTCCCTTGGAAACCCCGTATTAAACGTCACAATGCTATGAATTGTGGGTAACTACCTCAGGCAAAGTCTGCAGAAATGGGAGGCAAAGTCTGCAGAAATGGGAGGCAGAATGTGGACTTACGGAAAGTGTGCATAAAGGGCTCCAAATGTCTGCAAGAGAGCCCTCAAGCACTTGACGATTTGACAGTGGAACAGCCCTAAAACCTCTCAGACTTTGCACGAGCATGCCTCAAAGTCTGAGAGTCTGTGAGAGTGAAGATGTGAGATGTGCAGGGATCGGGCCCAAGAGGCTGAAGCTTAAATAGCAGCTCTGTGAGTACTGTGAGCTAAAGGCTAATGTCAACATGCTAGCATGCTCACAATGACAATGGGGGACCTGCTGATGTTTACCATGCTCACCTCTTAGTATAGCGCATTAGCATGCTACTATTAGCTAATTAGCATTGAACACAAAGTACAGCTGAGGCTGATGGGAATGTCATACTTTTTTGAGGTATTAGATTATAGAGTATTGACTTGATAATGAAGCTAGAGGAAAAGTTACAGTGAATACACTTTTTATTCACATTTTCACATTGTACATTAAATATCAAATAAAGATTTGATGAAAAAGTCCAAATATCACAGTTATTAAATGTCAAATCAAATATGAAGTTGTTCTGCTTGGTTGAGGTACAAATGTTGGTGGAATAAAGTACAAAGGAAATTTAAATGTCCACTCCACTGAAGAAACAAAAAATGGTGGCAGGCGAAAACATCAGATGAGGAGACTGAAACGTTCCTAATATTAGTACATTAAATATATCCTCCCTGTTATCCACATAATTTGACTGGATCTCTTTTAATCAAGACAACTCGTGCCCTCGTCTCCTGCAACCTTATCTTGATGCGTCAACTCCTAATAGTGGCATGATGGAAGTGGATGGTCAGGGGATCATTCTATATCTATTAGTTTTG
Organism: Ophiodon elongatus; assembly: GCA_016806645.1. Classification (NCBI taxonomy): domain Eukaryota; kingdom Metazoa; phylum Chordata; class Actinopteri; order Perciformes; family Hexagrammidae; genus Ophiodon; species Ophiodon elongatus. Next base: position 799,128 of record JACSYO010000399.1, read on the forward strand.
TATTATATTTGTATTAAAATCCTCAAAATTGTCCCTAATGTTGTGAAATAGATTGGTCCCCAGACAATGAATCATAACGTCTTTTCCTTTAATGGCACTATGAGGTTGACACTCATCGTTCATAATAAATTGTTCAAAGTGAAAGGAGATCAGAGCCTGCCTAGGTTCACACCTCAACACACCTCACCAACCAGTGCAGAATGCAGAATGCCAAAATATTCAGTCTCTGTCAGAGCATCAGACTTATAGAGGCCGTAATCCATTTCACTGTGTCTTAAAGTTAGGGGGTTGGTACATGCACTAAATATACAAGGAAAGAAGAGGAAAAAGAAAGTAATATATATTTTTTTCTTTTTTAAGTTGAGATTCAAAAAAGAAAGAACATCCACAAAAATATATCTATATTAAATGTTGTCATTTACCGTATTTGCTGTATTACCATTTTGTGATTGATCAACATAGCCAGGCGTTAGCTTTATCAAATGTTATTTAGAATAGCTTTACATGTGTCCATTCCAAAACAGAGAGTAAACCGGCGGAAGGTATTTCTGTCCGTTTCGTTTGTTTTTTAATTATAACCGGCCTTTCTACGCTGTAGCATTAGTCTCCACCTCCAACACTTCAAATGCTTACTCCAGAGACAAAGGAGAGACAAAGGAGGGACAAAGGATAGACGAAAGAGGGACAAAGGCGAGACAAAGGAGAGACAAAGGAGGGACAAAGGAGAGACGAAGGAGAGACAAAGGAGCGACAAAGGAGACGCCGTAATTTCCTGTAATTCATCACTTGAGATGGTTTACTGCCCCGATAGACTTTGCAACAGTGCCTTTACTGCATCATAACACAGACCCAACTAATCCAGTTTGTTGTCAACTATTCTCATAATCAGTTGAATCGATTAGCTTTTGCAGCCCTACCAAACACTCGATCACACACATCGCTGACATGAAGCATCAGGAAGTTTAGCCGCACCATAACACTTTGAGACCAGCTTATGAAGAGGCCACTCTGCCTGTTTTGTCAAAGTCTGTTTTTTGGGGGGTTGTGCATAACCTGACTGGACGTGAGAGGAAACACTGTCAAAGCTTTGCGCTGTTCCTCTCTTCACCCATAAAGAGAATAGAAGGAAAGCCAAAAAGGGACTCCTGGAGCTCGTTTGAAGTTTCTCTGCCTAACTTAATCAGCTCCTGGCTCTAACAGCTTAGGACAGCTGGGAAGAGGTGAGCAGCCTCAAAGCTCTGCCTCAGCTGTGATTCCCCCACCGTACCTCTGTGCTTTTGCACCTTCAAAAGTGGGAAAGTTTTGGCGAGACAGTACAAACGCTTCCTCTGATTTCGAGCGTGAGGCCTAAATGGTTGTCACTCAGTGTTCTGGCTTAACGTATCAGATGTTTGCCTCAGCTGAAATAATTGGGGACCATTTGTGATCCACTTTGTTTTTCAAAACTTTGCAACTTGGAGATGGAGCCAAAGGCAACCATCTCATTATGAACAACTCTAATGAGCCAGAAAACAGCTCAGAGGCTCTGGGTGAGCTTGCAACAACCCTTGCAAAGGTGTTTTGAAATGTGACAAAAGGAGCTCAAGGTTGCATCTTTGTGAGAGTATTCTTGCTCTTATTTGCCGACAAAAATTCTCTCTTCTAGTTGTTGTGTAAGTAGGAGCTAAGAAATAATTTTGTCCACTACTTTCTCCACTTTGTCCCTCACCGTTTACTTTGTTGCAGTACTCTGTCGTTCTCCTTCATACTCTCTGTCTCCATGAATTTAAAATCATGAAGCCAAATTCCACTTATAGGGCAAGACAAACAGTTTGGCATCCACTGGGAGCATTGTCAAGTGCTCTGTTTGCCAATGTGCGTTCTCTGCAATAACCAGCGGGCATATCCGAGGGCCTGTCTTCCCCACATCAGTCTAAATGAGCTCCTCGGAGCTCAAGAGGCGAGGGAGGAGATGGGGGAAAGATGGACACGGTGAAAGAGGAGGACAGAGACAAGGGAAAGAGAAAGAAAGAGAGTACATGAGACCCGCGGTGCTGAGAGACTCTGAAGCCGAACTGTACTGACTGCACAATATGTCTGTATGATGTTGCGTGGATAGTCAGCTGGGTGCATTTGTTAGCAGGGAAGCATTGTTTGGGGCTCAGAGCATCTGTCAGGCTACGAGGAAAGCGTGCCGGCTGCAGACAGCCCCACAGATAGACAGATACACACCGACACACAAAACTCTCTAATCCCTCTCCTCTGACTCGAACAAAGCAGTGAAAGATCAGGGACGGAGAGGAGAAGATAGTCTGCCAAAGTCGGCTGGATGGGAGGAAAACAAAGTTTTGTCTCCTTCTCGGTTTGTTAGCAGAGTGCCGTTTGTTTGATTGGTACAACGAACAGCAAAGCCTTCGCGTATGACTGTTATATAGAGTCGCCATATGGTGTTTTGTTTTTCTCAGGCACACTTTTACACAATAAATGTGGAGTGTCATGATTGACACCATTAAGCAATGAAATGGAGTAGAAAAAGACAGATCGATTAAAAGTCAAAGGATTAGAGCGTTCACACACGTTCTGGAAAACATCTTGACTTTTGTAGATCTAGAGTAGCGGCGATTATTCTGGCTCAGTTTGAATCTTCAGTACACACATCCATGCAAATATTCACACACAGGCACACCACCCATCTGCACCATTACACAGTGGATTTAGCAGCCAATTGTCACATTCAGCAGGCTCAGATATGAAGGCAGATCAGATTGAGCTGACTTTACCCCCAGAGATGCCTCTGTTGATTGGAATAACTTCTGGGGCTGGAAACACACAACATCTGCTTGCTCTGCCTCTGCCTCTGCCTCCTGGGTGACAGTGCGCAGAGGGGAACAAACAGTGCCTGGGCGCCTCTTTGTCCTCTCCCTCATCCTATACAGCACCTGTTATGTGGCACCTAGATTGCATAAAGTTCTGCCTGACTGCGCAATGAGCGGCCCTGTGGGAAAGCCAACACGTCACACAGGCCTCCTCTCGAGACACATTAATCATCCATCATCCACTAAACACTCATCTGCTCATTGTCATGATTTCCTCTTTTTATTTTGGCTTTTTTAAACAGAGGATGAAGAGATGAGTGAAATACAAGCAGGAAATCAGATCTATTTTCAACCATGCTAGCTGTGTGGCTCTATGGACGTTAATCAGATCAGATCACCACTTTGCTTCACCACTGAACTATCTCAACAACTACTGGATGGACTGCCATGATATTTGATTCAGACATTCATGTTCCCCTAGGATGAATTGTAATAATGTTGATGACCCCCGGACTATTCCTCTAGCACCACCATGAGGTTGACATTTTTGTTTTGTGGTGAAATAACTTGACACATATTGGATAGATGCCATCAAATATGGTAAAGATATTCACGGCCCCCAGAAGATGTATCATAATGACTTTGGCGATCACATTGACTTTCTATTGTAGCACCTCCAACATGACGTTTCACTCATCCAGACTGCGTGGATTTGCACACATTTTTAAACAGACACTATGGAGAAAATGTAGCCAAATGACCACCCTGAGGTTAACCTTGTTGTTTTCTCGTGAAATGTATTCATTCAGATCCCCACAGGATGCACTGTAAAAACGCTGGTGATTTCCATCTAGAGCCTTCTTCAGATCAGTTTGTGCAGTGCTTTGGTTTATCACCAAATACACTGGCTGTAGACTCTTATACTACATTTCCACTGCACGGCTCTCCACTCGCTTAGAGACTTTCGTTTTTGTTTTTCTCTTCGCTAAAGTTGGTATCATCTCGGTCAAGGTCCCAGCTGAGCCGAAAGTAGTTTAAAGTTAAAAGACTGCAGATGTTATACTTTATCAACACATTTCACCATCTGGTCATGGGGACTATTTGTTTACTGCTTACATTGTTACTTTGAGTCTAATTGTTCTTCCATAGTTCCTATTTGTATTCTCTTCATATTTCTTATTTTATACAACTCTAATTATTTATTTATTTTATTATGACCTTAATCTTTTTCTGTTCTTGTGCTGCTGCAGCACTTGAGTGTGTTAAACCCTCCATAGTTTACTATAGTGAACAGAAATTGAGATTTCAGACACTTATTAACTATCATAATTTTTGGTGATCACTGATATCTAGAGATTGAGATTGTTAGCAAAAAGTAGTGAACACCACTGTAACACGATGAGTGTTACCCCGTGCATTTCCCCCCAAGCACAGAAGACGCTTCACAGCTTTCGTCAAGTGGCAACAACTTTATTCTGTTCGCTCTCGCAGATGGTTCTCTGCTCCCTCACTCCTCCTCTCCGTCCCTACTAGGATTCATATAAGGGAGAAAGCACAATCAATCCAAACCCATACCAGCTGAGGCTAATTAAGCCTCCTCCGGCCCTGTTCCCTGAGCCACTACTCCGTCGTCCTCCTCTCCCACTCCGCAGCTGAGCGAAACCACGCCCCGCCACCACAACCACTTTTTCATTCCATGTGGGAATTCTCCAGGGCACTATGTAGGATGTAAAATTACAACCCAGAAAAGGGACAGTAAAATAACATGGCCGACGGCAAGTAAAGTGTGCTGTGTAGTTTAATGGGAGGGATTTCAGACAGAGCCCTCCTTGATATTTCTTCCATCCAAAAAAACCCACAGAACTAATCTCCACATGCAGCAATACTTCTGAGACAGTGAGATGAAAGAAACATGTTGCCATTATTTGCTGAGTTTCTCTGACACACCTCCTAACAGCTTTCCCACTCAATATCCATTGATTTACCCACAGTGACTCTGCTATATTTCCCTCCTTGTTGTTGCGTAAATGGACCAAATCAGCCGCTGGAATGAAACTCTAAGCCTTCTTCTCGCCCCTCTCTGCCCAGGGCATTCTCTTCTGTACCGCCGAGTGTCTGAAAGCCCCTCCGGACCTGCTGAAAATCTATCTGCACGAGTCCAACCGGGTCTACAGAGACAAGCTGGTGGAGGTGCAGGACTTCCAGGCCTTTGATAAGCTGCAGGCGGACACAGTGAAAAAGTTCTACGAGGTGAGAGTTTTACAAAGTTCAGCAGAGGAAGACAAGAGCGGCAGGCTGGAGGAGGGTGGGAGGAGGGGGAAATCATTAGGCTGCCTGCTCTCTGTCTGGACCTGGACATCAGTGGCCAACACAGCGAGGAGAAAGAGGAGAGGAGGAAAAAGGAAAGCTTGAGGGGTGGGGGGCAGGAGAGGGTTGTAGAGAATATTAATCAGTGTGGTATGGGGGTCTGGCTGTCAGGGTCTGCGCTGTCAGCCCGGCAAATTGGAAAACATTTTAATGGTTTTCTGTCCACTGCTCCCCTCACTACCCTCTCTGGCTCTATCGGATGCACACTAGTCATGCCACAATGAAGAACCTGACAAGTATATGTGTACACACACCCACAGAAAGAGAAGGAGAAAGAATAACACTAACCACTCTTGAATATATTATTCAGAGTGGGCACCTTCTGTAAACTTAGGACTCTTTGCCCCCGTGCCACAGAGCAATATGCAGCATGTTTTCTTGCTATTTTTACACGCAAACAAGAAAGCCTTTAGAGACTGATGCACTGTAATAAAGTCCACTTGACACCATGACAATGAAGACTGCAGCAGAACATAATAAAGATGAGAATTTGTAAATAAAACTTCCTTGATCACACCTACTTGTGCTGAGAAAACCAGCATCCCTAAGAGCCACAAACAATCTCTCCAGTGAAATATTTGGGGCCCCAACAGTTGCCAGGGTGAAAATGAACTAGGTCACCCTCTGCACAGCTGGTATATTCCACTGCGTCCCCGTCCAGACTGTTTAAGCTTATCATTAATGTTATGCTGACAGGGGTGGTGTGTGGTTTACCGCTGCAATATGTGTGTGTTCACATCCCTCCCCAAGGACATGGAGGAGACTCTAGAGCAGACCAGGGAGATGAACCTGTACTGCCACTTTGCCCGTGGGCTCGGGGAGGCCAGGTACATGGCTGCGGAGTCCTGGAGCTGCCTCAATAAAACCCTGCTGGAGGTGCTAGACAGCTACAATGAGGTCAATGCCACACTAAACCTGGTGCTGTTTGAGGACGCCATGGCTCACATGTGAGTGGAAGTTCTGAAAACCCTGGGGACTGAATGTGGGGGGTGGGGGTATAAAAAAGAAAAAGGATTTCTGTCACTAACTTTATTGTCTGTCAAGGAACTGAACTAGCGTCCCAGATACTTTAGGATTTACAGTTCTATTTTACAAACTGTCATAAGCAGCGACAGGCAAATCAAAATAATCCAGCATCCATCATGACGGCTGACAAAAATGCTGGGAATAGATTAGGTTTTGCTTCAGTCTAAAAAACTCGTAACCCCTTAACATCTAGTGTTTTTCTTTTAATTGCTCTAAAGTTGTGCCTACTTTTTGACATTATCATGTACTCTGTTTCAGCTTGTTCACACCTTTCAATGAAGCTATTTGATATTTTCAATATTCAAACTCAAGACTTTTTATGGTTGGACCATTCTATCAAATGTAAATTATTCACATCTTCCCTTTGACTTTGGAAGCAAGCATGCCACCTCTAAAGTTCTCTCTTTGTTCTCTCTGAACACTCAAATACATATTAGTATCTGCATAAGAATATAGAATTTAAAATAAAGTGAACAGTGTGTGGCTGCACAGCATGAGTTTGTGTTTAAAACACATCAATGACCCACACTGTTGCACTGGGTCATGAACATGGGCATTGTAGGTTTTTTAAAAAAGGAACTAAATAGTACCATTTTTGAAGATTCATGAGCTGAGAGACACAGACAGGTTCGGGAAACGATATGTGTTCTCAAATGATTGTAAATGGAAGCATATCAAATAGTTTGTGCCGTTTGAAGTCGAAGGGCCTAGTTTCTTTCGTAAGAGAAAGGGAAAGGTTAAGGGATACAGTGTCGAGATAAAAACCTTGCATTATGCCCTCTGAGCCAAATTCGTCATTTGTGATTTTGGGCGATACAAAATAAATTGAATTGAATTGAAAAGTATGCTATGTTCTTGTTTTCTTTATATTATAAAGACAAACCTGACCACAGCAGATCATATTTTATGTTTTCATAGTCATAAATCCACAATTCACAATAAATAACACTATTAACTTATTATTTTAAAAGGTCAGTTCTGGAATGTGTTTTCTAAAATGTTAGCAGATACAGTCAAATTTACATTATCATCATTTAATGAGTAAGATGACTCAACTTGTGTATCAAAAGGTCAAAAGACATTTTGCGTCAGCTGCTTTTATGTTCTCTGAATGTGAAAGTGCTTGAAGTAGTGGAATTGTCATTTGAAGAGTTCGAGCTGAGAAATCTTGTGAGCCCTGAAAGCAGTTGAAGTGTGAGTTGAAGAGTAAAAGTTGAAGGTAATTGAAATGTCAGTTGAAATAGAAAGTTTAGGTGCATTCAATGTACACAGTGTCAGTCTGTGCAGCTGGTAGCTGTTGAAATGTTAGTTGAAGTGTGTTGAATTGCTTTTGGCAACAACCTGAAATGAAGCAACAAAAATGACAATGAAGTCAATTCATTTTAAACATGGTCACAAGAGGACCATTCAAATTGTTTTACTGAAGGCCCAAACATTCTCAGGGGCACACTGACATTTTATACATTTCTTGCTGGTACAGCTGAAAGAAACAGAGTGGTGAAGGTGGTGATGACAGGCAGTACAGAAGCAGAGGAGACAGAATCTGCCTGTGTTTGTTTGTCTGTTGCTGTTTGTCCTATGAGTCAGAGATTGTCTTTATCCGGTTTGCTTCCTCCTACCTTTTACGGTATTCAACCCTTCCAACTGATTCCTCCCTCTCACCTTTCCCTCCCCCGACTGTCTTCACCTCCTCATGTAGCTGCCGTATAAACCGAATCCTGGAGTCTCCGCGGGGGAACGCGCTGCTGGTCGGAGTGGGCGGCAGCGGCAAGCAGAGTCTGACCCGGCTGGCTGCCTTCATCTCCAATCTGGAGGTTTTCCAGATCACCTTGAGAAAAGGATATAGTATCGCCGACCTAAAGGTTTGATTGGGATTACATCGCAAAGACATACCACACCGCAAAAAAACATCCATTTGAGCAACTCAATTATTCACATATATAAGTTTGAAAAGGTTTCTTACAGCCAAGTGAGGTTTGAATTCAAACACGGAGGAGTATCTGGGTGAAATATAGACATAATCCTTAGCGTACGTAAACACAGTACTGGTAATCCCCACAGTATTCTCACAGTGATTCAGGTCTCAGGCACATATTTGTCACTGCAAAATAACAAATCTTTAACACTCTCACTGGCCAATCTCATTAAGTGTGTCACTCTCTTCCTCCATGTCTTTCCCTGTCTTCGTCACCCAGAGTGACCTGGCGTCCCTCTACATGAAAGCTGGCGTGAAGAATATTGGCACGGTGCTCCTAATGACTGACGCCCAAGTGGCAGACGAGAAGTTCCTCGTTCTGGTCAACGATCTGTTGGCATCGGGTAACAGCAGGCTTCACTGAGTACTGTGTGTCATGTTTTGCAAGACAGAGATGTTTCTGCTTTACCGCAGCAGCAAATCACTGTGCTGCCATTAGTGCAGCATTACTCATCAACTTAAACACATCATCGTGAAGAACTGCGGGCTGGATTTATACTCGACATTTGAAGAGTGCAATATGAAATATGAATTTTGAATTATTCTCAAAATGCTAATGTTGGCAGTGCAATAGTTTGGCAGTTAGTATGCAAACATGACTGTAGTATATCATTTATAAAGGATGGCATACACCAACAGATGCCAGGACCACAATACAACAACAACTTTAGAACACTACATCTAATTTCACATTTGAAGACATAAAGCAAGACCATGAACTTCTAAAAGGAAAAGTAATTCAATCTTATCTTTTACAAATAAATACCTACATTCTATGGAATCTTTTTTTTTACTTCATGACTTTACTTACTATTACACTACATGCTACTGTATATGTTAGCATCAGACTGGTACAGAAATTATCAGGGTTTATCTTTCAGCCTGATGCCACACCAGAACAGGCCTTGGGCTAACCAGAGGGGCGTCAAGCGACTGGAAGTGCCTGGTTTAAAAATGAAGCACATCTTTACTCAATTTTCAGGTGGTGTGTAGTCCCTATATGTCAACAGACCGTGCTCTGCCCCGTGAGGCTGTGACTTAAAGCAGCTCTCTGCATTAGCATAAGCCCTCTGTCTGAACTCCTGCTGCCACCACCTCTATTAACACAGCTACATTTGATAAGAGAGTCTCAGTGTCAGTTCAGATCTCAAGATAAGAAAGTTCGGGAGCGTTCTTGCACAAGTTTAGCTCTTTAACAGAATCACAATGACTGCTTCCCACAGTCTGGTCCTCCCTTCCCAGTGGTAATGTGGCTGATTTTACTTATTCAAGGAGAGATTCCTGACCTGTTCCTGGACGACGAGATGGAGAACATCATTGGCAGCGTGAGGTCAGAGGTCCGTGCCTCGGGATTGATGGATACAAGGGAAAACTGCTGGAAGTTCTTCATCGACCGGGTTCGCAGACAGCTCAAGGTGAACCAGTCAGATAGTCAGACAAGTACAGGACAAAAAGCTGTGTGGATTCTGCATTTCATTACTAATCATCCAGAGAAAGTTGTTGCCAGAGGCTTTCCTAAAGAAAAGTTTGCCATTAATCTCTCCCATAGAACTGTGTCTGTATATGATCTCCACCTTCTCTTAATATAGTGATAGCATGCCACCTCACACTCTAATTCTAAATAACAAAAACCCTCATACTTCGAACACCTCTGCCTTTATAATGAAGCCTTTCCCTAGACGATCTTTTACCCTGACATTCTGAGAAGAACTTAAATGCTTTTGGAGGCAGTGGACGTTGTTATACATCGCCGACATGAGCAGAAAAGCCTCCGTTTAGCTGCAGATAATTTCACCAACATGTAGCCGCTTTGTTCCCCCTAGGGAGAGAGGGATTCCAGGGGGTTGCTTATCCTGTCATTATTACAGTGTTCACTACCACTGCAGACATCCTCCACCCTCGCCTCGCTCCCAGCTCAAGCCTCCCTGTGTTGGAGAGGGAATAAATTGGGAAGCCAATACCATGGGCACGGGGTTGTAAAGAGTGGATATCTAACTGTTTGGCTGTCTGGATGGAAAGGGTAATGTTGGTAATATGATTCAGAGCGAACTCTGCATGATGAGCACCAGTTTAAATCCTGAGCCAGACATATAAGTCATTATTACAATCAGACCTGGGAGCAGATTGGTTTGGACCAGTGGTTCCCAACCTGGCTGTATTGGATGACTCTAAAGGGGTTGCAAGATGATTACTGTGTAGGAAATGTCGAAACCTTAAATTATATATTATATTTGGGTGGTAGAATTTTTAACCGTTCACAACAACTGCTCCCAGCTAGGCAGCTTCAGGGCCCCTGAAAATACACTCCATGTGTGTGTTGGTTTGTGATGATTTTATTATTTTGAAACTTATTTGGTTGCATAATTCTCAAGATGGGTTCTGCATTATCTGGGGTACCTTTCTTGCAGAGGTGCCAAATATCTGTTTGTGTAAAAATCAGGACCGTAATGACCTCAGTTGGTATTGTGTTTAAAATGTGCTCATTCCCAAATAAATGTACCTTTTTTCAAATATCCACAAAATAATGGAAACATGGCAAACCTGCTGCCAGGAATAGTAGTACTGTGGGGAACATGTAAAGAGTCTGTGTGTATTGTGATTTGATGGATAGTCGTATTGGGCTGTAAAGAACCTATAACAAGACGGCACATATAGATATGTCTTTATATAAAGGGTCACTGGCGAAACAGATTGCAGACATGCCGGGTGAGATGTCTGTTGCTGTAATGGCACTTATATGTAGTGAAAGTCTCAGTGTGTAAAGCCATCGTCAGAGGAAATGTAAGATAAGTATGCCGCTACTTCCTTCTCCAGACTTGATTATTATCAGTAGTGTCTTTGGGTGTGCCTTCTGCATGTTTGTTTCTAATGATATCGAGCATCTGGCTGAGCTTCTCAACAAGCCAGCTGTTCAGCCCACAGCTCAACACACTCTTTTAATTCACATGCTTGCTTGAGGCATTATTTGCTTAATGATGTAGCTGCAAATAATTAATTCACAGTTCTCCATTCCCCCTCTTGACCACAAAGAAGGGCTAATCAGAGCAGGATTCCCCTGCCTTTCTTTTCTCAGTGTGGCTGTGACTCCAATTGTACTCACAGAGAAAGAAAAGGGGTATCAACTCTGTTTGACCTTGGTGAGTGTGTCTGTGTGTGCTTGTATTGCAGGTGGCTCTGTGTTTCTCTCCAGTGGGTAGTAAACTGAGGGTTCGCAGCAGGAAGTTCCCTGCAGTGGTGAACTGTACAGCGATCGACTGGTTCCACGAGTGGCCACAGGAGGCGCTGGAGTCGGTCAGCTTCAAGTTCCTCCAGGAGGTGGAGAATATTGACGTGAGAACAGCTCATACTTTAATACACTCACAGGAATGAAGCCACCCACAAAAATGATGTTCACACTCCAAAAATATCATTTCAAATGTCAGGCACCGGGTTCAAAAGCAGACCAGAGGCCCCGGAAATTTAATTCAGGAAACTATTGCTTTCCAGACAATTCTGCACAGTCCTCTTCTTTTGTTGTGAATTAACCAGTTATGCCATTTGTAACTCTTACAGCTCCAAGTGAAGGAGTCAGTCAGTAAGTTCATGGCATACGTCCACATGAGTGTCAATCAGACGTCAAAGGAGTACCTGGCCAACGAGCGGCGCTACAATTACACCACACCCAAGTCCTTCCTGGAGCAGATCAAGCTGTATCGCAGCCTGCTGGGCCAGAATAGCAAAGACCTCACCACCAAGATGGAGCGGCTGGAGAACGGCCTGCAGAAGCTCAACAGCACCTCCGCTCAGGTACAGTCCACGAGTCCAAAACTTCCCCCAGGTTTCATTCAAAGTGTTCCCTGTTTTACTCTCAATGCCCAAAGCAGTGTTTTACACACCATCCCGTGTGTTCGTGGCTATGATGAGTCGGGTAATGTCTTTTTTTTTTTCTTTTTTTTTACAAATCTATTTATTATGTTTTTCTTTCCATATCTACATCCCAGAATTCCTATGTCTCTAGCAGTTAAAAGTAGAGCAGTTGACAAACTAATATCACCACACAGTCCATTTTGTAGCAACTCAGGAGCTTCTGTTCATAATCACATGATCTTCCCCAGCAAATGGAGTTGGAGCCATGACATTTCAAACATGTTTTTTCCTTCTTGCTCATCTTGGATTAAAAATTGATCTTTGGACACAGCAGCTGACTAAATAATGTCACCACAAGGTCCATGTAGTAGCTGCTCTGAATAAATTCTGATTTCAGTTTTAAAGGCGCTCAATTCATATTCTATATATCCATTGCCTCCGCACGGCTCTCAACATGGCGACTGCTCAGCCGGCGGCTTGCAGCTGACGGTGCTAACAGTGCAAACCAGGGCGTTGCTGACGGAGCTAACAGCGTTTACCTGAGGGGGAACTAGAGAGTGGGCATTACGCTTGAATGACGAAGACGCCAGCCCGACACGGCCTGGCTGCAGGAACTAAGAACAGAGAAGCTCTGATTACAGCACACAGAGGGAGAGAGACTTCATTACTTCACTGTATCTTTACAGTGCACATAGTTGTTTGATGATATATAAATGCTCTGAATACCATATCGAAAACTTCTAATAAGTATAAATAGATACTTAAAATCTAATGATTTGAGTTGAGTTGATTTGAGTTGTTGAGTTGTCAGGCAAATGTGATGGCATAGCTCTTTGCTATTTTCAAGATCATGGAGGGTACTCCAAATGGATTGCATAGTAATCCTAAAGCTAACCCCAAAACCTATGTGAAATAAATATCAGTGGTTTTCTTTTACAAATCAATTGGCTTCATGTAAGATCATAACCCCAAGTATACGCATGTATATGCACACACAGTAATCAGGTGGAGGTATTTTATTTTGAAATGTTACATATTTTTTAAATCAGCTTCCTAAGAGCAGGTTCATGCTCAATACAAAATGCATAAATATAATTATTTTTGTAAATATATGTAATGATCCCCAGTTAGACTAATTCCAGTATTGTTCATGCTGGGTCTTATTCTCATAACTCTATCTGTTCTCACAGTGGGGCATGCAATCTCTGCACTTATGAAAGCTCTTAAACGGAGGTGGGAAATGCAAAGTTAGTTACACTGCTGAAGACCACATCACCCACTTTTCAGTTTCTTTGCAATTTCTCAGAATTTTACAAACTATACACAAATGTTTTCTAGTCCCATATTTATCGGTGAATCAGTGAAGTGTGAACTCTCTACTGTTCAAAAGGCCCCTACGATCTGCTGGGTTGGGTCTTTTAGAATCCAGGTTACAGTCAAAGATGTTCTGCTTTATTGTCACCTCGGCTTCGGAGCAATCTTCCACTAAATATTCAGATCGCTGGCACCGTTTCTGTTTTATATCCTGCCTCATAACTCATTTTATAGAATCTCTGTCCTGACCGACTAGAAGACATGCTGCTGTTTGCATCATACAGCTCTTCCATGTGACCTCCAGACTGTTTGTTACCGTTCTAACATTCTCTTTAATCTCTTTTTTCTGTCCTTTGTAAAAATCATATTTGGCTGTTATATCTTATATTTCTTTTCTATTTTATTCTATTTTTAGTTCAAGCTTTCTACTGACTATCATGGCAGTAACATTAATAATATAGTAGTGGTAATAGTAGTAATAACAGTAGTAGTAGTATTGTTTGTACTCTCATGGTTGAACGCACTTATTGTAAGTCGCTTTGCATAAAAGCGTCAGCTAAATGAAATTTAATGTACTGTAATGAAGCATTAATTATATAGTAGTGGTAATAGTAGTTGGTAATAGTAGTAAAAACAGTCATAGAAGAAGTAGAGGAAGGAGTGGTAACAGTATTAGAAGTAATAAATGTAATAGTAGTCGTCACAGTTGTAGTAGTACAACTGTGGTTAGTATTAGTAGTAGCATTAATAATATAATAGTGGTAATAGTAGTAATAACAGTAGTAAGTGTAATAGTAGTAGCCACAATCAAAGTACTAGTAGTAGAACTAATAATATAGTAGTGGTAATAGTAGTAATAACAGCAGTAGAAAAAGTAGTAGTAGTACTGGTAACAGTAGTAGAAGTAGTAAATGTAATAGTGGTCACTGTCGTAGTACTAGCAGAAGCAATAATGTAATTATTTTGTAATTTATTTTTGTTATTTTCTAAATGATGGGTTGGTGAGTACGGGTCAGCGAGTCGCGCGGTGCAGCTGCGCCGCTCGGTGCAGATGCAGCAGACGAAGCACGATGTTCCCCGTTCACAGAGTCTGTGAGTCCAGTCTCCAGTCTGGCAGCAGAGCGAGAGTTCAGTCCTATTATAATTTAACAAATAAAATGACGGTTAATAATAGATTATGACGGAATTTTTGCAACACTGTCCATCAAAATGACGGGGAATGAGAAAGTCTAACGCAACCACTGGTAGTAGTAGTAGTATCAGTAGTAGTGGTAACAGTAGTAGAAGTAGTACATGTAATAGTAATAGTCACTGACGTAGTACTAGTAGTAGCATTAATAATATAGTAGTGGTAATAGTGGAAGGTAAACCAGCAAAATGTAGTAGAAGTAGAAATATTAATGGTAATAGTAGTAACAGTAGTTGAATGTAATAGTACTAGTCGCAGACGTAGTACTAATAGTTGCATTAATAATATTGTAGTAGTAATAGTAGTAGAGTTAGTAGTCGTAGTTGGTTAGTGATGTCCACACTTTCAGTGGTGGGTAGAGTATCCAAAAAACTGTACTCAAATGAAAGTACTGTTACTTTGCAAAAAACATCCAGTACATCAAAATTACTTTTAAAGGACACCGCTGCACTGTAAATCCGTCGGTAACCATGGTGATGTTTAAAGCCGTAACGCTAACGTTACTCCTGCTGTAGTTTCAGCCGTTACAGCTTAGTTTATACTCGCCATAGTAAAGCCGGGGCGGGGCACGATCACGTGACTGTCACAAAGAGTTTGGGGATAAAATCTCTATTTACATGTCCAGGGATCATACAAAGAAGGGCAATTCGCTTTTAGATGCTTTAGAAACGGGAGATTTTAATAATCAAATTGTTTTCAGGATATTCAACCTTAGTTTCTTTAATACTTAACTTGTTTCTTTACAGGGCTCATACAAAGGCAATAAAGTATTTCATGAATATGAGATATGAGTTTAATAATTCTAATCATTATGAACTTCTCTGTTCATGTTCGGAGCTCGCGCCAAGCACGAGTATAAACAAAGCTTAATAGAGCGCCAGCAGAACGGGACCAGCTGACCACCTGCCTCTTAACGAATAGTGAGATGAATGTATCCAAATGTAACGTAATAAAAGCAATGACGCAAGTAAGAGTAAGAAGTAAGAAGTATCTTGCATTAAAACTACTCTGACAAGTTCAATTTACTTAAAAAAAAGTACTTGAGAACATGTAATGCAGTAAATGTAACTTGCAGGAAATTCGTCCCTCTGCATATTTTATGCCACACACAGCCACTCACCTTACTAAGCTTTACAAAGAGTAGAAAAATACCTTGACTATTTGTCCTTTTCTTTATTTTGTCACGAGAAATGTTTATTTGAAGAATTTCATGTATCCATCTTGTAATATCTACACCTGGATCCATTTGTCCAAATGTTTACCACCTACACACCTTTGCAGAAAAGAGATATATGAATAATGCAAAACAGGGTTTGTGTGAGAAGCAGCCCTAATTATAGTGGCTCTAGTACACAGTGCAA
>JACSYO010000399.1:817500-930000 GCA_016806645.1 Ophiodon elongatus
TATTTCACATACGTGGTATTTCACATACGTGGTATTTCGCGTACGTGACCTCTAGTGGTATCTAGCCATGCAGATAGTTTGGCTTTTATGTGCCCTGGTTTTGAGATATCTGTTTAGGTTTCTTTGTGTTTTCTGCACGTGGAACTTTTGTTGCTGCCGCTTGAAGTTTGTCAGCAAGTTGCCCAGTGCAAATTATTACAATTTGCATAATAAGTAACATGTAATGCCACTTTTTTCTCTTCTTCAAGATAAAACTAGACAACTTGTTTGTTATTTCCTGCATTGTATCCATGCTGCGAAAACGACACCACCATAGCACACAGCACAAAGCACACAGCAATAAATCCTGCTTCCCCCAGGTGGTTGGGATAGAAACTGAGAAGGTGTCCAAGGAGAAGGCGGTCGCTGATGAGGAAGAGCAAAAGGTGGCGGCCATTGCTGTGGTGGTCAGCGGCAAACAGAGAGACTGTGAGGAGGACTTGGCCAAGGCTGAACCAGCTCTCCTTGCTGCTCAGGACGCCCTTAACACTCTGAACAAGGTCAGTTACTCTCATATTCCCCATCATGTCTTATTGATTTGCTCCATTACACCCTTTTCTCTTTGTTTTATTCTCTTTAAAGAGGGGTTGTGTTCTTTTCTCTTTGTTAGATTTCGTTTTTCCAGCTTTAGTGGAATAAGTTACGTCCACACAGGCCTTGAACTGTAGAGAAGATTATTGAATCACAGGCTTTAGCTGGATCTTTGCTAAAATAATGTCTTCTTTATGTTCTGCAGGCATTTTACTTCATCCTCACATCCCATGTAGGTTTATGAGCAGCCGCTGGGATTTCTAAAAACACCCTCTGTGTTTAAAGGTGCTCCCTGTTCAAACAAGCAGAACAGACAGTTCAATCACTGCTCAGAGCTCTCTAAAGATGCCCTAATTAGAATTATCTGCTGTCTTCCAAAGTCAGCACAGGTTCTTCTTTTTTTAGTTTAATCCTATCCCTTTTCTCTCTCTTTTCCCTCAGCAGACAGCAGAGATATGCAGTTGTTAAATTAAATCATAGCTCTTTCACTTTCCATCTATCTGGTTTACCTCAGAACAACCTGACAGAGTTGAAGTCATTCGGCTCTCCAGTGGCAGCGGTGACCAATGTCACCGCCGCGGTCATGGTCCTGTCGGCGCCTGGCGGCAAAGTCCCAAAAGATCGCAGCTGGAAGGCGGCGAAGGTGATGATGGCCAAAGTGGACGCGTTCCTGGACTCTCTGATCAACTTCAACAAGGAGAAGATCCCAGAGGCTTGCCTCAAAGCTATTCGGCCTTACCTGCAGGTAAGCATCTCAATCAGCCCTCATTCATAAAAGTCCGTGGCAAAAATGCACTAAGTCCTACGTTTAGCAGTGAATGCCATGACAGTGGCGCATTATGACTGCTGAGCGAACCAGGTAAATTATACTATGGCACCACACTAGTTTAGTTTACAGACTACGGATGTAAAAGGTTTTTAGATGTCTGCTAAAAGAGCTTAAATTTGTTTCCAGTGGTGGTCAAAAACAAACGTTAAATGATGTTTATTATCATTGCTTATTTATTTTGTATTTGTTCATCTTGTCAATCTCAGGATCCAGAGTTCCAGCCAGATCTGGTGGCCTCCAAGTCGAACGCGGCGGCTGGCCTGTGCTCCTGGGTTTTAAACATTGTCAAGTTCTACGAGGTTTACTGCGAGGTGGATCCCAAGCGGCAGGCTCTGAGCAAGGCCAACGCAGAGCTGGCTGCTGCACAGGAGAAGCTCGCCTCCATCAAGAGCAAGATCAATGTAAGCCATCACATTAGAATGAGGATACAGCAGATGAAAAGTTGATTTGCTACATGCCAAGTATCTGTTTCAAAAGGAGGCAATTTCAATATCTAAAATCCTGAGGATATAATATGAAAGAAAGGACTTGAAGTCCCTGACAGAAACACCAAGGCGTGTCTTTAAACTTTAGTTGGTGGGCTGACATTTGTACGAAACAGATTGTGGGCTGAGCAATGACTTGTGAAAGCCAGACATCTCAGCACAGACATCAACAGCTCCATCAAACCCAGAAGATATGCAATACAATAAGAATTTAATGCCACATAAATAGAATAAAAACAACCAGAGGCTATACGAAGGAGCAAAGATTCAGGATATGAATTATTTTATCAAGGCTTGAGTGACAGTTGACACATGAGCTCTGCCAGAAGTGATATACCACCAGCTCTTCATCAATACAAAGCTGGTCTGAGTGCTATTAAAGGCTTTTACTGTTCATTAATCTAAAACCAAATCCATCAACCTAAAACCCTATTGATAAAAGCAGCTGTAAATAATTGTTTCTCTGTGGCGTTTGACATTCAGCCCATCAGCCCCAGCAGAGCACGGTGCTCAGGACGCTGCGACGGCTGCTTACATCAAGCCCTGCCGAGTGACGACTCGTAATAAGATCCAGCATTACTTCACGCTGTCATTTTTCAGCCCTCAGTCAGATCGCTTGAGTGGAGAGTGGGTTCAGAGCCAAGGGGAATTAGCAATGCTCAGACTAATCTACTGAACCTGTGTGCCTCTCCACCGATTAATCCTGTTTGTCCTTGTGCTAATTGCTTCCATATGCCAAATAAATCCATAGCAATGGGAATGATAACTTTTACCCAACTGTTCACACACTCCCAAGTGTCTTTCATGGAGAGACTTTAGCTTCCACTGTTCTTCGTCTCTGATGTTTCTTTAGGACCACGCTGTATTTTAACAAGGGCCAATCTGTCTCTCTTCCTGTGTGTGTCTGTCTGTGTGTTTGTGGCCTATCAGCACCTTAATGAGAACCTGGCCAAGCTGACAGCCAAGTTTGAGAAAGCCACTGCAGACAAGCTGAAGTGCCAACAGGAAGCAGAGTCAACGGCGCGCACCATTTCCCTGGCCAACCGCCTGGTGAGGAGGGCAATAACGGGGTCACACAGAGCACTAGCATCACACACACACACACACACACACACACACACACACACACACACACACACACACACACACACTCACTCTCCCATCTGTCCCACTTGCTCCTTCCCTCAGATAGATACAGATGGGTACAAACTTGTATTGATAGACATGTATACCCAAACTACTTTTAGCTCTGCTTGTCTTAAATGCACTAATATATGTTTAGTTGGGGGCGAAAACCAACTCAAAACATTATTATAAACTGAGTATGCAATTTGATTAATATGTCTGCAGTTGTGACACAATTTACAATTGTCACACAAATTCTTCTACTCAACTTTCAGTCAACTGAACCCACACTCATTGGGGGTGTCCACAGAGGACACGATAGATGTCCAGAGACATAGTCAGAAGAAAAAAAGGCACTCCTAATACTTTCAGAACATTTTCTTCATTACCAGAGTAATCCAGGTAATCCACCCGAAGCAACGATTTATAAAAAATGTAGACAAAAACAACCTGAAAACAGGACTTTTCATCAGTCCGCACCATTTGTTGTGCAGTGCAGGATCAAGCTTGGCTGACATTCAAACCTGCAAGTTGATTTATGTACGTATATGGTTGAATTCTGATGTCACACATATAAGAGGAGTATAAATGACAGTCAGAAACAGTTTGACAGAATCTATTGATATCGAAGCATTATATATATTTTTTAACAAAGTATAAATGTGAATAGAAAAAATTCAAACAGAGAAAGATTGTAGCTTTTGCGTGACACCACGACGCACCAACTTGTACTTTTACACGTATCCACCCAAAAGCTATTTTTACATCTGCTTGTTAGTGCAGCTGTCTCTTTCTTAGGTGCACAGTACATATGTTTACACACACACACACACACACACTCACATATATAAATCCCACCATCAGTTGCCAGTGTGTAAATGTGCTGCTGACAGCAGCACAACATAAAGAGGAGTGTTGACACTGTTAGTATGATAATGTAAATTATTCAGAATTATTATTATTATTTCAAAAGGCCTGACAGGAGCAACATAAGTATGAGAGGTTGTGCTCTGCTCGTCAGTCACAACGTGCTGAAGAGTACAGTGTCTCTGTGATGTATGTGGAGACGTTACAGTCGGTATCAGGGTTTGAAAGAGACAGGATATTAAGGTGAACTTAATTGATCCCTGAAGGCGGGTGGCATTAGGAAAGTAGAGGAGTTGGTACACGAGCAGAGAGGTGATGAACAATATGAAAACCTAATAAAAAGGACTTCAAGGTGGCAAGATGTTGTTGTTCAGGAGATTTCCTGATGTTCATGAGGCTGAGCCTCAACGACAGCAGCTGTCGATGAATTTAGATTTGATTTTTCAGGATGCCTGTGGAGAATATGTCACAGTAATGTAGGGGGAAATAAATCAATGTGCTCTCGGCCTGTCCCTGTGGTTCAGGTGGGGGGTCTAGCGTCAGAGAATGTTCGCTGGGCGGAGGCTGTAGAAAAGTTCAAGAAACAGGAGAGGACTCTGTGTGGGGACGTCCTCCTCATCACCGCCTTCATCTCCTACCTGGGATACTTCACCAAACGCTACCGACTCCAGCTCATGGACGACACCTGGAGACCCTATCTCAGTCAGCTGGAGGTGGGTGGCCTCACTGGTGCATTAAGGGGTGATGTAAAAATGTAACTACGTGTCAGGACTACAGCAGCCATGGAGAGACCACATGGAGCTCTCAAGAACTATCTGTCAGCTCGGGATGCTTGTGGGGACAACATTCAAGGAAACAGATTTTTTTAACCTTATTTCTGTGGGTTATTATAACACTGCACTTACCAAAGTAAATACTGAAATATTGGAATGCACCGACATTGCTAAAAATAAGACTGGACAACAAGCACAAGCCGTCGGATGATCAGACAGGTTTTAAACAAGCTGGCAGTATTTGGAAGAAAGACACCACTCAGACTGTCCATGTTAACATCCAGCACAGCTCACACTGGGATTCATTCTAACAACGGGGTTCTGGACTCCAAAATGGCATCCAGTCACTTGAAAGGTCAGTGCTGGCCAAGCGCATAGGCCAATAAAGTTTTCTAGCCCGCTGCACATGCTCAGTAGTGTTTCTCCTTCTTAACTTGCAGACTTTGTATTGGGATGCTGTCACATTTTAATATGATAACGTTTTACAAATGTATTGCCTTTATGGATTTAATTTTTTTTTTTTTACAAAGACTAATAATTGACCTTGTTTGCAGTTTGAGGTGTCCTGTCAACAGTTTTCCAGGCATCTCCTTTAAAATGGTGATCTACGGTGAAAATACTTTTGGGGCTGCGGGGGATTTCGTATCCAGCTCTCCAGCTACATCCCCATGATGTAGTTATGCACACTCAGGATTTTGTTATGCAGCTTTATGACCTGTCTGAGCTTGTGATTGGTCAACATGGGCTGCTTGTGTTTTCTCCTGCAGTTTTCGGATGCTGATGGAAATCAGATGCTGAACAATAAATCCAAACCCACATTCACCATCTTAAGTGCATGTGTCCACAATACCTTTTGTATCCGTAACAGAAAAAAGTTGATTAAGAACTTGTATGCTATATATTAATGTATTATTATTATTATTATTATTGTTATTAGCAGTAGTAGTGTTTAATGATGCAAACTGAATATGTACTTGTCGCTATCATCTGTAAGGTTCCCATCCCAGTGACCCCTGACCTAGACCCTCTGACCATGCTGACAGACGACGCCGACATTGCGGCGTGGCAGAACGAGGGGCTGCCCGCTGACAGGATGTCCACTGAGAACGCCACAATTCTCACTTCCTGCCAGCGCTGGCCCCTCATGGTGGACCCCCAGCTGCAAGGCATCAAGTGGATCAAAGCCAAATACGGCGAAAACCTACGTGTCATCCGCATGGGACAGAGAGGGTACGAGGCTTTACATGAGGTGTGCTCATGGTCATCTTTGGAAGAAGATCCTGACAGAGCGATTCTGCTTCTTTTTTTCTCAGGTACCTGGATGCCGTAGAGAGAGCACTGGCAGCAGGTGATGTGGTTCTGATAGAGAACTTGGAGGAAACAGTGGATCCTGTTCTTGGTCCTCTGTTGGGCAGAGAAACCATTAAGAAGGGCAGGTAAAAAAGATTTCAACCTTTTCAAAATGCCTTAACATTGTGAGCCAGGGCTGAGTATTAAACCTTACCTGCCAACAAGACAATCTCACCTCAAGGTTTTCTCATGGAAATGTAGATTTAAAAAAAATACGTTATTTTAAGGAAACAGTAGTTCACAAAAAACTCTCACCTGGAGGTAGCTGTATAGTTTGGAACTCCAGTTTTTAGAGCAGAGCAGCGAATGCACATCTACGTAAACCCTCAACACACTGGATTCAAAGTGTATAATACGCTTTTTTCATAATAAAACACGAAAGCACTGCCTGGCTAGTTGACATATTTTGTGTTTCATATTGGCCCTTTCTTTAGCAAACTAGTATCAACTTTCCATAAATACTCTAGTTTTAACATCATCAACATCTGTTTGAGACGCAGGTTCTGGACCAACAGCCTTTTTACGATCCGTACTGTAATACACACCTATTGTATGTATCAGATGAATACCACTGCAAGCTTTAGAAAGTCAGTCAACACATATAGTGGAATCAACTGTTCTCTTTCAAGTAATGACCATGAAAAATAAAAAAAACTATAAAAGAGAAAGGATAAAATAATAGCAGACAGTATTGCATTGGAGTACTTCAATGAGAGATGAAAGGAGAAGGTACCCTACTGCTGCCGTATATACTCACTAGGGCAGCACGTGTATAAATCTGCTACTGAAAATAGTCTCCAACAATTGCACCATTTCCTCTTGTTTGAGTGACGTTTCCAGAACATTACAGCAGCCAGATGTTTCAGCAAACTACTGAGCCTTTTTAAAGTTAATACGACACTGATTCCTCTACATGAGCTACAGACGTAAACAAGACCATCAGCCAGAATACTGGCTATTTCTGTATGGGTATTCTTAATGCCTGTCATCAGGTCCAATTCCCTCCAAAATCTGACAAAACAATTGACTCCACGCAAGATCTTCGTTTCCTAGTGGTATGGGAGGCACGGGAGACCCAGAACCAGGACCAGGAGAGGTTTTCTTAAGGAATTCTGTTGTTCGGAAACCCAATAGTTCTGTCCACAGGGACCGCCAAAATCTACACAAAATGAAAGTTCCATTAAAAAATTTGAAAAATGTGTTTGTGATCTGTATTTAAAGTCTTCACTAGGAACAAATGAGTTTGGAGCTGAGAGTCGCAGACAGAATAGGGAGGTCAGAAAGTATTGAGAGATTAGGTTTGTGTTTTTGTGGGATTTGTTAAACATATAGAATAACACCAGCCTAATACTTCAATTGATAGTGACCTGACATTCTTAATACAGGAAAACATTTGTCATAAGCCCTTAGACTTTGCAGTTATTGATGAATCCCCTTATATGGTGTCTGCTTTGAAAACATGTTCCTATTTTAGAAACCCTTCTTCCATTTAGTGACTCTCAATGATCAGAAGCTTTCTGGCTCTCGTTTACCAGGTACATAAAGATCGGGGACAAGGAGTGCGAGTACAACCCCAGTTTCCGTCTCATCCTACACACCAAGCTTGCCAGCCCTCATTACCAGCCGGAGCTGCAGGCCCAGTGCACCTTGATAAATTTCACAGTGACCAGAGACGGTCTGGAGGACCAGCTGCTGGCCGCGGTGGTCAGCATGGAGAGACCTGACCTGGAACAGCTGAAGGTGAGGAAGTAAGAGTATCAGTGGAGGCAGAGAGATACACTACCTGATAGATATTTAACAACAAAGAGGCATTTTTCACATGATCTCTTTTCATCTGATGTCGCAGGAATGTAACAGTGAACCTGAGCAAACATGAAAGCAGTATCTGTCACACTCTTTAGTTGCTATCAGAGAACAAACAACCGCTCCACGCTGCACTCTTTTGAGTTCCACTCCTAACATCTTCTCTGTGCAGGTGTAATTAAAAGAAACAGTGAGAGGAGTCTGGGGCCTCCAGCAGCCAGGCGTAGCTCTCTCATTACCCACCTTTAATGCTACACGTCTGCAAGAAAACATCGTCCGTCTAGAACATCACAAGAGGCTGCAGGTCCAGGCTCTTTGATTCCAGAACAATCAGCTGGTGCCTTTGATTAATGGCAAACTAAGTGGATGTGTGATAATTATGGGGCTTTGGATCCCTCTCATAGGGAGATTGTGTGTCGAGCCCTTTTTACGCAGAGATTCTGCAACACTGCTGCAAAGACGGTCAGCCTTTTGTTTTCTTACACTGAACATAAAGCCGCCCCAGTGTGGGATTTCTGATGGCATGCTGGTATTCCTGCAGCAGAAGAGGTGTGATGTGTAACACGACAGTGTTGGCATCTAGTGTGTATATGTGTGTAGTCCTGCCGTGCCGGCTGTCCGTTTTACACAGACATTGGTTCGGCTCTGTGATTACCTCCGCTAACGGATTAGCGGCGGAACTACTCTGTACCCCACTGTCCTTATCTTTTATGCTGAACGGCATGGTGGAATAACAGCACAACAGTCTGGCCTTATTAGTGACTTCTGAGTTTGTCACTGTGTGTGTGTGTGTGTGCCTGTGTTTTCATGTGGATGTGGAACATGGGGGTATTTGAATTCTTTTGAATAGTTATCCATGATGTGGAATAGTGTGAGTTATTCATTCAAAATACTAGCACTATGGAGCTGATTCCGATGAGGTTGGCCTCTGAGTTCTTTGGACGCACATGTACGCGGGTCATGTCATACAAATTCAGTTCCATCTGCAGGTGGCAGTAACAAGCCAAGATGACACACCTATGTGCCGATAAAAAGGTAGAAGAAAACCGCTGGCTAGTAAACATAACTTTTTTGTTTTGTTTACAAGAGAGTTCCAGGGACAGGATTATTGTCTGGAATGTACTGGAGGGATGAACAAATGTTCCTCCAAAGAGATATTCCTTTATTTGGTGTTCTATCTTGTTTCTAGGTCTGGGTCTGGGTCTGGGCTGAGATCTGGTGACAAATCCTTTTAATACTCATCCAAGCATTCAGTGAGCCATTGTGCCCTGCATGGGAATATCTGCATTAGTTTTCCACTCATGTATTTATAGAGAATCTTTCTCTGACTTGTGGGCAATGTAACAACCTGAAAACACAAGTGACAAGTTCATTACCCCCTCCACTGTTTGGCTTTTAGCCACTTTAATTAGGGTTCAAACCCTGAATTTCTTGTCTGCCGCTGCAGTTCAAATTCCTGTGAGCTAAAACGAGTTCAAATGATGAAACTTGGCCCAATAACTAGAAATTATGTGCAATTGCTTTCCAAGAAATATGACTCCAATGGGCCACATGGTGGCGCTGTAATTGATACTCAAAAGACAATTATGAAAAGGCCACATCCCTCACATCGTATGACTGATTGACTTGAAATTTGAAGCACATGTCCAGCTACATGTCGATGGCCAAAGTGCAAAACCTCCTAATCACAAAATGATCCAGATACAAATAAAACATTTTTTTAAAAAAGACTTATCTGCACTTTGTATATTTTTCTTTTTTTGTATTTTTTTGTATTTTGTATTATGTATTGGGTACCCTTAACAAATAGCATTCTGCAAGAAAACAACAAGTTTTTTTTTTTTATTCTCAAAAAAGTGCATTTTTCAGATAGGAGGTTTTGCTCTTCGGCTCTACAAAAAAGCCTCAAAACCACCAAGGTCTTTCTGACTAGACTTTACGCCATTTAGAATTTTTGGAAAAACACATCTCCTTCTAAACCATAGATCCCATTTGTAACACATTTTCTGTGGATCATTTTGGATCCATATTATCAAAAGTTCCATAAAGCTTGTTGATATCTTTGTTAGTTTTCTAGATATCGACCAATGAACTTCAAAAGGGAGTGGCTCAGCACATAAATAGACAAAAATCATTAGGCCAATCATCACAAAACTTGCAGTATATGTCCACAAGAGTACCTGAAACATACCCTGAAAGTGTCATTTAAATCAACCTCTAGGGGGCACTACAAATGCAAAAAAAATATTCAGACTAAATCAGAAACCGTTTGATCAATCATTACAAAACTCACAGGATATGTTTCATAACAATGTTGAACCACGTGTCTAAAACTATTTTGAAATCGTTAGTTAGTTTCATATATGGCCCCAAATTTGATCTTAAATCAATGACCGTTTGTCCAATCACCACCAAACTTGTTATATATTTTGAATTAAGCTGTTGAAACATCTAAATGACTGGACTTTGTGTGTTTGATTACTCCTCACTCAGTTCCTTTAGGCAGAATAAAACCAGCTGAAGTGACTTTCCTGCTCACTTTTTGAGCATCTTTCTTCTGTTGACCAGAAAAGGGGCGGGACCTGCGACAATCTGGGCAGCTTTAACTGTTGGTTAGTAATCTACTGGATTGCATAGTGTCTTTTTTTAGCACAAACAGAGGTAAAGCCTGCTCAGACGGAGGGTATTATGGGAAACACTTCTCACTTACTTACTAATTTATAACAAGGCTGCTACAGTTATTAACTCTTTGTTAGTATGACAGTTAATGTCATTTATTAACTGATGTAAAAACACTGTGCTGCACACAACATGTCATTATTTCTGTTCAGTCATGATGGCCATCACTTCTCTCACTGCTTCAGGCATTCATTTGGTCGAGCACTTATCCTGTTGTTACACACTCATTACTGTCTGTGCAACTCACACCCAACACAGAGAAAATCCAAGTGTTCTTGACCTGGTTAGTTTGAAGTCTCAACATCTTAGATAATGATTGTCAATATCAAGACATAAAGTATGAGCTTTTGAAACACGATCAATTCACCATTATGTCGCCGTCACCCTGGATACGGTTCCTGTGGCACGCTTCCGTTCATTATCAAGCTCTATGAGTGTGTAATTGTGTCTTCTTGCTGTCCTCAACGGAGTTTCATCTTCTTTTTCTATCGTTCATTTATGTTCACACGTCCACCTCTCCACAATCAAAGGAGAGGCAGAAAGGAGACTCTTT
Source organism: Ophiodon elongatus (assembly GCA_016806645.1). Taxonomy (NCBI): domain Eukaryota; kingdom Metazoa; phylum Chordata; class Actinopteri; order Perciformes; family Hexagrammidae; genus Ophiodon; species Ophiodon elongatus. The sequence goes on from JACSYO010000399.1 coordinate 828,535, forward strand.
GAGGTGTATTTTCCTTTTTAATGTAAATGACTGTCTTTGTTGTGAGGACCCTCGACTGTGAGGAGGAGGAGCTGTTGTTTCAATCTGTCGATGACCTGTCACCAGCTGTAGCTGTAAACTGTCACTGCTGGTCAGTTTAAGGCCGGCACACTGTGTACAGTACAGCAGACTGTCGGGCAGTAATGAGCAGCCGATAGTTAGGAGATCCACAGTATGGTGTGAATGTAAATGTTCGTAATTATGTGAAAATTCACTTGGATCAAAGCTCCAGCGTCTAATGATGCCTCGCGCTCGTCCCGTTGACAATCTGTGCTTTTCATGTCAGCTGTTTGAAATGGATTAGCCGCTGGTGCTACTGTACCACAGCAATTAGACAACACACTGACACACTTCCACTGTTCCTTAAATGCGTCGCTTGTTAATCGAGGGGAAAGAAAAATCAGAAATCCCTCTCCTCTCAGAACTGGTCTAGCTGACGGCGGCGTCTCAGAGAGATCAGAGCGGAGGATAATGTGATCACTCTGTTAACGGGTCAGGCAGATTTACTTTCACACAATGCTGTTTGCATTTTGATGGTTTTCAGGAGGCGTCTGGCCTCTGTAGGCGCTGCTCTATTCGGACCTGTAGGCTTTCATCCATGGACAAATCAGCATTATTAGTAAATGGAGAGCAGGAGTTATTCCAGAGTTATTTTAAGCCTTATGTCCCCTCAGCAAAAAGTGAAATGTGATTTAATGAAGCTTGTTTAATTAGCATTTCAGCGAGATCGGAGGAGGAGGAAAAAAACAAGATCTGGAACTCACTTATCATTTTAATTAACACTGAAAGTTGAAGGTGGGTGGTGGCAGGTCGGGTTGCTGTGTTCACTCCAAGCACCTTCCTATCAAAACATGGCCTGTAGAATGGAGCGCTGAATGGCTTTTTGTTGCCAGTAAACAACCCGCGCTGATAAGATCAGCAGACTGATAGCGGAGTGTAAATTGGCTGTACCTGTTTATATTCTCAGAACGACTCGCTGCCATTATACCTTTAATGAGGTTAGCGTTGCTACTCAGCCATAAGAAGACGGCCGGGTGATAGAGCTCTCATTTAACCGAGCCAAAGACGGGCTAAGGAGCTTAAGATGTCAACTCCCCTTTTTGGAGAGAGCACAGGGGGATCAGTCCACAACCTTTTACCACAATAACTTCCTGCTCTGGTCCTCCCTGTGCACATATGAGTGTGCACGTGTAGATCCGTGTGTGTCTTCTTTGCTTACCCGACCTTCCGTGTTAATGAGAACTAAAAATGCTCCACTTCCCAAATTACCTTAACAGGGCTGCTCTATGGAACTCAGTAATCATTTGCCTAAAAAATGATAGATGTAATATCTCATTTTAATCCCAATTAGAGTGTTCTGCTGACTGGTTAATTGTTTGTTTTTCCCAAGCAAGGGTAATTACAAGTACAATGTGCCAGAGGAAAGCTAATCATTAAAAACGGACTCATTACGGCGTCCAGTTGGGAATGTTTTAGTGTGGATAGCTCCCCCCCCCCCCAGGAGAACTGAGTGTGGGCAACTAGAAGGTCACAGTTGACTCACACAAATGTCCCCAGTTAAATGTCCAGCATTCTGTGATTTTTCTCTCTGCTCGATGACGCATGTCAGGTCTTTCCTCAAAATGCCACAGATTAAAGCAGTTTTTTTTCCTCCTGGAAATCCAGAGCATGTAAGACTTAACAAGGCAGAGGCTCAATTAGTTTTAACAATGGTGTAAAATACTTCCCATCACCGCAATAGGAAATACTGTCATAAAGAGAGCAATTAAGCAGTGTGATCTCCTAAACTATCTGCTCCCCTGGTGCGATCTGAGCTAACTATGTCTTTTGTCATGGGAACATTATGCCACAGAGAGGAGGATCAGCTCCACCCCCCCCCCCACCCTCCGCCCTCCCCCAGCACTGACAGGAACGTATTAGCACCGTCTGTCGGGGATCATGCCACTCAAAACCCCTCCGCTATCATGAGTCACCGACAACATTAGAGTAGGCAAATCTCACAACAGCCCACCCTCCCATAATTACAATAATTCAAAGGTCACAGACACCTCTATTAAGGGAAACTTCAATAAAACAGAGTCAATATTGAGCAAAAACAAGGAGCTGCAACAGACTATAATGAAGGACAAAGCAGGGTGAAGCCATAAAGAGAAGTAACCGTGCCCCGTCCACTTTGTTCTCCCGACGCCTCTCGAACGGAAAGGCTTTGAAAAAGTGAAAGTTTCTGTCAGGCACTTCTGTTTTTTCAGTCAGAACAAAGACAGAAACCAAGTGTTTGAGGTGGAGTTTTATTAGAGGACAGGGCCCACTAATCCATATGGTGAGGTGTGAGATAGACCCATTATGAATGTGTGTATGGCTGAATGTTCTGCTGGGGTTTGTATTGGTTCATAATTTGAATACTTGTTATTTCGTAGCAGTTGATTCATAGAAGATGATGATTTTGTGTGTGTGTGTGTGTGTGTGTGTGTGTGTGTGTGTGTGTGTGTGTGTGTGTGGTTCACCATCAAAGATGCTTCCTTTCTTGCTGGAATCGACGGTCTCATCACTTCCATGGTTAGGACGCCCGGCAGAGGTTTGATGTTGGCAACCAGACGGAAGCTGGATAATCCCGCCCAGAGCGCTCCCTTCATGGGTCCGGATAGCCAATGCAGAGCATATTGATTTGTTCTGCCTTTGAGGCGCCCTTTAGTATTCATGTTCCCGTATTGACCCACACCTTGAACATCTCCCACCGCCTCCGATTATGATGATAAGGCCAGAAAGGAACCTGACAATAACAAGAGGATATCTGAGAAACCCTCTGACATGTGCATTCAGTCAAATTGAAGTTTTTGTGTGTTTCTGTGTTTATTAGTCAGACCTGACGAAGCAGCAAAATGGTTTCAAGATCACTCTGAAGACGCTGGAGGACAACCTGCTGTCCCGTTTGTCTTCTGCTTCAGGAAACTTCCTGGGTGACACAGAGCTGGTGGAAAACCTGGAGACCACCAAACGCACTGCAGCTGAGATCGAAGAGAAGGTCCTGTTCTTTTTTATCTTCACAGCTCTTTACTCTACTCCTATTAACTCTTTAGATTACAGCATCTATACATGAAGAAATACATAAGTACAGGGCCAGGTCAGAATACTTTAGGGAGTAACAACTTTGTGTTTAAGAGGGATTTAGAAATTCATTAAGCGGTCCCTTGTTCACAGCTTGTTTTACTGTAAACAGTGTAGGTTTTCTTGATCTTAAACATGATCTAATTCCTGAACACGCAAAATATCAGTACCGAAACTCTCCCACTCATTATCACTCAGATGTACATCCACGGCAGATATTTGCAAGCCAAGGCCGTGGATGTTTAAAGAGAACTGGACACAGCATTGGGGGCGGTCAGTCTTATGAAAAGTTGCTCAGTGGCGCATGAAGCAAAAAGAGTTTGACTTCAGAGTATAAAATGACCCGGATCTTCCAGTGATTGTCATTGTGGGGCCCATAAAGTAAGCGTACTAGAGTTTCCTTTAGCCCCGCCTCCCAGCCTCATTCTTATTTACATGAACGGATGAAGGAAAATAACTCTGGATTGAGCTATTAGTGTTTTTTAAAACTTTTAGAACCTAATGATTTTAATAAGGGATATTTAGGTTTTCTTATTCAAAGTTAATTTACCTTCAAATAAACAATGAGTTACAGACGTCTCTTTGTCGTCTATGGAAACATCACACGACGGACCCAAAAGTTGTGATTGCCGCGTTTGGCCACAAAGTGAACTTTGTTCCAAAGCCTGGCTCTCTTCCTGGAGGCTTGGCCCAGGCCCACTAGATACTCCATACTTGCAACAACATCCTAATAGCATCCTAATATCCACAAGGCAACAGGCCATTGAGGCTCTCCCTGATCTCCCATATACCATGTCTTTATTATTATGGGTGGTATTGCTATTATTTACAATATTTCTGGAGCTATTGAATTAATTTTGACTTAAAGTGTCACATGTAGTTTGGCTTCTTTTCATAAAAGTATGGTCAGAGGACAGGAGGCTGGTCTCCTGCCTTTAGTCTGTAATTATTTATGATGTAATTTATGTAAATTATTTTTAGGTTCCTCCTGAACGCAGATGTGTTAACCCCTTATCCTCTGCACTTCTTCCCTTGAACCTACTTGCAGTTGGCCAGTAATTATTTTAGATATGTAAATATTTAGACAGTAATTAGCAGACTGTAATCCCTTTCCTTCTCCCTGATTACTTCCTGATACTTGTGAGAAAGTAGCATACGATGCTGTGAGACAGGGCCTTCTGTGAGTGAGGAGATGAGCGCTGCCTTTGCAGATGTTCATTCTTAAGCATTTGTCTGGTAAAAAAAAAAAGGCACATAATTGTCGTGTTCCACGCAGTATGAGAACATTTTGGCTGGAACCGTGAAATTGGAATTGCTCTGCTCTTCACTGAGGGTGTTTTATTGAATGGTGCACAATTTCATCTTTAGCTGATTGATGAACCCTGAGTGTATGCATATCTGTGCAGATGTATGCTTGTGTCTATGAGTGTCATTCCGTTTGTGTGTGCTCTGTCTTTAATGTAGGTAAAAGAAGCCAAGGTGACAGAGGCCAAAATCAATGAGGCTCGGGAGCACTACAGACCAGCAGCAGCACGGGCTTCCTTATTGTACTTCATAATGAACGACCTCAATAAAATCCACCCCATGTACCAGTTCTCTCTCAAGGTAGTCTGTCTATTGACGTGCCGTGTTTCCTCCCCGTCTCACGGGCCCCCACTGAGACCCCTCTTTACGCTCACGTCTCGGTTCCTCCCCTCCTTCTTCCATTTGCTCACTGTGTTTTATGCTCTTTGCCCTGCTTTTATTGTGTTTGTGGCTCCCTAATGTGGTTTTGTAGAGCGTAATGTCTTTCATATTGAGGCTGCCTGAGATATGGTTCGCAATCACTCCCGGCTCCGCAGGTAGCTGCCCTGGCCCAAGATATTTCCCGACATAATCAAATGAAAAAACAATCAGAGTATATATGTATATATATATATATATATATGTATATATATATATATATATATATATATACCTTTGACCTTGAGAATGAAATGAAGCACATTATAATATGTGTTCTTTACACAGTGTTGGAGCAAAGTGTGACAAAAATGACACCAGAGTAGAAGATGCAGTTACATTTTCATCCTATTCAAATAATACAATTTCATGTTATTTTTTCAATGTGTTTCTGCTTATGTTTAGGGCCCAGAATTGTGTGCAACAACCCTGTTTAAATGTAACGATCTCAGACCATAATAATACTTGTATAGCACTTTTCTAGTCTTCCGACCACTCAAAGCGCTTTAACACTACATGACATCATTCACCCATTCATACAATGATGGGAGGGGCTAAGGTGCCACCTGACCATCAGGAGTAGCTACCATTCACACACCGTAGGCACAGCTACGGGAGCAATTTGGGGTTAAGTGTCTTGCCCAAGGACACATCGACATGTACTAGCGGAGCTGGGGATCGAACCGCCGATCCTCTGATTAAAGGACGACCCTGCTCACCACTGAGTCGCCCATACAGTCGCCACCACAGCCACAGTTACGGGCTTTCTCTAAGTAGCATTGATTAGTACATCTTTTGACCAAACCATTACATGATGATATCTGATTCATAATTAGAGGCCAATATGAGCCAGTTATTGCTTGATCCATCATAGGTTTGTAGTGATTGTTCAACATTGTTTCATTGGTACTTGAAACACTTTGATGTCAGATACTGAGCCAGTGTTGAGTGTTTGTTACCGCTCCTCTGGTCCCTAGGCATTCAGTGTGGTCTTCCAGAAAGCGGTTCTGAAGGCCGAGCCGGACGAGGCTCTGAAGCAGCGGGTGTCCAACTTAATTGACAGCATCACTTCCTCGGTCTTCCAGTACACCACCAGAGGCCTGTTTGAATGTGACAAGCTCACGTACATCGCTCAGCTTGCCTTCCAGGTAGGGAGGGAGGCTGGTTTCATCTTCTGCATGGTTTGTTTTGACAACAAGTTTGCCATTGAATCAGTTGCTCCTGAGACCAGCGGCCCTGTTCGGATCTAATCATGTGGAAAGGAAATGCTGTTTGTACTGAAAATACAACAATTCAAAGTCATTCCTGTTTGTCGTGTCTCCAGATTCTGCTGATGAATAAAGAAATAAATGCTGCAGGTCTGGACTTCCTTCTGAGATACCCAGTCCAACCAGGTGCAATGTCCCCAGTGGACTTCTTATCCAACCACTCATGGGGAGGGATCAAGGTACGGAGAGAGGCAGAGATGGATGTGTTCTTCCCACTACTGAAATGTATTGATGTGAAATTCAAAGGGGTACCACCAGACAGGGTTCATTTTGTAAACTATTAAGTGTCAAATTTCCTTGTTAGTTTTTTATCATATTTAATCAACTACATTTTGTTTTCTTTAGTCACGTTTTAGATACGGATGCATCAATTGGGAAATTCGGGGCCAACAACAATTTTTAAAACAATTTGGCCAATAGCCAGTACCAATGTTGTTGTTATATATTCCCATTTTGTGCAATGGGAACAAAGACACCTTTATTGTAAAGAAAATAACTGAACTACATTCAGCATTTCGTCACATTGTCTTTGAATGAGCACAAATTAAATCATACAAATTTGAAAAGCCTTTTTAGCTGCTGTACAACTGCCTATAACCGGACACAAGTTTGTGCTGTATATAATATATCTGCTCACCCAGTATGTATGGTGCTACATTGGCTGCACAGCATGGAGGATGTTCCCACTGTAACATACTGGTGCTGCGTCTCTCATTGTTGGACTGACACATTACACATGAGGTTCATTCCCATCCAGACCGCAGTGATTGTTCTTAAGAAAGTCTTTGTTGTTTTACAGCATAATCTTTCCTTGAACACGATAACGTTCTTGTCGCTGATCTTTCAGTGTAATAATCCCACATAGCTGACTTTTTCTTTCACTTTCATTCGTAAGTGAACCACATGTGTGCATGGAACCAGTCTCCCTCTTCCGTCGTGCCATAGTCGTGTCTAGCCAGGGGCTTCTTCTCCGAATCAGCAGCTGCTTCCTGTTGTCTGAGACCTACATTGAATAACCAACATTACAGCGACACATCAGATAAACATTAGCCTACTGCCATCCAGAAATGTCATCTTATTTGTTGAGAGGCCAGTGGTAGTCAACTGGACAAATATCGGGCAAGAACAATGTCCGGATGATAAATCTTTGCATTCTTAATTTAAGTCAAAGAAAAACAGCCGTATAGTACAACAACAGTATAGTTTTAGTCATCACATTATACTGTACATTTCAGTCAATCCAGTCTAGATAAAATGTCACCATCAATTAAAATGCTAACATTCATTGTTTTGACCAGACAATGGTAAATGGACTAGGACTTGTATAGCGCTTTGCTAATCTTCCAGCCACTCAAAGTGCTTTTACACTACATGTCATTCACCCATTCATACACTGCAGGCACACCCACGTCATCAAGGAGGAGCGTAGCCGGGGTTCAACCCGTTCTACCTCTGAGCCACGGTCGCCCACAATGATTCAATAAAGCCTAAAAATTAGCAATACATCAATCGATAATGAAATATATTGTTAATTGTTATGTTACATCTGCCCAGCAGTCAGGGAGTCAGTATTTCTCAATGTGAGACACAAAACAAATTGCTATGAAAGACAACTTTAGGTTACTTAGGTAACCCTGGCACTCTGAATAGCATGAATGAGTGTCTCACCAGACCACCCTCCCTTCTCATTGGTAGCGAGGGGTAGGTGAGCTTTTTTTTGAAAGAGTGGCAGCGTAGTGTCGAGCTAGATTCCGGAAAGTTAGTTGGTTCCAGAGAGAAGGTTTGGGACTTCTGCTCTTAGCGAGAAGAGGTTTTTGGATGACTGGCAGCATAGTGTCAAGCCCAATCCTGGCTGGTAGAATGAGGTAGGAGCTTCTGATTGAGACATTCAATCGTTCCACTCAGAGAACCGGGGTTATGCAAGTAACCTAAAGTTTTCTCTGTTTCACACAGACCTCCACTGTGATAGCAAGTGATTCTCTGAGCTCGGCTTTGCTCCGTGACCCCATGCGCTTTAACATTGAAAGGGCACCAGAAGAACTCTGCATAACAGTTTTTCATCTTAAAGAACAGACATCTGGCCGTGCAGCCCTGTGGACGTCAAGCAGCAGAGGTTCCCTCTCTTGTCAGATCAGTTTAGGAAATAACTAAACCCTAACGGCAGCATGTTTTTTCAGCCGCTCATGCTCATGAATTTTTCAATCCGTACAGCCTAGAATATTAACTTAACCTAAACCCCCTCTAAGGTTTTGGAGACGGCTTTCTCCAACTGCACTCAACCCACTGTGGATGTTTAAGGCCCTTCTAATCAAATTCTGTCACCTGATTTTCTTATCGCAATTGGAAACATAATCAGTTGAAAAGCTAACCATGCCAACCTCCTGTGGTAATCACACAAACTGAGTTGAAGTGATGGACTGTGTGCTGAACCACTTCGTCTCACTCTACCTCACCACCTCATGCCCAGTGGTGAGCATTTGTAGAAAAGCAGATTTTATGGATTCCAGGACTCCTTGTTCTCTGTGTGTCTGCTGTTGGAGGGTTTCAGGACCCTGCTCCTAGTATATACAGTACAAGTAGACAGCGTGCACACACTGTGTGTGTGTGTGTGTGTGTGTGTGTGTGTGTGTGTGTGTGTGTGTGTGTGTCTATATTTGTCAGTGTGCATCTGCTGGAGGCTGCACTGTGTGACTCTGCTGTTCTCCACAGATGAGATAAGGTGTCTGTCAGCTTGGGCATCACAATGAAGCCCCTGCTGGTTCTGCAACGGATGCATATTCAGTCCTTCCCCCCGTCTCCCTCCGTCCTCCCCCGTTCCGTCCCCCCCTGTCCCGTCCCGTTATGAAAGGGATCGTGTTTACTCAGCATTTCCGTTTGAATAAATATTATTTATATTGGCGTGAGGAAAGATAATAACTCCTTTCTGTCTTTTTGTCTCATTTTTTCTACCAAGTTTTGCAAACAAAGTTTGTCATTTTGCTGTGTATTGTGAAACGTTTCTGAAGTGGTCAAACTATTAAATGTGCCTCACTGATCACAGAGTAGCAGCACTTTTAAAATACAGATGTCTTTCTGAATCATCATTCTTTCCCCAACCACCAGTCCCTGTGCTCCATGGAAGATTTCCGGAACCTGGACCGAGACATCGAGGGCTCAGCCAAACGCTGGAAGAAGTTTGTGGAGTCTGAATGTCCAGAAAAAGAGAAATTTCCACAGGAATGGAAGAACAAAACCTCTCTCCAGAGACTGTGCATGATGAGGGCCCTGAGGCCTGACCGCATGACGTACGCTGTCAGGTGAGAGGTGGAGTCATAGCTCGCCCTTTGCTCTGTGATCTGTGAGAGGACCTGTGCTGCTTGGTGAAAGGGTAAAGGTTAAACATCTTAACCTTTGGCTGATAGTTTGAGTTGACAGGGCACCTGTGCTCACTGCAGCTACTGTATGCTTGTCCGTTGGTTAGTAGAGCAAAATTATACAGCTCTAAAAATCACAATTGATGAGCCTCATCATTAGCCCTCAACTTGATGTCTAGGAACGTCATCATACCAAACTTAGATCCCATTTTCACCTGGTACTAACATTAAATCTCTACTTGGATATATTTTTTCTTTTTTGAATATTAAACCAAGAAGAGAGTAATAAAGCAACTGGGAGCAACACATATATATTTTACTTCATACTTTTAACTGTTGGAGAACTAATATTGAAGCCACGAATCAAATATTTATGGAATAGCTGATAAAATGACTGTGTAACAGAATCCACAGGGAGTATTCATCACACTCTACATCTTTCTCAGCTCTTCAGAGCATTTGGAATCTTTCAGCACATTGTTTTGGTTTTATGACCCCCAACTCTACCGTTTTGGTTCACTCTCAAGGCTCTCATGAGCCCTGACCCATGACAGGAAGCTGTTCTACTAAAACGCTCTGATGAACTCTCTGTACACTACCTGCTCAGCACCAAACTACAGACTCAGTTAGAGGCTAGCTGGTGGACATAACTGGTTTGTACTAATGGATTTACAGACGACTGCAGCTGGCCCAGTTAGACAGCAGACCTCTATGTAATTCACCAGTATATTTGTGGTGTGACTCATGCATAATTGAAGCTAGTTATCAATATAGTTATCAATGACAACAGTTATAGCCGGCAACATCATGAAAGCATTTGAAATCAAGTTTAAAATTGCTTTAATTTTGATTCGTCCATCAAAATATCATTGATGTTAACTTTGCGTAGTTGTAGCAATGATTTACATATGGAAAATATACAATGTCTGTTTATTTAAGACTAAGTGGTTTTGTTGGAACAACAGTAAGAAAGCCATGATGTTTTAAATGCTAAAGGATTTAATCCAGAGCGGTTGAAACGACCCACTGACAACACAGTCGTGACTATAGTTCTTATTTAGTTCTATAAGCAGCTGTCTGTCTAATGCAATGCACTACAGAAGATTCCCACTCTTCAATTCACTCAGCTTGTCGGTCAAAGATAATAAAAAATGTGTTGAGGAGAACTGAGTCATATTCTCCCCACAGAGACTTTGTAGAGGAGAAACTGGGCAGCAAGTACGTGATTGTCAGATCACTGGACTTTGCAGTCTCCTTTGAAGAGTCGGGTCCAGCCACACCCATGTTCTTCATCCTATCTCCCGGAGTTGACCCTTTGAAGGATGTGGAGAAACATGGTAATGCTCTCGGTTGTTTTATGTTTAATAAGCTGTAAAATTCAGCTTCAGAGTGTGTTCTTGACTTTTATCAGAGCATATTGCCAATGTATCTGTCTTTTCTTCATGTCTAAGGAACATGCATGATTTGCGTTGAATAGCCTATTGAAGTCAATTGGAGGCATACCTGCATGCATGATTTCCACTTTGATACCTACTGCATAGGATTATCAGTCAGAACAGCAGTCGTCCCAACACATCTGTTATGTGTCTCTGCTGTGATATCAGCCATCACTGCCAATGCACAACAGGCTCTGGGTAGATTGAAGGGATTATACTAAAGGTCACAAATATATGAGACGACACCACTGGTGTATTAGGGGCAGCAGAAAGTAAATGTCAATGGTTTTAGAGTTACTTTACAACCCTGTATGAATAATACGGAAAGCAGAAGGACATGCTGTTTTGGTTTTTGACCACAAATATGCCAAAAGTCTAAGCTTTTTTACTGACCTGGAACGGGGCACCATTACTGCCTGACACTTCTGAATCTCCTGCCAAATAATTCAGTCTGTGGGTATTTGAAGTCAGCTCCATGAAATATTCAGATTGCAGGGATTTTATCAGTTTACTGGAACAAAGAGATTTCAACAGTGTTTCTACTATAAGCGAGTCCCCATACATTTTCACATATCAGTATATTTGCATTTGTTATTAATTCTGAAATGACTTTCTTGGATTTCTGTTTCTGCTTAATGGTCCCTCTTAACCAAATTAATCTGTACCACATATTCATTTCGGCATGACTGTCAAATGCAGTCGTTGCAAATTTTATTACAAGTTTACAAAGACTTGGATCCCAGGCAGCAGCAGGTGGTTAAATGAGCCATAGCCAGACCTTTGGCCCAAGTGAAATCCACCATCCTCTCCTAATGTGATAAGAGGCAGCAGTCTTACTGGAACTGCCTGTAAGGGGTGTGATTATGGATTATCAACACTCTCACTTTGAGCATAGTCAATCACATCAAAGCTAAAAGTAACCAATCAGTGCTGCTGTAGAGGGAGCGCAGCGATGATGAGCAGCAGCAGCCACAAAGAGGTGCTTTTCCATTATAGCTGTGACTATTGGGTTTCTCATTGGTATTAAGCTACGATTGGATTTTCATTAGATAGATGATGTGATTTAGTATGCTCTGCAGGGGACCAATATCCCTGAGACCAAACCTCCCGAACTACCAGGTTGGAGTTTCAATAAAACAGTCCAAAAGAATTGTAATGTTTGACTTAAATCTCAAGTTATTGACCATCTGCTGATTATGATGATAAACACAGACTGTGCCTTTTGGGGAAATGCTCTTATTTAATGACTTAGTGAGAATTAGATGAGAAGATCATGTGTGTTCAATACAGCTGTAGCAGGTAACTTGCTCTTTTTTCTCATCAGAATGTCAGTAGATCCCGCGAGAGTCCAACTGCCGTGCAAGTTAACTATCACGATACCTTTCCCACGATTATGCGGGTATCATGATACAGAGATACTCGATACATTGCAAGACAACTATCCACGCTACAGTACGATATCTTTGTAAGGAAAAGATACAAATGCAAAAAGCGGGAATTATGTATTTATTTCCTGTACTGTGTTGTCAGTTTCACAGAAATTGACAACTGAGATGAAACAGTATACAACAAAGTGCATATAGGATGAGCTCAGTGCCTCTTCAACACATTCAGACTGGTTGTAATTGTCTATGTGCCATCACTCTAATGTAAAATAACCACAAACTGACATAAGTTGTGGGGGAGACTGTGGCTCAGTGGTGAGCAGGGCTGTCCTTCAATCAGAGGATTGGGAGATCAATCCCCAGCTCAGCTAGCCCATGTTGATTTGTCCTTGGGCAAGACACTTAACCCCAAATTGTAGCTGTGGCTACAGTGTATGAATGTTAGCTATTCCTGATGGGCAGGTGGCATCCTAGCCACTGCCATCAGTGCTGCTTGTAAAATAATTACATTGATCTTCTCATCTAAGATAAGCATGTTTTTTCAGACCACAATTTGAAGACTATGAATTATAATGTGTCAGAAGTATTTTTGAAATGTTACTTTTGTGTTTTCTTTTAGGGAAGAGGCTTGGTTTCACATTTGACAACAAGAACTTCCACAATGTTTCTTTGGGTCAGGGTCAGGAGGTCATAGCTGAACAAGCCCTCGATTTGGCAGCTAGAAACGGACACTGGGTGATATTACAGGTACAGTATAACCATACACATATAAACACAGTCAAAAACAGCTCACATGAAGTATAATGCACAATAAACATTACTGTGTATTTCACTCTCATGACATAAATCCACCATTCACAGAAAGCCCCAACACCACCTAATTGATTTTCATGAGAACATTCATATTAAGTAGATCCAATTATAATTATTTAAACACTAACATGAATGTGTGATGTGTTTGATTGTTAAACATTCTGGCTCTCACTGAATTGTCCATTCATTGTCCATTGCCCATACACCTCGGACAAAAGGAGCCAATTCATTAAAACTATGGTAAGGTTGCAATAAAAATTGGCATACAGACACTGACAAAAAACGTTTATCTAAAACACAGTTTGCAGAATGAATACTAACTGTGTTAGTCCTCATTTTGTGTCAAGGACTTTCTATTCAACAGTGGTTTTAGGTGGTATTTGTTTTATCTGTGCATGTTGTGAATGCGGTATGTCATCACATTGTTTTTCATGGCACACTCCATGGGATGATTACTTTCCTCCCAAGTTTGTCTCCATGGAAAAGTGAATTTAATTTTCTGTGGAAATTTCCTAACTGAAAGGGCATTATACAGTACAATATCTACGTGGTGTCTGTTCTCCTCTTATCTGGAGGGCAAGGCCAGCGTTTGCATTTTAAGTGGAAACCTTGGTGGAATTCTAATGGGACGTATCGACAGATATGAACCGCAGACCGGGCACTGCGGGACACCCTTTTCATTTAATTCACACAGCTGGTAGAAATTTCCCCCCAAAAAAAGATTGGGACGCCATCAGTCTCTGCGCCAGACCTAGGATAGCAAAGACAAGCAGTTGTTTAATTACCTGTGCATAAGAATCTCAATCGATAGGCTTAAAAAGGCCTTGTCCCCCTGGCAACCAACCTCCCACTCGCTTTATCATCAGCTGTCTGTTTGTCTGCCCGCTGAGAGCCACCCCCGTGGTACTGGCCAGGGAGGGAGAGGAAAACGGGGGGAGGGGAGGTGTTATATTCTCGTCTCTCTCCTGTTTTTACCAACAATGTCTTCTCCTCATATAATGCTCTATCTACTGTCTTCTATTCCTCTTCCCACCCTCTCATTCCAATCACCTCTTCAGACCACATCGTCATGTCCTCCCACCTTTCTCGCTAACCTGCTATCACTCCCTCCCTTCCTCACCTTCTCGTTGCAGCTATCCACCTACCAATCCCCCCTTCGTCTCTCAGTACACCTTTACTCTCCGCTGCCAGGCCCGGCTCCATCAGCGGAGGGCTGGGTCAATAGCAGGTTCCCCCTCACTGACGGGTAATTACACTGCAGAACAGTAGCTTCTGCTCAGATGGGCCTCGGAGACAGAGATGCAGAAACTTTGAAAGCAGCCCATTGGGAGGGAGAATGGGGGTGGAGAGGCAATCAATCGGGCAGATTGGAGTTGAATATCCCACATGGGCCAGGGAGTGGGAATGGAGTGGCCTAGACTCACCAGCCTCTTTGCACATTTACTGCTAAAGCCTCCCCATTTATAGCCACTGGCTGAAAGAAGTGCAGATAGCAGAGAAAGCAGGAGAGACAATTTCACCTCAATGTGACTTTACTTTGGAATGCCGTGGTTCACACCACATGATATCAGGAACCGGGAACGTTGTGGTTATGTGGAAGGCGCTGTAACCATTTGCCTACCTAGGAGCTCCTTTTCCTATGTTTTGGGGATTTACAAGCCTAAGACAGCCAATATCTTACACACCACTTAGCCCACCATTGTTAGTTTATATTCTTGTTCCCAGAGGTGGGTCCCTAGAACCTCCTTCCCGATGACATCATGCTGGTTGTGAAAGATGGCGAGCTGTGATTGGTCAGGGACCGACATGTAGTCTGTCATGTCTCTTGGCTGAGTCATGGTTATTCCTCTATTATTGCATGATGCTGTGACTATTTTACCAGACAAAAGAATAGTGTAGTCTGAACCCGGCATAAGGAAGAACTAGTCACCTTTGCTATTCCTTTGAAACTTGAGTCCTGCATTTTTTAGATTTGACATCGGCGTGACTGTGACTCAGTAATAGATTAAATCAAAGGATCGGTGGCTCGCTCCCCAGCTCCGCTAGTCCATGTCGATATGTCCTTGGGCAAGACACTTAACCCCAAATTGTGGGGTATGCCTATGGTGTATAAATGGGTTGGAACGTGAATTAGTTTAGTCCTGATGGAAAGGTGGCACCTTGCATCAGTGTATGAACGGGTGAATGATGGCATGTAGTGTTGAAGCACTTTGAGTGGTCGGAAGCTATACAAGTACAAGTCCATTTACTTATTGATGACCCTTTCTTATACTACGGGAATGGTAAGGATCAAATGGAACAATGTCAATCCTCCGTTAAGACCCACTAAAAGTGTCCGGTGGTGTCTGTATCTGCAGAGGCCGTGCCTTCTGCCTGGACTTTCTTACTCTACTGATTTCAGGACGTCTCTGGCCATTAACCTCTAAAAACGTGAGCACACATCCAAGAGGAAGCTACAACAATAGAAGACAATACCAAAAAAGTGCAAATATAGTGAGGCAAAAAGCCAAGCGGACAAAGTTTGTTCTAAAACAAGACTGAATCTGGGGTTGGCTCTCACTTTTGCTGCCATGTGTGATGCTGCAGGTGGTACACTGGGCTGCGCTTTGGCAACTATGGTTGAGGGGGGGATTCTGGAGCTGGGGAAAAGGGGCCAACTTTGAATATTGTGTTTACAAATAGGAAAACCTACTCATTTTGCCTTTAAGAAATTAGTGTGAAGTGAATTGTCTTGCAGAGAATGAGTAAATCCTATTAAGCAAAATTTGATAGTCTTTGTAATGGAGTTGAAATGGGAGAAGCCGCTGGTTCCAGAATTATTTTTCCACTCTGTAAATCCCAGTTTTATGGTTTTCTACACAAAAACGCACTTATGTTAATAACAAAGACACAAATGTCAAGGAATTGACCATTTCTATCAAATAGTTATGTTTTCTGATTTTGGTGGAAAAGACTTTCTCAAAGATTTCTCAAAGAATCAGAGCAACACCAAGGGTTCTGCTGGAAGAACTAATAACAAGTACATAAATGTGGAACTATACCAAAAATATATCCCATAGAAGAAAACTAGGTTTGAATCCAGATGCACGACTCAGAGACAAGCAGGTACTGTAAAAGTTCTTCTTTACTTGTGGTCAAAAACAGACTAAAGTCCAAACCAGGCAAACCTTTCTGAAAAGAGGTCAGGCTCAAGTCCAAGGGTCAGGCTGGGATCCTGCTGCTAGGTCAGGCAGAGGAAAAGAATGCTGGCAGAGAATGAGTGGAAATGGGCCGGTAGATGTACTGCAGGGCTGATGATGGGAAAGGTAAGCAGGTGGGTGGGGATGGCGGGGAAAACAGGAAATGGGTTACAATGACAGGACAGTTGGTATGAGCCAGAGCAGACAAGAGATGAATAAGAGTGGGTTGGAGTTGTGACAGAGAGCTGCAGCAGCAACGAGCCACACAGCTGGTAAATTAGTCAGTAGCCATGCAACATGAATGAAAAAGAGCCTCAACACAACCCTGTGCTTCGAACTATTTATACTTTGTTTGTAAGGATTCGTGTTTTTGGGACACGTAGCATCATTTTAAGGTCAGTGATGGAACGTCATCTCTGTTCACATCACCAACACCTGTCTGCTCTGAGCATATCCTCTCTCTCTCTCTCTTCCCCGCTCTCTCTCTCTCTCTCTCTGTCTCTCCTGCTACGCTCACACAGAGTACTGAGCTCTTCCTTAAAGCAGCGACACTACTCTTATTACATCTGTGTATTGTGTGTATTTCCTCCGATTATTTAAATTGGCAGGCTAATAAGAAGCAAAAGGCTAACGGCAGGTTGACTTCAGCTGTTTGCATCATTTTAAAGTGTCTCCTGGAAACAGTTTCTCTATTTGAAGCCTTTTTCAAAATACTGTGCATGTGTTGTCCATCGGTGAATATGTTTTCTTCATTTGCATGTGCTTCCCTAATTTGCAGTGTGTTGCGCTCTTATGGCCGCCGTAATTTCAGCCATTATGTAATGAATTCAAGTTTTTTCGGGGTAGTTTTTCCTGTACCGATGTGAGGGTCCTAGGAAAGAGGAGGCCCTTTGCTGTACAGATTATAAAGCCCTCTGGGGCAAATGTGTGATTTTGGGCTCTACAAATGAACTGAAATGTATTGAACTGACAGACCATAGCAAACTTTTTCACATTTATTATGACTATGCTACGAAGTGAGATTGAAATGTATAACAGCCTTCACAGCCTACAACACTCAAACTGTGTCCTACGTATTTGTGAATACATTTTTAAATCTGGACTCACACAGCAGTCTGTCTCGCTGTCAGAACCCGCAGAGTGTCGGCAGTCTGTTTGTCCCTCAGTCGTGTTCGCTGTGTTCCTGCGTCAGTCGGAGTCTGACTGCTCCTCCACTGCAGGGCCGCCTCCTCAGAGCTGGAGCCCAGCTGTCCTCAGCGCTGCTCCTCGACGAATGTCTTTCTGCTTGTGTGAAAGGGAAATATTGTGTGCGTGCACCTGCGTGTGTTTATATTTGCTCGTTCACGATCCAGCGTGCGTGTGCGTGTGCGTGTGTGCGTGACAGGCAGTTCCATGTGCCATTGTGCTTTCCCTCAGGTTGTGTTTGATAGCAATGCATCAAAGACCTTGCCAGTGGTGTCATCTAATGGGTTTTAGATTCAACTTTTATATTATTATGTAAATAGGTGACTCTTTGATGTAGTATCAGCGCAGTCATCACAGGGGCTGGAAGGCCCTTGTCAAGAAGACATTGAGGGAACAAAAAATGTTGCACCTGAAAGTTAATTAAAAAGCCATAAAATAGTGTCTGCTGCTCTATCTTGTTTGTTTGTCTGTGGGCCTGCTGGTCTCTCTCTCTCTCTCTCTCTCTCTCTCTCTCTCTCTCTCGCTCTCTCTCTCTCTCTCTCACTCTCTCTCTCTCTCCATCCCTCTCTCTCGCTATCGCTATCGCTCTCTCTCTCTCTCTCTCTCACTCTCTCTCTCTCTCCCTCCCTCTCTCTCTCTCTCTCTCTCTCTCTCTCTCTCTCTCTCTCTCTCTCTCTCTCTCTCTCTCCCTCCATCCCTCCTCCTCGTCTCCCCTTGCAGCCACAGGATGAATGGTTTCATTACAGTGACAAGTTCTGAGGCAGTGTCTGACTCTGTCTCTGTTGGCTCTCTTTATTGCCAAACTATTTACATGCCAAGAGGAAGGCTTGTACTGGCTTGATGAAAAAGCGCTTGAATTGAGACTTTTAATTTGTAAACCATTCATTATTCTCGAAGGCATTCAGAGGTAAACTAACTTATCCCCTTCTCAGCTTGAGCTCCTCCCGGACGTCTCTCACGGAGTGTAAAACTTTTCTCTCCTCTTTTTCTTTTTTTTTTCAACGACTCTCCCAAAATTTGACGCTCCTCTCCCTGACATGTCCCATCGTTCGGAAAGAAGGCTAGCTTCAGCCATCATAAGGAAGATTAAATACGGAGAGCAAAGGGAAATGAGAAATTAAAGAGGCTTATGAATTAATGACTGGAGTTATTAGTGCTGTAATTAGATTTAAGGAATGGGCAGTGCTGCATGGTGAGATGTGGGGGGGTTGGCTGACTCCTTATCATTCACAGGATATCCTGTAAGTGTCGGGACAGTTGAGATGGAAAATTGAGCTCATCCATGCTTGTGTGATAGTACAAGTCAGCTCCACTGCCCGCACCGCGCTGAGAGATGAATGTGCAGAAAAGTCAGGCTGAAGTTACGCCAGAGAACGGACGCTTAATGTCAGCAACCTAGAAATGGGCTTCAAGTGCTATGTACCATTTAATTTGGTGCCACATCAAAGTCAAAGTGAAGAGAGGAGAATATGCAACATTTTAATTGCTCCTTTTTGCTAGTTGTCATTACAAACATAAATTATATGGGCAATTCCAGCATCAAGTACCGTATTAAGCTATTATGTGTTATCCATTAAAGCCCAGACTTTCACAGATATCCAACAGAAAACATTATCTGGGTGTAGATTAGGCTCTCTAGCCTCTCAGAGGAGAATTAATTTTGCCTAACAACTAGCCTGTCGCCTACCGATAACATGCTATTTTCCCTTTTAACCCTTTACTTGCTGATCCTGTTTCCTGTAGAACATCCACTTGGTGGCTCGCTGGCTGGGTTCTTTGGAGAAACTTCTGGATCAGCACGCAGAAGGAAGCCACGAGAATTTCAGGGTGTTTGTCAGTGCAGAGCCCTCCTCCACCCCTGAGGGCCACATCATCCCGCAGGGCATTCTGGAGAACTCCATCAAGATCACCAATGAACCGCCTACTGGCATGCACGCCAACCTGCACAAGGCCCTCGACAACTTCTCCCAGGTAATACACCCCAAGGTTGGATGTCCCTCCTGGATGTCATCTGATAATGATGAAGTAAATAACTAGAATTATTTACCCACTGGCCAAAAAATATATTAATGCAGCTTTAAAACTAGCCTCAACTCAGACAGATACAACTTTAACATTCTGCCGACGAGTCATTCGTAATTACATTCCAATTCTTAATGATATGAAGTATGTATTTTAATACGAGTCTGAAAGGGCCTTTTTAATTGTAAAGGTCCCATCAAATGATATCATTACTTTCTGAACATGAGTATTTCCTTTTAAAATATTTTCAGTCTTGATTTGATAGACCTCTGTGGAGGGTTAGTTGACATATCAGTGATCCTTTTATTAATTAGTCTCTTGAGTTACACCCACGAGAGTAGCACAAGGTCACAACTGAAGATGCACTGTTTTCTAAGAAGTGATTCCATTAGCACTTAAAGTGCCTATTTCATGAATCTTTAATATGAGAGGGCTAGGGCTACTTGAAGGACTTATTTTCATGTTTGCTATGAGTGGCAGTTGAGGCAATACGTGGCAATTTTCACTCCAGATTTCTCATCAAGTTGCCAATTTGCATAAATATAGGAGCGAGCAGATGGGGAGAGTCCCCTTTCACTCCCTGTAGAATTGCCTCTGACCCACGGAGGACAGATGTGAAGGCCATCAAACCTGTGTGTGGTTACATTCTGCAGGGAGATGTTGCACCGTTACATGAGGACTGAGATCACAACAAAGTCTGTCGGACACTTCTTGTGTTTGTTATTGGAGAGAGTTCAGACAATATGCTCCGGGCCGTTCTCCAGCCTCTATAGTTAGAACGGATCAGTGCGCTGCAGTGGCCTCTCCCTTTTCTCCCCCTTATCAGTTCTCCTCTCTATCTAAGCCCTACCATTACCTCGATGCTTCGCCGCCAATGCATCTTCCTCTGCAACATTACCTGAGTGCTCAGCTTCCTCCCGGCCCATTTCCACGATTCTTAGTTTGCCGATGTCTATCTGCCTGATAAGCGCCACGTGCTTGTGAGCCCTGCCTTGTACAGACTCACAGCGAGGTCCACTGAGGTAAGGACGGGGCAATATTCCAGTCATGTGTAGTCAGTGAAAGCTAATCAATGTTCGGCTAACTCTCTGTAATAGCCCACCCGTGTAGCTAAAGCCATCGCTAAGCCAGAGAAATGACAGTTTCTTCCCTTTTGACCTTTTCACTGAGAGACGCAAACAGTTCTACTCCTGATTTCCACCCCAGAATATATACGATGGAGTCTGGGAGGGCTGAAGTTAAAGTCTGGCACAATGGTTGTGGTTTTTACTCAGACACTTGTGTGAAATAAGCTGTAAAGGATTTGCAACTCCCTGTTTGCTGAAACTGATCGTTTAGTTTATCATATCATATCATTTTTCTCTGGTAATTCAGACTCGTGCATATCCTGATGCTAATCTTTCACATCCGTCAGTTCAGAGATATTGAGGGACATTTTTCAGTGTATGTGCATGCCTGTGTGTGTGTGTCCTCCTCTGCAGTCTCACTGGATGCCTTTTTTCTCCAGTCCACAGGTCATGAATAGGGAGGCTATGCATCTCTTTCAGCTGGGTTGAGCAGAGGAGTACCGAGCTGAATATTAACTAAATCTCTGAAAGGGTGTGTGTGTCTGTGTGTGTGTGTGTGTGTGTGTGTGTGTGTGTGTGTGTGTGTGTCTTCACTGTTAGTCAGTCTTCACTGTACTTTTGTGCGTGTGCATCGTAAGAGTCAGCTCCCCAGGGCCCTGCAGCAGGGGAAGTGAGAGGGTCTTCACTGTGGCGCTCACCATGACACATGTTGGAATAAAGAGAATAGCCTTTCTATTTCCATAGGGGTTATTGGCATGCTTATTTAACTGTGTCTTCCCCAGAGATTACGTTGCCATTTACATCCATTTTTTTTTTTTTTTGCTTGTCTGGAATAATGAGCCCGGGAGACAGTTGGAGGCTGAAAGTGCCTGACAACTTGTGACAATTAAAAGGGAATCTCATAGTCGGGTCTATAGCCATCGAGTCATCTCATTGTCTGTCTGTTAGAGCGCGGCAGCAATGGGGATTTGACGAGATAAAACCGATCACAGGGCTGCCTGCCACAACTTT
This sequence comes from Ophiodon elongatus, assembly GCA_016806645.1. Lineage (NCBI taxonomy): Eukaryota > Metazoa > Chordata > Actinopteri > Perciformes > Hexagrammidae > Ophiodon > Ophiodon elongatus. The sequence continues at coordinate 850,120 of JACSYO010000399.1, forward strand.
TTACCTGAAGCACACCGCGGCGGCTCAGTTAATGCAGCTGTACAGTTCAAGAGGCTCTTTGTCTTTTTGTGTTCCAGGACACGCTGGAGATGTGTGCGCGGGAGAATGAGTTTAAGAGCATTTTGTTCGCCCTTTGCTACTTCCATGCGGTGGTGGCAGAGAGGAGGAAGTTTGGTCCTCAGGGCTGGAACAGATCTTACCCTTTTAACACTGGAGACCTCACCATTTCTATCAATGTCCTCTACAACTACTTGGAGGCCAATCCGAAGGTAGATGTTTCTTTTTTTCTTTTATTCCTGGGCAATAGATTGCAAAGACCACCGTTTGTAATCTTAATTGGAAATCTAAACACATGTGATCTCAGCTAAACACCACAAGCCTATTTGTAGCAAAGCAGCAACCCCACTCTAATTACCAGGTGCCATATGATGACCTGCGCTACTTGTTCGGCGAGATCATGTACGGGGGTCACATCACGGACGACTGGGACCGCCGCCTGTGTCGGACCTACCTGGAGGAATTTATCAAACCAGAGATGATGGAGGGAGAGCTGCACCTAGCACCTGGCTTCCCCTTACCTGGAAACATGGACTACAAAGGCTACCACCAGGTGAGGCGGACTCAGACCAATTCATAGCATTTCGATTACATGAAAAGTAAATTCAAATACATGAAAAGTAAATTCAAATTAAAACAAGTAAGAGTGCAGATCTCCACCAGGTGAGTCTGCAACCACCACAGCTGTATTGTTTGATTGAACAAATACCCCCCTCCGTCTAGATTGCAAGTGTATCAGATGTGTTTTTCGCTCTCACGTCTCACACAACAGATTCAATTCAATTCAATTCAATTTATTTTTGTATAGCCCAAAATCACAAATTACAAATTTGCCTCAAAGGGCTTTACAATCTGTACACAATGACATCCTCTGTCCCAGAACCTCTCATCGAGTCAGGAAAAACTCCCCCCCAAAAAACCCTTTCAACAGGGAGAAAAATGGAAGAAACCTTCAGGAGAGCAACAGAGGAGGATCCCTCTCCCAGGATGGACAGAGTACAAAAATAGATGTCATGTGTACAGAATGAACAGCATAACAGAGTTACAACACATTCAATTCACATGACAGAAATGATTCATGTAACGATAAGATAAGCTCCCATTTTGATATATGCAGATGTCTGCAGCGGCTCTGTGCAGGTGGGCTCAGCTGCGTTTTACGGGCGTAAGTGACACTTGAAGTGTTTTATTTTGGCTTAAAGTCTGTTTTTTGACAATATGTGTGTAAAAGTGAGGTTGATGCCCAATAAAAAGGCAGAATACCTTTCCACTGAGCAGCTGCAGTGTGTGTAGTTCCGTTAGCTGTTAGTTGATAGTCAAACAGACCATACAAAACAGAAAGTGAGTAAATTGAGTTTCTGGCCGCAGAGCAGCAGCTGAGTGGCTCTGAGCTCTGAGCTCTGAAAGTCTCAATAAGTAGAACCCACAACACAAAATATTCATATGGATGCACCACAAAATGGTGTGAAGATTACATTTTTTGCCATCAGCTATGTACCTCTGTAGTAGGTAGGCGAGCCTTTCCCAGCATGCCTTAGAACAAACAGCAGTCCCACGTGTTTTAGTTGCGTCTATCTTTTCTTATAAACCCTGTCTAGAGCCACACCTGTCAGCTGTTTGCATCACTCTGATAAACCCAGCGCACACTACCTGCACCGAACAGCAGACACACACAGTCAGCAATTAGCCAGTGAGCAGGGGTTGGTGGAGAGCAAAACAGAGCTAAAGGAGAGTAAACTTTGGACTAATTTAGCCAAAAACACAAATTCAAATAAATGTTAGAGTTGCTCCAAGTCTGCTTCATGTGTAAAGAGGTAACTGTGTGCTAACATGTTGTTCCATGATTACATGAACAAAATCAATTAATAGTGCTTTTAAGTCCCCGATTCATCTGAGCATAACATCCTTGGATGAATAAAGGCAGGAAGAACATACAAGACCAAATCCATTCCCTTCAGTAGAATCAATACAATCACTAGCTAGCTGTGCATTCGCCTACAGTTCAACTTGACATTTACAGCGCTTTGTGGGAACGGAGTCACAAAGTTGTCATATTAGTCCCCAGTGTGATCACCATTAATATTGTTGACATGTTCCAGCCTGACCTTGCTTAAGAGAACTTCAGAGTTGTGACAGCTCCAGGCATCATCAGGTCACTGCTTCACCCCACAGTGTCAGTTGTATATTGTTATTCATCATTGAACACAAACCTTGATTGACAGGAGGAAATCAGAAACGAGGTAGGTTGTTGTGTCAACTGCTGCAGTGCACCATTCATATATTATGTATCTTTCTCAAAGATGAATAAATAAGCAAGGCCTATTGTGGTCATTTCAGTTTTAAATCTGGAGTGTTTTTTTTTTTTAAAGCTGAATTCTCTTGACTATTTTAGGAATAGGAATAAGAATAACAGTGTTTCAGAAAATGTGACGGTCCAGATTTCTCCTACAAGGTCCCTGGGGAGGCAGAGGGAGAGGGTTGTGCCACTTGTATTTCATTTTGCCCAAGTCTGGGAGATGCTCAACGGGCACATCCTGGCTGTCATAGGGGCTCCGGTGGGAAGGACTGGAGCCTTTTACTTTTGGCTGTCACCACACAGTCGAGCCGAGGGCACGGCGGTTGAGATTTAGGCGAAGAACAGGGCTGTAAAGGCCTGTGGGTCCCCGGGGTCTGCTAGGCCATCGTCTCCCTGAAAAACCATCTGAGCAAACTTAACAGTATATTTAGGAGGGAAGAGTTGTGGGAGAGGCAGAGTAGGATGGTGACTCAGCAGTTTTACTCCTCTTTTAACAATATACAGGTGTATGCAATCAGCAAAAGTTAGCCAGCAAGTACAGAGGAGATCAAACAGGCTGACTACAAAGTGTTTCTGTAATAAAGGCCAATATATTTTCCATCAGGACATTATGATTAGAAGAGCTTTTTTATATAATGTAAGTGCCCCACAAAAAGGAGCCTTTTTCACTTGAGCTTCCACTTTCATCTGCACTAACTTAAAAGCATATTGATATTCATTATGGCCCAGCAGATGGAAAATGCCTTCTTATTATGGTCATTAACAGTCTGTCAATTGATCCTGTGTGTTTGAATCTCACCATGAAATATCTCCTCTTTCATATGCTTCCATTCTTGTCCTTTGTCAGCAGAACATTAGAAGAAACATCTGAGAAATAAAAAGGCTTTACTTTTCTGTCCAGAAGTAATTGCAGTTGCCAATCTGTATGCTGTTAATAAAATAATCTAGGCCAAATGTTTAAATGTTGTCCTGTTCAGGTGAAAAACAGGGATGAACATGTGTTTATTTTCAGGAAGAAATAAAGACTTTACATACTTGACTTTAAATTGATAAGCTAAAACCAAAAACTTTAAAATCTTGCATTTGAGGTTCGAGCAAAATTCCATAAATCTGGGTTAAGATTTCTGATGACAAAAGCATTTACTCAGTTCTGACATGGATTTCTTTCCGCTCCAGTACATTGACCAAACCCTACCTGCCGAGTCGCCCTACCTGTACGGCCTTCATCCCAATGCTGAGATCGGCTTCCTCTCACAGACCTCAGAGAAGCTCTTTCGCACGGTGCTGGAGATGCAGCCCAGGGACGGAGGAGTCGGTGAGGGTGGTGGCACCACACGTGAGGAAAAGGTCAGTATTTATGGTACTACTTGTTCAAAAGTATGTGGACGGCCAAACATTACACCTGGAAGTGATTGTGAATACCTCAGCCTCCTCTCTCAGTCAGTGTTCCAGTTCATCCCGTAGGTGCTGGATGGGGTTGAGGTCGGTGCTCTGTTCCTCCACACCAAACTGGGAAAAGGGTTCATGTATTGATCTGGCTTAGTGTACAAAGGCGTAGTCATGTTGGAACTGTTGCCACAGAATTGGAAGCATACTACACTATATCATTGCATTGGGATTTCACTTAGTTGGGCCTGTGAGGCCGAGCAAAGCAGGGAACAACATGACAATATTCATCATCTGTTAATCTACCAATCATTTTCTCAATCAATAGATTCCTCACTTGTCTATTCATATTAGAAAACATTCTAATAACAACTAATAAATGAATGGACTATTTGTTTCAGCCCTAACAGTAAAACTCTTTTGGCCGTATGAAAAATGTTTGATCGATGCTCGAGGGAAAGGCTCGACCTGATTTTAATTACAATATACTCAGATTTCATTTTGCTTACCTTTGACTTATTTCCTTCATATTGTTCTGGGATCTGAAAGCTGCTTAGAACTATTTAGAAATGTGATCAAAGTGACTAAAGTTGTAACGGGGGTGGTATGGACCCACACGTAATATGACAGACACTGAATTGGTGAAGAAGGCTTTATTTAAATGCAGAACATGCAACAACTCCAAGACAGTCCAGGGTCGGGTTCCGGGGAAGGACCCGCTCGGGGTAACACCAAGCTAAAAGTGAAATATCATGTACTTTTATTTGATTAATCAAATAAGACATGTGGTATCATTCTATATTTAATTTACCAAAAGAAAACAATAACGACAACAAGAAACATTCTAGATGTCTTGTGCATCCTTTTTTTTATTCAGCGTAACATGTTTCTACCTTATGAAACTTTGGGGTTTCAGGATTTAAAGTTGAGTACTGTTGGTTTGAACAATGTTTGGCTGCACAGCATTACATTTGTTATGACAGACCCACTAGCAGGTCAGTGAGGTTTGGGGGCGTAAGCTGGTGGCATTTGAACTAAAGTTATGATTCTGATGTGATATTCAGTCTTCAAAAGCCAAACCCTCATTCAGACATGGCAGATAACCCAGATATGCAGACCAAAGGCTTTCACGGAGCCCGCTGTCTCACTAAACTCTGGACTAGAGCACCAAATCTTAGATGCATGGTGACAACAGGTGACATTCTCTGTAGCTGCTGCACACCGAATAAAAAAATAAATTGCAGACCAACTGTTTGGGGCCTCTGACAGCACCCAGGGTGATTTTTACAGGGATGGCATTTTCTGGTTCAGCACTGCTCTGAAATAAAGCTTATTTGAGGGTAAAAGCTAAAGTAAATATTCTATCAGAGAGAGTGCAGCCTCACACACTCCCTCAATGGAGCAAGTGTCTCTTTTTAATATCACAAATAAAGGTTGTGGTTGTTTGAGTATTTGTTTTGTTAAAAAGTTATTTATGTTTACTGTGGCTTAAAACAAGCAGCAAAATATGAGTTATGTTACAGGTTTTTTTATACTTTGATCACCATCAGCCGGATTTCTCCTCTGAAATCAAGCTAGCTACCTCAGGCTGAACCAATGTTACAATCAACCCAACAGACGGAAACACTCCCCAAAGTTCCTCTGTACCTCTGCACTGAGCGCATCAGTCAAATTGATGACTTGTTGACCTGTTGCAGTTCAATCTTCAATCTAACCTTCACAATTCTCCACTCAACACTGTTAAATGCACTGCCGTTGAAGATAAAGGCTGATGTTTTATAGTAAGAAATACTTGGACCGTTATGTTCTCTTTAAAAGTCACTGACATAAAATGAGAGAAACTGTCTCAAACAGTAAATACCAGAGGAGCAGAGAGACAGTCTGAAGCTAAATGGAGGCTGTCATGTCAATTGTACAAACAAAGTAGCACCAGTTTCTAGAAAATGATATTGCTTACACATGTTGCAAATGATTTTTTTAGACTTGAACCTGTGATGTCATGATTACAAGCTGAGCGCTGCAACAACCTGAGCTTACAGAGCTTTAAGCTCAATATTATGTTTAATATCAGCTGCTCTGTGGCTGTGAATACTCCAGTTTTGTCTGTGTTTTAAAGTCATGAGCGATCAGTTCTGAAACTAGACTTGGTCTCATTAGCTGTCAGATTTAAGCTTAATTCTGGTTCAGTTCGTTTTTTATTGTGAAAAGCCTGGCTTACTCAAGACAGGCTTTTCACAATAAGTTTCCATGGTAGGTTAGGTCAGACACGTAAACGTCCTTTATGAAACTTCCTGAAAATATGGCTGATTTACTAAGCTTAGTTACACCGCTCTACTATCGTGTGTGTGTGTGTGTGTGTGTGTGTGTGTGTGTGTGTGTGTGTGTGTGTGTGTGTGTGTGTGTGTTCCATTCCTCGATGTATTATGATGTGTGACCTTTCTGGCTCAGAAGCCTGGATACTCTTGTCTTAAAGGTGACAGCTATACACAGCTTACCAACGAGGCTCACTTAGTATTCAGCATGCTCAGTAGCTGCCAAAGCCAGATCAGATATTTGAACTGAAAAATCCATAGATATGATGACCTCATATCCTTCGTTCGGCACCTAATCCGTTGATTGATCGCTAATGCTGGTTGCCTTGGGAAAGTCTTGACACGGGCATTAGCTTTCATCACTTACCCTCAAAAATATGATGTGAGCATTGATTTTCTGGAGGGATTAGACTGTTATTGAAAACAAAGAGCTGCCTTGCAAAATATATCTTCATGAATATTTATGGAACTGTCTATTTCAAACTGTAACACACTCTCAGGTTGTCAGCGTTTGCACTACTGAGTTTATCTGACACAGATAACCCCGGTCTCTGATACTTCTTGTCCTCAGTATCTTTAATCGTAAATGTAAGATGGACCAAAGTACATTTTGTACTGACAAGCCACTCACTCACTCACTCACTCACTCACTCACCCACTTACTCACTCACCCAATTATTCACTCATTCACCCACTCACTCACTCACTCACTCACCCAATTATTGACTCACTCACCCACTCACTCATTCACTCACTCACCCACTTACTCACTCACTCACCCACTTACTCATTCACTCACCCAATTATTCACTCACTCACCCACTTACTCACCCACTTACTCACTCACTTACTCACTCACCCAATTACTCACCCACTTACTCACCCACTCACTTACTCACCCACTCACTTACTCACCCACTCACTCACTCATTCTCTCACTCACTCACCCAATTATTCACTCACTCACCCACTTACTCACTCACCCAATTACTCACCCACTTACTCACTCACCCAATTATTCACTCACTCACCCACTCACTCACTTACTCACTCACCCACTCACTCACCCACTTACTCATTCACTCACTCACTCACTCACCCAATTATTCACTCACTCACCCACTCACTTACTCACTCACTCGCCCAATTATTGACTCACTCACTCACACACTTACTCATTCACTCACCCAATTATTCACTCACTTACTCACTCACCCACTTACTCACTCACCCAATTATTCACTCACTCACCACTTACTCACTCACACACTTACTCACTTACTCACTCAGTCACACACTTCCTCACTCACTCACCCACTTACTCACTCAACCACTCACTTACTCACTCACTCACTCATTCTCTCACTCACTCACTCACTCACCCACTTACTCACTCACTCACCCAATTATTCACTTACTCACCCACTTACTCACTCACTCACTTACTCACCCACTTACTCACTCAACCACTTACTCACTCACTCACTCATTCTCTCACTCACTCACCCACTCACTCACTCACCCACTTACTCACCCATTTATTCACTCACTCACCCACTTACTCACTCACCCAATTACTCACCCACTTACTCACTCACTCACTCACCCACTCACCCATTTAATCACTCACCCACTCACTCACCCACTCACTCACTTACCCACTCACGCATCCACCCACTTACTCACTCATTCTCTCACTAACGCACTTACTCACTCATTCTCTCACTAACGCACTTACTCACTCATTCTCTCACTAACGCACTTACTCATTCACTCACCCAATTATTCACTCACTCACCCACTCACTCACTCACCCACCCACTTACTCACTCACTCACCCAATTATTGACTCACTCACTCACACACTTACTCATTCACTCACCCAATTATTCACTCACTTACTCACTCACCCAATTAGTCACTCACTCACCCACTTACTCACCCAATTATTCACTCACCCACTTACTCACTCACTCACTCACTCACTCACACACTTACTCACTCACTCACCCAATTATTCACTTACTCACTCACCCACTTACTCACTCACTCACTTACTCACCCACTTACTCACTCAACCACTTACTCACTCACTCACTCACTCATTCTCTCACTCACTCACCCACTCACTCACTCACCCACTTACTCACTCACTCACCCACTTACTCACTCACTCACCCAATTATTCACTCACTCACCCACTCACTCACTCACCCACTTACTCATTCACTCACCCAATTATTCACTCACTCACCCACTTACTCACTCAACCACTTACTCACTCACTCACTCACTCATTCTCTCACTCACTCACCCACTCACTCACTCACCCACACTCACTCACTCACCCACTTACTCACTCACTCACCCAATTATTCACTCACTCACCCACTCACTCACTCACCCACTTACTCATTCACTCACCCAATTATTCACTCACTCACCCACTTACTCACTCACCCACTCACTCACTCACCCAATTATTCACACTCACCCACTCACTCACTCACCCAATTATTCACTCACTCACTCACCCACCCACTTACTCACTCACTTACTCACTCACTCACCCAATTATTGACTCACCCACTCACCCAATTATTCACTCACTCACTCATTCACTCACCCAATTATTCACTCACTCACCCACTTACTCACTCAACCAATTACTCACCCACTTACTCACTCACTCACTCACTCACTCACCCATTTAATCACTCACCCACTCACTCACCCACTCACGCATCCACCCACTTACTCACTCATTCTCTCACTAACGCACTTACTCACTCATTCTCTCACTCACTCACTTACTCATTCATTCACTCACTGTCATTATCAGGTGCGTGCAGTGCTGGAGGAGATCATGGAGAAGCTCCCGGAGGAGTTCAACATGGCTGAGCTGCTAGGGAAGGCGGAGGAGAGGACTCCCTACCAGGTGGTGGCGCTGCAGGAGTGTGAGCGCATGAACCTCCTCACACAGGAGATCAGACGCTCCCTCTGCGAGCTCAGCCTGGGACTCAAGGTGAGGAGACTGACGGTCCACTACGACTCCACCAGAGAAAAGTCTAAAATATGAATTTAAATTTATGGAACATAAGTGTGTTTTTTCTTTGTTCCTACCCCATTCATCCTCTCATTTATCTTGTGACCCTTTGTGAGGGACCCGACCCCCAGCAAGATACCCACTGGAATATACCAACTGTAAATCAAGTAGTTCAAACTATCTACTTCCAGCAGCTACGACTGTTAAATGCTGCTCACCCACTGAGGGGCCGCTTTTCTGCTTTGAAGAGTTGAAGTAACATTAGCTGATAGTACTTCTGTGCTTGAAGTTATGTGGGACTTTTACTTATAATGAAGTCTTTTTACATTGTTAAGTAAAGGCTCTGAGTAGTTCTTCCACCACTTGCATACAGCTGAAATTAGTTGGGACAGCCAACAATTTACCCAAGTTTATCCTTTTTGGAATAGTAAACTATCAACGTCTGCTATTACGTGTCATAATAGTCCTAATCATGGTGAGGTTCTTCAACCAATTTTTTTTGTTTTTACTTCAAAAGGAAAAGCTTAATCCTTACTAATCTCAGTAACTCTCATTAATTAGTCTCAAATCAGTAAAACTAATTTAATTTAAAAAAATGTACAGCCTTTCGTTGTTATTCATTTCATTCATAGCCATTTGGTGGCAGAGGAACAAGCTGCCTATTTACACATCCAGCAACATCTGGAGTCTTGTTGGCCACTGGACAGATGTTATGTCCAATAATCACTCTTTTAGCTCTGTTCAAGCATGAAATTGCCTCGGGAGCACGAGGGGTTCACGTCTCCTAATATATGAAATCTAGAAATTTGTACCCTTCCCATATTTTGTCAAATCATCCACCAAAAGATGAAAGACGCCAGTTTGTTTCCCTTAATATAGTGTTAAACAGACTCCAAAGGTCACTGTTCTGTATCCTCTGCCAGCCATACGCAGATCTCTGATGCCCAAGTTGATCACTGGCATATTACATATGAACCAGTGTGTGTCACAAAACTGTCAATCAGATTTATATACTCATAATCCAAGGTGCCGGAGCGTTCCGGCCCACTGATACCTGGTTACTGCTCTTGATGAGCACATCTGGCCAGCTGTTTGTGAGTGTAAAAGTCTGCGGAATGATCTGAGCTTCACTTTGTCTTTCGAAGACTGGGTCTGTAGTTGATTGTCAGTTGTGCTGTGAAGCAACCAGATCATCATTTTGTTGTTAGTCAAAACGCACACAGACTTGCACGCCTGCACATTATTACCAGTGTCATAATAATAGTTGTGACCAAAAGTTTCAAATTAATTTAAATTCACTGCATGACATTTGGTTTTGGAAATTTTATTAATTCCAATTTTGTTCGGCGTTGTGTAAACTGGGTCCTGCAGGATTAGCTAAACTTGAATTTAGAATTAGAATCCAAAGTTCAATTTACAACCACGAAAAGCAAGCAGGCTTGTCTCTGTGTCTGCTAATATCAAATCTGTTTCAGTACTACAGACAGGGCCACACACACACACACACACACACACACACACTACACACAACAAACAGCACTTTCCATTATCCTGTAACAACAGCTAAGCGATAGTATCGTGTAGCCAACAATGTTGTTGTCAAGGGTGTTTCAAGAGCTTCCATGGTGCATATCTTCAAAAAAACAACAAAGTACTTTAAACTCAGGAGACCTAGTGCCAGTTAGTACAAGGGTTGCACAACCAAATGCAGTTTGTAGTCCCATTTTGCTACATACTCTTATGCTGTCTATGAGACTGGCATAGTTTAATAGAGTTCTGGTTGATGTCTGGACATAAACTGAAGCAGCAGTCCACTATGTCCACTGTGTCTCATAAGAACTTGGTGTCATTGTTCATACTCAATGCTCAGAGGATGCTGGGTAGCACCTTTATTTCATTGCTAGGTCAGACTAATGGACTGGATTTATTTATCCAGGATAGGTTGTGTGACCTTAATATTGCCAGTTATTTGAGCCTGTAACTCTTATGTGTGTAAACTTTCAACCCCAGCCCATTAATAATTTCAGCCGTAATTACCAATTGTTTTTAAGAAAACTCGTTGGCTGAGTTTGTGTGGGAAGAGCTCTTTTTTTCTCTTTCTTATTTATCGGCACACTGTGAAGTCTGACTTCTGTTGTGAAAATGGAGGAAGTAAAACATTTTCAAAGAAATCTTAGATGCTAATGTGCAAACACCAACATATAGGCCTGGCAACAAATATTACTACAGAAAGAAACAAAGCTATCAGGAGAGCAAGACCCCTTCAAATCTCATCATAACGTTTATTGTCTGGTGAACTCCGTATTCTTAGCCTATATTTGTTAACATTTTGGCATAATTGACTCCATTAAAAGTATGTTGAATAAGATATTACCAGTTCTTGTTTGCCTTGTACCCACGGATCTACTAAAACTATCAGTGGATTACTTTGATTCTGAGGAAATAATAAAATACGATGATTCCCAGGTAAGTTCTGGGAGTCTTTTTCTATGATTTCCAAGATTACAATTATGATTTGTGGGTATTTATTTTTAATGGACATCAGAGGTTATGACATACTCATGAAGTGTACTGAATGATATCACACTGAATGATATCCATATGTGTTTAATGTCTGAGAAGAAGTATAGTGTTTGACTCGAATGCACCTCCTGCAGTATCTCTTCCTCATATCGCCACTCCCCTTCAGAAGGATTCTGGCTTCCTCTTTTGTCTTTGTCCTGCTGAATGTCCACTTCTATTGCAGACCATATGCTGTAATTCCACGATGGTTAAAATGCCACCTGGAAATTGATTTAAATAACAGATGAGCACAGTGAATATTTGATTTGATTCCCCTGTAATGTTAATCTCATCCGAATGGGGCTTATTTCTCATCTGGTTGGGACTCCACAGATCCGTTCTTGAGCAGCTCGGGCCCAACAGGGATGGTGCTAAAGCTAAATATGTGTAATGTAAAACAAATGAACTTCGAGTGAACTGTCCCTCAAAATCCACCACAAAATCCTCAATTATCCTCAACACCTATGATTCACACTGCGCTGGCTTGGCTGTGGCTGACTGCTGCGTTAGTGTTCCTGCATAATTAAACCTTTTTCTCCGTTGTTTGTCAGTCTCAGTCGTCAGAATGACTCATAGATTTGGCTTCCAGAGGAGCAGAGAGGAATGAGACGTCTGCGCTCTGTGTGTCAGGCCTGACTGAATCATGTGTTAACAACAAACGGAAAGAGAAGGGGGGTATGTGTAAGAGCTATGAGGTATGAGGCTTCGATCTCCTGACACGGCAACCCTCAATAAATCGTCTCAGTGATTTAAAAGTCATGTCGACTATTGTACCAGCAAATATAATCATATTTGGTCTTTATAGTGGAATAAATAGGAGCTATCAGAATGTTAGCCTTGGTGAGATGGTGCAGCTTCATAGTGCCAGTGTGTCAAAGTATACTGCAGATGTATTGGGGTCAGGATCAGGATAATTTTGAGGAATGTTGTGAAGGTGAAAGGTTCACTGTAACACACAGATGTAAATACATGTACAGAATCTAATCAACATCTTGAAGAATTGTTATGACTGTCACATATGAGTATCTATACATCAGCAATACATCCGCTCCAGTATCAGTGTGTGAAGGACACCAGTGTTGTCTCATTACTCTTGTCTTGGCTATCTTACAGCGTGTTTCCTTATCTGGCTTGGCGTGCTAGTCTCAGTGTTTGTGTGTACATCAGTAGTGAGGGTCTGGTACCGTTCCACACCTTATGTGGCTGGTGGTATCACCTCCAATGTTTATCTGTTGAGACAAATGGGAAGTGACACATTGCACTACCGGTTGCGTCTTGTAATGAAATTCACAAACCAATGAAGAATTAAATTAACCAAAGAGGCAGCATCTGTTATTACCAGGCAGCAACCGCCGGTTCTGAAAAGTGGAGCCAATGATGAAGTGCCTTAAACTTGTATTCTCTCTACTGACCATCAGGGGGCGACTCCTCTTGTCGCATAAAAATCAACGAGAAAATGAGTTTCAAGTCTTCTTCAATACAGCATGATGTTCATTTAGTAGTCAAATAGACCATAAAACAAGGTATACTTCTGTCCACTGGTTGCAAAAATCCAAGATGGCGGCCAAAATGCTGAACTTGAGGCTTTAAAACCACAGACCACAAACCAATGGGTGACGTCACGGTGATTACGTCCACTTCTTATATTCAGTCTGTGGTCAGCACTGAGAACAGTTGTCCTGAATAGACAATTTCTAGAAAGATGATATAAGGCACAAGCCAGCAGTACACTCAATTGACCATGCGCTAAGTCCCGCCCTCAAATGCAAATTGTCCAATCATGGCATTGGGCAGTTTCGACCAGGGTCCAACAATTATACAACTGTGGTCCAGAGACTCTCATGCAGCCCTTTCAGATTTTCTAGAGCTGGCCTTCCAGGCAGGAAAAGAAGTACAGACAAGAACACAGATTGAGGAAGGCCTTTTGTTTCTGAATGAACTTGATGTGAACAAAATCAAACCTGGCACGTCCTTTAACCACACCTTGTGGATTATAGTTACCAGCACAAGTTTGGTTAGTGTTCAGCATTCTTAAAATAGAATGAATAGTTGAATGTCCCCCTTTCCTTTGGCCCCAACCATTCAGGGAGAGTTAACCATGACCAGTGACATGGAGAGCCTTCAGAATGCCATGTTCCTGGACACGGTGCCGGACAGTTGGACCAAACGGGCTTACCCCTCCATGTCTGGCCTGGCCCTGTGGTTCACTGACCTGCTGGCCCGCATCAAGGAGCTGGAGGCCTGGTCAACGGACTTTGTCTTACCCTCTGTGGTGTGGCTTGCAGGCTTCTTCAACCCACAGTCCTTCCTCACAGCCATCATGCAGGCTATGGCTAGAAGGTAGGGTTGTTTTACATGAGGACATCAAGAGTGTAAATGTGATAGAAGCCACTTAGTGTGACACATCCTGTGTTTGAATGACAGAAACGAGTGGCCTCTGGACAAGATGTGTCTGCAGTGTGATGTCACCAAGAAGAACCGTGAGGACTTTTCTTTACCGCCCCGTGAAGGAGCCTACGTACACGGGCTGTACATGGAGGGAGCACGCTGGGACACACAGGTACAGGAGTTAACTGATCGCTTTGTTCAGCTGACTGTCACAGTGGTGGCGAATAGCTGATTGTGACGTCTAGTCTCTAGGGAAGGTGAAGAAACCAAATAAAAAGCAGCACACTTACCTTATACAGAAATCTTCCTTTACACACTACTTGCAATGATGAACGACAGACTAACACATGAACATAAGGTGAGCTAACAGCAAAATGCATCTTTAAACTGAGTCAAGTAAAGTAACTTGACTATTTGACCCCTGAAGGGCCTCCACATTCCCTTTGTGGCTTCATTTTCTGCTTTGCATCCTGCATGCGTTCAGCTCTCAGAGCGCAGTGCGTTACTCAGCTTCCCAGGGCTCTATCTATCTACATACATACAGCTACTGTATATGCACCCAGCTTTCAAGGAGCATCCCTGTAGACTTCTTAATTAGGGAATGTGCAGAGTGTGCACTTGAACACTTTAGAGGAGTGGCTCCTTTTTTCTTCATTAAAGTTGGAGACGCAGGCAAAAAGACAGGCGGACAGACGGGCCGGGCGGCGTCTTCCGACAACTCCTCCAGTCTCCTTCTCCTCTTCCTCCTCTCTTCACGTCCTCCTCTCAGCCCCGAGGCCAGTTCTGTGCCACTTGTGGGGAGTAGCAGCGAGGGGAAAGGAGAGGAAGCAGCACTCCTTCAGGACACAGCTCTGTGCAGCAATAAAAGTCAAAGATTTATGATAAACCTCCTCATCTATATTAATGAAGCTTGCATTCAGAGGGGTTTCACACACCAAAGACAGCTAGATAGTGTATATGATAAACACATAGTGTGCTGAATGGATATGGTAAAAAATGCAGACATTACACAGGGGACACTTGTATGTTTATGAGATGACACCAATAACGGTGATGAATACTCCATCTTCGTAGTACATTTTTATTCTCTCAGTATGTTGTAAGATGATACAATAATAATAGATATGTTACCGTAGTAATAGTTTTTATACAGTGTTGTTAAACTAATTTACAATGAACCTCAGCGTGGCCTGCTTGCAGATACCCATAATTTTATATTTACCCTAATAGACATAAAGTTATTGGTGTTTAAGAGCTCTTTAAAGTTTTATAGTGAATGTAGAGGCAATTAGGGATTTGTCCTTTGTGCTTTCCAAAGTCATCAGGATTTACATTCATTCCTGAGAGTCACTGTGCATGCATGGTGAAACTTGTGTTTGTCAGGCACTAAGTGTAGGAGGATTAATTAATGAGACAGACCGCTCTGTTTCAGTGTGTTTATAGAGTGTGTATTCTTAGGCAGGGCAGCTTGACTTCGACTCAAACTCTGCTGACTTTCACCAGTTTTCAAGGGGACCACAATATTGTGTTATGCAAACTGGATGTCCAACATTGTTTATGCCAACCAAGATTAGTCAAACATCTACTTTTTCTTCAACCAAAGAACATTATTTAATACTGCCTCAAAGGCAAGTACAGTCGGGACGAGGATTTCACTGCTCCTCAAACTAATTTCTGACTTCTGTCTGTGGTTGATTGGCTTGTCATCCCCCCACACACACCCTCCCCCTTCCCTCTCCTGTCTTCTCCAAACTTGCTTTCTCTTTCAGACTGGCATGATTGTAGAAGCTCGCCTGAAAGAGCTCACTCCGACCGTGCCGGTCATCTTCATCAGGGCCATTCCTGTGGACAAACAGGACAGCAGGAATGTGTACCAGTGTCCTGTCTATAAGACCCGCCAGAGGGGACCCACCTACGTATGGACCTTCAACCTGAAGACCAAAGAAAATCCTTCCAAGTGGACATTAGCTGGAGTGGCTTTGCTTCTGCAGATCTAGCAGGAGTTGATTGTGGTGGTTATGGTGCCAACAGGGTCAAGGGTTCAATTCACTTTGGACCGAATATTTTAAAGTGAGACTATGTAACTTTTGAAAGAAGAAAGAAAGAAGTCTTCCTCTGCACATTAAAAGTTGAGTTCATAAGAAAAGAAGAACATTGCATCCTTACTCAATTCAATACAGTAAACTATAGTCTTACTTAGTGACCGATTACCAAGTCAGTTTACTTGTGCTATTGTTACACTAAGTTTTAGCATGTCACAAAAATAAAACAAGAAGTAAACACTAACTTTATATATCAAAGAGACATGTTTCTTGTTTACAGCTTGTGGTCACATTCCACATGGGACACATGTTAGGACTGGCGGGACCTGCAAGGCGAGGGTCACATGACAGACAGAGACAGCTGAACTTAGTAAAACTCAATACACCAAAAAGCATTACCTTATCAAACCTATGCAAAACATTTTCAAATGACTCAATTTCTTTCTCCACAATATGATATTATACCCTTCATGAACAGTCATGCAATCCTAGCATCTAGTTAATCAGACGAGTGTGTGCAAAGGGCACCGCTCAGTGCCATACTGTGGTGGTCCCCGGGGAGTCTCTCCATTCACCTGATTGTTATCTTTAAACCAAGCAAGCCTTTGGAAACTATAAAAGTGCACTCAGTGGACTGCAGATCTACAGCAGGTGTGTCTGGGGGCATGTGGGTGGGGAACAGGGAGTGCAGTAGTGGAATGAACGGGAGACAATGTGCAGGTGACAATAGCAAGGTGTAACCAGAGTAGACAGGCTATATGGAGGCAAACCTCGGACATTTGAAGCAGATAGTATTATTACTTTGCTTGCTGTGTTTGCAAAAATACAAAAATGTTATCCCTCTCAAAGAATGGGAACCAACCCAAAATCAAAGCGTTAACTTTGTTGTCATCTATTAGTGGCTTAATGAAAACGTTGAGAAAATGAAGAATTCTATTTATTTTGCTAGCCCTATAGAAAGAATATCACACTAAAAGGATTAAGAGGATTGATTTAGAAATAATCCCTATTATATCTAAATTAACTGTGACTTTAATCTCTGAGAAGTTTGGTGAAATGTAAACACTGACCAAACACATTTTCTATTATCCTGGGACACCATCAGTTCTGAGCCCTGTTTTAAAGGACCACTATTGTAATGTTTGATTGAATTAATACAAACTACAATTGACATACCTAAACATGTAAATCTGGACAGGAACAATTCCTAATCCCTGGTGGGTACAAGATTCCAAACTGAAGCATTTAATGATGACTTGCTCAGAACCTCGAAGGGGATTAACCCATAGCGAAGGGTGTATTACGTAAATATAACTCATTTCTATGCTGCTGATGATGTCAAGCTAAGTAAGTCCTCCCATTTCCATAAAACGATTGAATACAACTCATGGCAATCAAATATTTCTCAAGACAATAATATGAGTGAAAGACACAATGAAGTTAACTGAATTTTGTATTTGTGTTTTTGACCACAAGATGACAGCCTGTTTGGTAATACTGTTGTCTTAATATCTTCAAAAACCTGACAAATGCTGAGAAAAGATGCCCAAATTTCATCTACCAGCCCAATGCTGGTAATCTTAGCAACCTAGACTTCAGTCAATTCGTCATCATTTGTAAGCATGTAGAAATGATTTCATAGATAAGTTGCAGCCATAGACTGCACATCAAACTGATGCCTGGCAGAAATAATTAAGGGAACTTGAATTTGCCATTTCCTGTAATTAAAGCCACACTGAGCTAAATTCTGGTAAAACTACGCCTCACTTGTAGTTTCAGGTCTTGTAGATTGTTTGCTCAAAATAACTGATGATATTCGTGTCCAGTGGTAGGAAATCTCTTTCCATCTAACCACAGGAAGTTGTGACACATCTAGATACAATCTAACAAGTCTCAGAAAGAGAAAGTGCCAGCATGAGATCTTGTGCCTCACTCATGAGGTACTTACTTTTGTTGCCATACAGCGATTCTATTGTAAAGTTGTCTTGAAATGAAACTGTCTGCACCATTAAAAGCATCCATGAATAGTTTGTAGACTTTGAACTTCTATGTTTTTAAAATGATAATTATCTTGTTTGAGGAGAAATTCTAACAATATCATGTATCTGTGAGTCACTTAATGAGGTGTAGAAAGCTGCAGCTGGTTAGGGAATATCACAGAATAAATTTAACTATTTTACACAGTTTATCCAAACCTGTAAAACTACCTCCACTATGAACGCATTATCTAATAATATAACAATTTCTTAATTGATAAAATTAAGTGTTTTTGTAAACAACGTATTTAACAGTCAATTCCAATTTTTTTTTTAAAAACTTAAGAGTAAAGATGCTTTATCTCGTCTTTGCGGATTGTGCATTTGGTTTTATTTTCATATACTCTATAATATATCCCATTTTAGCACCAACCTGCAGTCAGTCCCCTATCTCCCGTTTCCAGTCTCCCAGTCCTGCCTCCCCTCTAAGTCCTTGGACCAACTCTCTCCTTCTCCTTCCATTTCACTCCTTTCTTCCCTCCTCCCCATTTGAGATTAAACACCCTCTCCAAAGTGGGGAGTCCCACAGATTGATCCCCAACAACACGTACGGTAGATGCAGACGCCCACACTAAGCCAGCTTTTTCTTTCTTCCTTGTTCTCTCGCTGTCTCAGCCCAGGTTCCCCAGCGTCTCCTTTATCTGGTTATTGGAGAGCCTTAACAATGCACAGAGAGACAGAGGTGTGAGGAGGAGGAGCAGGTGAGAGGAAGTGGGAGGATAGTAATGATGCAGGGTAAGGCATTTATGTAGATATAGATTCTGCTTGTGTACACATGCACATTAATGCAACCGTAGTGTGGCTTTGCACAGGAGACGTACTGTATTCTTGCCTGCAGTGGTGCTGTGAAAATGTTCTAATGTGTTGAAGTATTACAAACTTATCCAATTGACCCTTGCTAAGCTCTGACTCCCTTAGTTACTGTTGCTATGCCTGTCAAGCTTCCCGTTTTAGTACACGCACATGCAGTTTACAACGATAATGGTGGCAGTTTTACCACTCAATGAGTCTGAGATTTCACACAGAAGTAAACAAAAGCAGCTTTTAAAATCCAGCTGAAGTATTAGCTATTTATGAAACAATTGTTTTTATTGTTTCAAGTTAACAAGATCAAAAGGAAAACTCAGTAAAAAGCACACATATGCACTTGACAGCTGCATACATGGGATCATGTTAATAGAGTGTAAAGCTGCATGTCCCAGCAGGCAAATAGTGAGCACCATCACCAGTTAATGAACCATAAGACATGGAAATAAAGGAGCAGCCTTGTTCTTGTGTTGCAGAGTACAATCAGTTAACCCAGTATTATACATGTAAATGCTACTTGTTCTAACCTTGCTCTGTTTCGATGCTTACTGTCTGGTGAAGCCATTGGGCCCAAAAAAAAAAAAAGAAATTTCCTACAGACTTAGCTACATTGGGAAAGATACGTTTATAACTCAGTGGGTACATTAGTTTAGGTAAATCAACTTCCTGGTAGGAACTCCTGAATAGCCTTTATTTAAAATCTGTAGGTCCTAAAAGCTGTAAAATGCACTAATGGCTAATTCCAGAGTTATTTTCCTGTCTCTTTTCATGTGAATGAGAACGAGGCTGGACGCTAGGGTTGAAGGAATCTCTAGTCTGCATGATCTATGGATGCAGGAGATCGCTGGAAGATGTGTTATTGCATCATTCACAACCATAGGCTGTGGGTGATTTGAGCTAACTGTTACGATGTGTGGTGGCGGACCCAAACGCAGACCAGGAGAACAGCTATGGAGGAACAGTCGGGGAATGGCAGGGAAGTCCAGGCAGGGAACGGCAGACAGACTGGGGAACCGGGCGGATGGATGATTGCGGAAACAAAGACAGGGTCAGAGGCAAGGCAAAAACAATTGGGTTCAATCTCTGAAGTTTACTCGTCCACAGAGCAGCCAGGAGCAGTCACTACCGGGTAGTCGAGATAACGATCTGCCGACGAGTGGATGAGGAACCGGGGTAGATATATAGCAGTGTGATTAATGGATTGAAGGCAGCTTAGTTGCTTGAGCAGGTGAGGTGGGTAATCAGGAAGCCAGGAGGCGATCAGTCCGGGGCCACGCCCCTACCACACCCACAGTACAGGCAGGAGGCACGGCTTGGCCGTGACAGTACCTCCCCCTCAACGAGAGCCTCCAGGCGATGCACCAGGCATGTTCCGATGGAAATCCCGAATGAGGGAAGGGTCCAGGATAAGCTGGCGGGATATCCAGCTCCGCTCCTCAGGGCCATATCCCTCCCAGTCCACGAGGTATTGGTGTCCCCGACGGCGCACGTCCAGGATCCGCCGGACCGTGTAGGCAGGATGGTCGTCAATGATCCGGGTGGGTGGAGGGGGAGCGGCTGGAGGGCAAAGTGGACTGACAGCGACATGTTTCAATTGGGAGACATGGAATGTTGGGTGAATCCTCAAGGAGGCAGGTAGTTTGAGTCTAATGGCAGAAGGGTTAATGATAGCATTTATCACGAAGGGCCCAATGTAACGGGGAGTAAGTTTCTTGGAGGTAGTTTGCAACGGAATATCTTTAGCAGATAACCAAACTCTGACCTGGGAGGTATTCTGGTGCCAGGGTCCGATGCCGGTCAGCGATGCACTTGTGTTCAGCCGAGCGCGCCTCTCTCCATACCCTGCGACACCGACGAAGATGTGCTTAGACTGATGGTACTCCTGTAGGGAGTTTAGGTAGGGGCACAAAATGTACAGCCTTGGAAAACCTGTCGACTACGGTGAGAATGGTTCTTACCCCGAGAAGGAGGAAGTCCGGTAACAAAGTCTAAACCAATGTGACTCCAAGGATGCCGTGGGACGGAGTAGGCACGTGGAAGGCTGGTGCGAGGACTTACTGCGAGCACACACCGTGCAAGCCAGGACAAAGGCGCGTATGGACGGCCACCAGAATTGCCTCCTCAGGAGAGATAACGTTCGATTTATGCCAAGATGGCAGGCGAAACGTGAGGTGTGAACCCACTGGAGAACCTGTGAGCGGACTGGCTCTGGTACAAAAAGGCAGTTTCCAGGGCCCCCTCCCGGATCCGGGAAGGCTCCCTGGGCCTCCTTAACAAGGGATTCAATCTCCCAACTCACTGCTGCCACAATGCATGATGAAGGAAGTATGGGCTCAGGACCTGCAGGGTGGTGGTCAGCCATGAATCTTCTGGAAAGAGCATCAGGCTTGAGGTTTCTGGAACCGTGTCGGTAGGTGAGCGTAAAATTGAAACGACCGAAGAACAAGGCCCACCGGGCCTGACGGGAGTTGAGGCGTTTGGCGGTCTGGATGTAGGACAGGTTCTTGTGATCCGTCCAAACGATGAACGGTTGTGCCGCGCCTTCCAGCCAGTGTCTCCACTCCTCCAGAGCAAGTTTAACTGCCAACAGTTCTCGGTTGCCAACGTTGTAATTACGCTCAGCGGGGGATAACCGGCGGGAGAAAAAGGCACAAGAATGGAGCCTTTGGTCCGTGGCTGAGCGCTGGGACAGAATGGCCCCCACTCCCGTGTCAGAAGCGTCCACCTCTACGGTGAACTGACACACGGGATCCGGATGTACGAGCACAGGCGCCGTCGTAAACCGCCTCTTAAGCTCGCCAAAAGCGGCTTCTGCCGCTGGGGTCCAGGAGAAGGAGTTGGTGGGAGAAGTGAGTTGGGTGAGAGGTGCCTCCACTCTGCTGTAGTCCCGGATAAACCTCCTGTAAAAGTTTGTGAACCCCAGAAACTGTTGGAGTTGCTTCAGGGAAGTGGGCGTCTGCCACTGCCTTCTTTGGGTGTTTAGATGACATCTAAATAAACAAAAACAGATCGGTTCAGGAAATCACAAAGGACATCATTGATCAGAGCTTGGAAGACGGCAGGGGCATTAGTAAGCCCAAAGGGCATGACCAAATACTCAAAGTGACCTAGGGGGGTCCGGAAGGCAGTCTTCCACTCATCCCCCTCCCTGATGCAGACAAGGTGGTAAGCATTCCGGAGGTCCAGTTTTGAAAAAAAAGGGTCACCCCATGTAGGGGTTCGAAGGCGGAATTAATAAGGGGAAGAGGATACTTGTTCTTAATAGTAATGTTATTTAACCCCCGGTAGTCAATACAGGGGCGTAGTGAACGGTCCTTCTTGGACACAAAAAATAAATAAAAAAATCCAGCCCCCACTGGGGAGGATGACGGCCTAATTATCCCTGCAGCAAGAGAGTCCCGTATGTAAGTCTCCATGGACTCCCGCTCAGGGCGGGACAGGTTGAATAACCGACTGGAGGGTAGTGGCGCACCAGGCAGCAAGTCAATGGCACAGTCATAGGGCCGGTGCGGGGTAGGGAAAGAGCCTGCTTCCTGCTGAAGGCCTAACAAAGATCCTGATACACCGAAGGGATAGCTGACAGATCAGGGGATTCCGAGTCAACTGAGGGGGCAGCGCCCTCAGTAGGCGCTCGGGCAGATCCTAGGCAAGAAGAATAACAGAAAGAGCTCCAGCTCTGAACCCTATTCTTAGACCAGTCAATGTGGAGTTTTAACCATGTCTGACCAAGAACTATGGGGGTTTGAGGAGAGGGTATAATATGAAACTGAATGACTTCAAGGTGATTCCCCGATAATACCAGGTGCAGTGGTTCCGTGATGTGGGTCACATGAGCGAGAAGTCCTCAGTTTAGAGCATGAGCCCGTAGAGGAGTGTTGAGCGGCTGGCAGGAGATTCCAGTTTGGGAAACGAGTCCGGCGTCGATGAAGCTGTCATCCGCTCCCGAATCTACCAACGCACGTAGGGGAAGGGACTGTTGGTGCCGAACGAGAGTGGCCTCGAGCTGCATTCTGGTCTGGGGGGGCAGTACAGGAAGTAGTCTGGCTCATCAGTATCCCCACTGAAAGGCGCGTTCTGCCCAGCAGCATGGGTTCCTCTGCTGAGGTGTGGGAGCCGGGAAGCCAGGAGAGGTCTGGGGGACTTGAAATAGGGCTGTGGCTGGTCCTCACGGAGGTGGGGGGATGCAACGAAAAGGGGTGGTAAACTAACAGGGCGGCTAGGTGTCTCCTTCCTAAACTTATTAAGGCGACCCTCCAGTCTGACAGCAAGAGCAACAAGGGCCTTAATACTCTCAGAGTCCTCCCTCACTACCAGTTCCTCTCTTACAGGGCTATTAAGCCCTCTGAGGAAGACCCCCTGTAGGGAAACATCGCTCCACCCAGAACTATATGCAACAGTCCGAAATTCCACAGAATGATCTGCTACGCTATGGGAGCCCTGACGTAGGGAAAGCAGGTGTGAGGAAATGTCTTTATCGCTAAGGGGAGGACCAAAAACCCTACGCATCTCATCAGAAAAGTTCCAGTATGAGGAGTTAGCTAACGACTGACCTTCCCATAAACTTGTAACCCAAGCTAGCGCTCTTCCAGTAAGCAACCCTGTAACAAAAGCAACCTTGGCTCTCTCTGTGACATATCTAGAAGGTTGCAGATCAAATATTAGGGAGCACTGCATTAAAAAAGACTTGCAAGTTCCCAGGTCTCCAGCGTAGCGCTCCGGCGCAGGAACGTGTGGCTCCCGAGGGCTGGGTAGGGTGTTGAGGAGCTGGGGACGCTGCAGCGGCTTCCGGAGCAGGAGGGGAGGAAAGATGTGCGGAAACCTGATTGAGCTGCTGTCCCATCCGGCTCACGTCAGTTGAGAGGGATCTAAGTGACCCCATGAGGTCCCTGAGGAGTTGGTCGTGCTGACCAACGAGAGCACCTTGTGAGGAGAGAGCCTGCCGGAAGGAATCTGGGTCTGCTGAGTCCATTCTGGCCAGATCATTCTGTTACGATGTGTGGTGGCGGACCCAAACGCAGACCAGGGAATAGAAGGAGGAAAATGTTTATTGCCAGGGAACAGCTATGGAGGAACAGTCGGGGAATGGCAGGGAAATCCAGGCAGGGAACGGCAGACAGACTGGGGAACCGGGAGGATGGATGACTGCAGAAACAAAGACAGGGTCAGGGTCAGAGGCAAGGCAAAAACAATTGGGTTCAATCTCTGAAGTTTACTCGTCCACAGAGCAGCCAGGAGCAGTCACTACCGGGTAGTCGAGATAACGATCTGGCGACGAGTGGATGAGGAACCGGGGTAGATATATTGCAGGGTGATTAATGGATTGAAGGCAGCTTGGTTGCTTGAGCAGGTGAGGTGGGTAATCAGGAAGCCAGGAGGAGATCAGTCCGCGGCCACGCCCCTACCACACCCACAGTACAGGCAGGAGGCACGGCTTGGCCGTGACATTAACATAATCACAACTAGCATGCCAACATGTGGATGTTTAGCTGGTAAAACATTTCCCATGTTCACCATCTCAGTTTAGTGTGTTAGCATGCTAATTGCCCTAAACACAAAGTACAGCTGGGGATGATGGGATTGTCATTAGTTCTGCGTTGTAACGTTGACCTGATTGTGGAGCTAAATGAAAAGATGGAGAGGTGCAGGCCCAGAATATGAGCCTCTTTTGGACCAAAGAGTCCTCCAACCGCCCCTGCAGACCAAACACTGTCCTGGTGTGACATGAAAAGCCAGATGCATAAGAGCTCTTCAGAGCACTTAATGACGGGGCATTGCAGACTGCTGCAGAGACGGACACTGGTCTCAAAAGGCTAAAACCAGTGTGGCGATTCATAACTCATATTTGTAGGTAATACAAGTGTGCTTGGCATACAACTGAGCAGAGAATGCTGGAGTCGAAGGGGTGGGGGAAATCTATCAAAGGGTTCATGCTCGGAATGGAAAAGAAGGTAGCTTTAATCATCTGCTTGGGTGAGACGTCAGGCGGTTGCTAGGTTACAGGTCAGTGCAGAGAAGCTTCTCATGTGAATGCTGTAGAGATGCCTTGGTGTGTATAATATGTAAGCATGCAGCCATCTAATTTCAGCGAGATGCGATAATGTGATTGCAGAGCTCAACAATAACCATGGAGATAATGCCTTGAAATCCCACCTTCGTTTTCTGACTACATGTGCAATCCGCCACATCATTTTTCACATGTTCTACATAATTATCAACCTACACAGTGATCATCTAACTGAAGGGAGTCTAATTATTTTTGCCTTCACGAGGTGGAAGACAGACTGCTATCACCACTTTTCTTCCTTCCAGCTGAATCTTTCATACTAGGCGATCACTTCTGTGCTGTTTTTGCACTCCACTTCCCAGAGATCACTTGTCAGCCAAACAATCTGTCCTCCAAGCCTCCAAAAATTCACATTACACTCCCTCTGAGTGCTGAGAAATGTGCTGTCGTGACAACCAAAAGTGCTGCCGAGACACCTCGCTAGCAGTCATTTTCACAACAGGCGTGAAACGCTGATAAATAGCACAACGTTGTCTCAGCCTGTAATTCTATCTAACCCGTTCACTGCTCTGACCCACAAGAGTCAGCTTTGTCAGAATGGCCGGATTAGCTGCTCTCAATCCTGGGACAGTACGAGGGCCTCGGCTCCTCGTGTCCCGCCGCAGCCAGCACAGTCGGCTGCTGTGCAGACCAACTGTGAGAGCAGCAGTTTTTGGCTCAGGCTGGAGACTGGGGTAATTAGCTTTGACAGAGCTGATGAGTTGCTAATTAAATGTTTATCTGAATATGGCATCTGTCGTAAAACAAATGCCTGTTAGCTGCCTACAATCAGTGGATTATCACAAATAAGTGGGGTTGGGTCCTGCATGCAGGGAGATAAGCGGGTCGGAGAGAGGACAGCTGTCAGGCAGGAACTAGTCACAGCAACAGCACCTACTGTGTGCATGGCAGGAGCTTAGTATGACTCATAATGCCAATGATTATCTCCGTCCACATTCAAGCTGCTACTGGTGTACCAACACACAGACATCTTTTGTGACTAGTAGAGTTGCAGTTATCATTATGTTTCATTCATCGTTTTGAACTTTCAATCTATTAAGCTATTCATTTTGGGAAATTAAAAGCCAATAATTAACAAATCTATTTAGATTTTGGATGTGTTTAAAGAATCAGTACAAGGTCAGTGAAAAATGAGGCTCAGGGTCAGCGTGTGTTGCACTAAAAACAAGCAGTTTTGCTGTTGACTGTATGTCTGCTCAATACAATGGATTTGTTGGCAGGGGTCAGACCATTGTAATGTTTTTCTCACCTTTTGCGAGGTATCCACAGCAGCTCTCATTAATAAAACATGAGAAAAATACAAATCTATCCCTTTTGTTTGTCTTCTCAGAGTTCATTTTACAAGAATTGGGTTTTGTATATGTAGATAAATAGATATTAATGGATACAATTATTTTGTTGAAGAGCTAGTAGTGCAGACAAGTCATGAGTTACAACCCAGTGACCCCTCTCCATTGTCTTTTTACTCGTGATTTTTGTTACACTTTTGAAATCTTCAAATTTGTGTGGAGATTTGTCTGTGCCTCTCCACCCTGGTTTCAATCTGAGAGCTTTACTCTTTATCAGACCACAAAAGAGATTTTGTTGATCCACCAGGAGTCTACTTTTCTGAAGGAGAGCACCTCCAGACACAAACCTTTAGTTAGCGCATGTAGCAACTCGAACGCCCCCACCCCCTCTTGCTCCGTATGCGTTGTAGCGTTATTGCTGGTAGCAGATTTAATAAGTAATAATTAATAAATATCAAGATATGTAATCTAATAATAATTCAGTCATGATTTATGAACCCATAAATTAGTAAAGAGAATGATGGCACTCAGCTTACGCCATAAACCACCATAAATTTAACTAACAGAATTTAACAGAAGATTCAGTTGAGGACGAACCACAATTTTGGAAAAATGGGGATAATTTTTTTATTTGATACTAACCAATTAAATCTAAATCTTAGGGCTGCTACAGCATTCTTCTCAACATATAAAAGGACATATTATTTTATATACACACAAATCAAATGATCAAGTTCTGTGTAAATGGAATATTTATGAGACTAACTACATACTAAACTACTAAACGAAACATAATAAACGAAACAAAATTAAGGGGATGAATAGAGAATATGATGAACATTACAATGAATAACAATGAACCACAAATAAAATAAGGGATTGCATGTGACCAGGTAGAATCAGTGACTCATATCATTGATTAATGTCAATCAATTAAATCCGTCGTTTGACGGTTTCCATCAAATTTTGTTCAAAACATGTATGCACCATTCAGCAGTTGAGAGTTTATGAAGCACCAGGAAAGATTGTGAAGCAGCTTTATATTAGTTTTAATTTTAATTTAATTTAGATCTTTAGGTCTAAGATATTTCTATCTAAGATTATTTTATTACCTAGGAACATCAAACACATTTAAATGTGGAAATTGTATTGTTTCACCTGATGGCTCTGATGGGCAGATGGGAGGTATCTTCGAGTGGCGGCTGTTCCTCTGTGAACATCTGCATCATGTTGGATGAAGGTAGTTTGTTGAATCCTGTTCTTCCATCTCTCACTCTGTGACAGTTAATTTGGCTTTCTCTGATATCTTCGGAACCTGGTCGTCTTCTTCGTTGAGGTTCAGCTTGAACCGCTGTTCCTCGTCTCCATCTCTCTCAGCAGGATGCCGAGTCATCTGATCACCCTACAGCGTCAAAGTCCAGAGTCGAAGTGCAGTGTAGAAGAGCAGAGAGAAGAGTCCTCTGACGGCTTCTCGCTTTATCTTCTTGAGAAAGAGGGTGCAATTTTTTGGCAGGAAAAACAAAAAACTCCCACCCTAACAACTGTCTTGATTATTCTGTCTTAATTTAACCTTATTTTACATAAGTTATACTAGTTACTTACATAGTCTATGTAATTCTTCCATATTTGACTACAGGGCAATCTCAGCTGCAGAATGGTACCAAATTAGTTTTATAAATCACTGAATAAAACCTGATCAATTAAATATAGAATGAATGAAACAACATAGATAGACATTGGTATTATGATACAGACATACCTATGTAGATATGCATGTGTACCTATATGCATACTAAATTAATTGCTAGGATTAAACTCAACATTTCAGCACAAATTAGTATCCTGGGTGAGAGGCACAATAGGGAGGCCTGTGCTTTTGTTGAGATAAAGTTGTAGGCCGAGCAATTAACATTAATTTTATATGGCAGGAAACTAAAAGAAATGTAAACAGAGTTGGTTATCATGAACTTAACTATACATAACTTTTATAAACTCAGATGTTTAAATATATATATATATATATATATATATATATATATATATATATATATACTGTATATAAAATACAGGGACTTAGTAAGACTAAGACTAGCATAACAAGTAAAGGTTTCTATAAGTTGTTTATTACAATTGGATGCATCTCTGTTTCCAAAGAAATGTGGCTGATCGTAAAACCGTAAAGGCCGGGTTGGCTTGTAGGGTCAGCCTTAACGAAGGTCTTATAAATTTGTTGGAGTGTCAAGAGTGACCTCAACTCCTATCTTGAGTCTGTCCAGACACATGGTAAACCATTAAGTGACCTGTAGGTTCCTGAGGGCAGACTCGGGACAAAGTTTATTTGTTCAGATTGTGTCATAGACTTTCAGTTTTATCAAGAGAATTCTGTGGATGTTAGCTACAGTGTTGCTATTACAACTTCTCCTTGCTTTGTTGACATGACCGGGCCGGCCGCACATGCTTTTGGTGCTTTGCTTTACATAGAAATGAAGTTAGTTCACAGCTGCCGCTGTGCGCTGCTCTCATATGGTGGTTACAGCTGATAACACCCTCTGGTTCCCCCTCAGGTGCACACTGTTACCTCTGTCAGACATTTTCAGCTGTAATTTGTACTGTTAAACTGGAAGCACTGTTACCTGTTTGCCATTGACATGTTGAGAGCAGTTCAGGGGCAATCAAAACGCCTTCAGTGAACACAGCTGTATTTATTTGTGATGAAATAACACGTCATCATGTCCTGATTAGATAACCTGCCACTTATACACCAGATACTATTTCCAGTCTGTATCTCTAGTGTGATCACAAAACATTCTATTAATATTGTACTTTTTTAAGTACAGCATTAAGTACATAACCATATAAGATTTTTCGGCCATTGACATCTATATACTCATTTACAGATTTGTCTCCACATTCACAAATCTCAGTACGCGTTCAGAGATTATTTTAGACATTTACAAATACAATTACGCGCATACACACACATTTGCAAATAGTTCTGCTACAATTATGCCCCCATAGAAAATACATCATTTTTTTAACCAAACCAGAGCAATGTTATAGCTCTCTGGGAGAAAGATGAAATTCAAGCTGCATTGCTTCTTTGTTCGTCAAAACTACATCCTCGTAATGTCATTGCAAAACTTTCTGAGCATCGAAACTGAAAATGTCTTTCTATTTCAGATCCAGTAATGACTCTCTGACAGCACCGCCTGGACTGTTAAAGCAAGGGACAAATGGGGAACTAAAGATGGTGCAAATTCAATTTTCAAACCAACAAAATAAGCCATCTGCCCCCGGATCATGTTTGCTTTAAAAGTGGAAGAGATGGGTAATGAAATACATTGTTAAAGAAATGTGTGCTATAAGAGAAGAAAAAAAGTTTGAAAGCTGCTGATTATTTTATGGAAAGCCCTATTCTTGGCTAGTTTCCTCCTCCTCCCTCAGCTATAGAGTTGCAGTGCTTGTCCCATGCTACGGTAGCCATCTTACCTCTCATGCTTCAGCTGCTCTCCCATCTATAGATTCTTTTTGATTGCAGACTCATATTTTCATTTAAATGCTGATGGCCTTGGGGATCAGTGTAAATTGGAAACTCAAACATATTCCGCTTTTTTCTAGTGTGTTTGTGTGCAATTGCAGGCGCCGTTGTTTGCTGTGAGAATTGTGGTTCGCACTCTTGGATTTCCATGAATTTAAAGAAGGTCTGAAATTGCACTGACCAGCATTAAAGTCAAACAAATTAATTCAGATGTCAAATTGAAGTACTGCCCTGGCCAACGCTGGTGCCACATATCATGGTGAAACTGTCATTTTAAATTGTGCTACTGGCTGTGACATCCTGTCAGATAAGGTGTATAACCCCCACTTCTGTAAAATCAAACCTTTGCAGTTGGCAGACTGGAGATGTAATTACATAAACATGTTTCTGAGGCAGAGCGGTTCTCGAGGCAGAAATAATCTCATTGGCTGTGTTACACCTCAGTGAGTAGAAACAAAAATGACTTTTACACACTGCAAGCTTGTTAACTGGAGGTTATGAACTATCTTTGTAACTATCCTCAGTAAAAATAAATATTAGTCAAACTGCCTAAAAGTGATCCAAGATCGGGTGCATTTTTATTGCCTCTCAACAGCTCTCAACATGTCGACAGCAAGCCAGTGGCTCATAGCTAATGGTGCTAACAGCACTAGGTGCAGTCTAGCTAAAGTGCTGACACAGCTAACAGTGTTTACCTGAGGGGTCGGCACTGACGGTCCGGATGGTGTTATCAGCTGTAATTGCCTTATGAGAGCAGTGCAGAGCAGCAGCTGTGAGCTAACTTAATTTCTATGTAAAGCAAAACCTACAGTACAAACTGACGACCTGCAACTTCCGAATGTTAAACACAGAAAAAATATTTTTTTAAAGTTATTGTACTTGGCCCCAAACAGCTTCGAAACACATTATCTGAAGACAGTGTTACTCTGAGGGCATTGCCCTGGACTGCAGCACCACAGGAAGGAATCTTGGAGTTATCGTGGATCAGGATATGTCCTTTAACTCCAACATAAAACAGATTGCAAGAACTGCCATCTTTCACTTACATAGCATTGCAAAAATCCATCCCATCCTGTCTCAAAAAGATTGAGAAAACTAGTCCATCTATTTGTTACTTCTAGACCAAATTATTGTAATTCTTTATTATCAGGCTGCTCTAATATGTCCTTAAATCTCTCCAGCACATGTACTAACAAAAACTAAGAAAAGAGATCACATTAGCCCTGTATTAGCTTCTCTGCACTGGCTCCCTGTAAAATTCAGAATATAATTTAAAATCTTCCTCCTCACCTACAAAGCCCTTAATAGTCCTGCACCATCATATCTTAAGGAGCTTATAGTACCCTATTACCCTACTAGAGATCTGCACTCCCTGAATGCAGGTTTACTTGTGGTTCCTAGAGTCGCAAAAAAGCTCTTCTTCTGTGGAACCAGCTTCCAGTTTTAGTCCAGGGGGCAGACACAGTCACCACATTTAAGAGTAGGCTTAAGACTTCCCTCTTTTATAGTTAGGGATGGCTCAGGTGAGCCCTGAACCATCCCTTAGTTCTGTTGCTATAGGCCTAGAATGCCAGGAGACTTCCCATGATGCACTGATCTCCTCTCTCCTCCGCTCCCTCTACATATGCATTATCATATCATTAATGCAGGTTACAAACTCGATTTCTCTCTCCCTTAGTTTTCGGCTATCTCATCTCTCTCCTCTCTCCTGCTGTGGCTTTCTGCTGGTATTTCTCTTGAGCTGTAGAGTTTAGATCTCCGATTGCAAGTTCTTGCTCAACACCCTCTGCTACAGTAATTATTATTAGTGCAACCCAACCAGTCGAGGCAGATGGCCGCCCACCCAGAGCCTGGTTCTGCTCAAGGTTTCTGCCTGTTTAAAGGTTGTTTTTTTCTTGCTACTGTTGCTAAGTGCTTATTAATGGTGGGAATTGTTGGGACTCCGTAAATAATAGTATTAAGTGCCCTGAGATAACTTCTGTTGTGATTTAGCGCTATATAAATGAAATTGAATGAATTTATACAATGTGTCACAGACCTCTAAAAACCCTAACGTTAACCTTAAGTTCAGCCTGGTCCTAACCCTTTGGCCTGTAAAAGTGGTTAAAAAAACATCTGACTTCCTTGTGTCCAACCAACAGTTAACTTTGATTACTTTTAGCAATTATGACAATGTTTCCCTTATCTTGACAAAGCAGTCTTTGTTGGCCAAGGTTGGTGGTGTGACTTCATCTTACCAATGGGACACCAGGTCAGTGAAATACTGGTAAGTTGGTTGCTTACCTAGACCCCAACCCCATTAGGTTGAGTAACGTACCTCCCTCATTACATCCAGCCTTATTTACAGTGATTCAGTCTGATTTCACTTCCTGCAGGAAAACTGGTTCTTACTCCACTAGCTGAAATTGAACTTAACCAATGAAGTTATTTGACCCGCCACTTCAAAACATATAACTGTGATTGTCTACCTAAAACTCACATTGGCAAAGAAGTGTATCAGTCTTTTGAAGTAAAATCAGACACAGACATCTCTCAAGGAACCATATTGAATGTTTAGAAAAATATGGATGGTTTATTTGACCCTACTATAACAAGCATTATAATCCATTTCCATGAATCATTTCCATGTTCAACTTCTCTGATGTCAATGGAACACAGTCTACATCCAAATATGAACAGTGGTATATCTGTTATCAACAACACATTCATTCGCTTCTCTTCCTACAAACAGTTTTGTAAAGACACACACAGTATAGTATTAATTTATCCTGTCAAATACTTGGTTAAGTGGGTTTCTATTCTGAACTCACGAAACAGTGATGATTTATAGTTGTTTTTTAAGAATCTATTGAAAACAGACAGTCTAATACAAAGTCCATCCAGCACAGACTTGTCCATAATACTGCTTCTAGAATAGCTTATTTACAATCTACTGGAAGCAAAAAAAACCTGCCATTGCTTTAAGAACAAAACAAGCTAGCCGCCACTATTCAAACTCAAAAAGGAATCATAAACAGAACATAATATTTTTTATCGATTGTGCTTTGTAACCCACAAAACCAGTTCATTTTTAGAAATGGAACATCTGTCAGAGGCACCAAATAGAAGTGCTAATAACATCCATTTCAATTTCTCTCATTGAGATTCACAACAGCTATGAGTAGGACAGGGAGTACAAATGGTTGGTTTTTTATTCATTTATTTATATATTTATAAAGTTATTACAGGCTCAACCTAGTTCATCTCCTGTGGTGGTGTTGTGTTGCACAACAGAAGTCACAGAGGAGTCGCTCTCTGTGTTTAACCATGCAAAAGCCCTTTAAGATTTGCCAGAAAAGGTCACAGGATAGATTTATTGGACAAAGGGTGGCGATAAAGGCTTCAACAGACACAGTCAGTGTTTTCTCGCTAAAACATACACAGAATGAGGCCGTAGCCTGTGGATGAAAAGGGTAATCAAGACAGTGTAAATAATAGGCAAGTTAGCTGGATAACACCAGATCCCCCACCCCCACCCCCACCCCCTCATCCACGACCCTCTCTGGCTTCAGACCTAACTGGGCCAGTGTCTGCAGTGTACAGTGTAGCGCGTTTTCCCGGTCTCTCACTGTAAGTTAGTGGATGTTCTTGGTCCTGGAATCTCTGACTTTCAGTCAAAGACAGTGATATTGCCACCATCCTACTCTAAAAGAAGGCCAGTGTACCCACGTACCTCTATCAACCCCACCCCCTTGCACACAACAGTGCTCCTTCCAGTGCAGTTCAGGTAGTCCTTCGCTGCCCTTACACAGTCACCTCAGTCTTACTACCTGTGCGGTAGTGCTGTGGGTGTTGTTGCTGCTGGTGGTGTGGTGGAACATAGTGGAGCTGTTCCATTGTGTGAGTCCGTCTGGAGGCAAACGCCTGCCTCTTTGTTGTTGTCTGGTTCATGGATAAAGTGTTGGAGTGCCCGGTGCTTCCAGCTCCCGGTGCCCCGCTGCCACCGCCATTGTTAGAGGCACTGGG
The DNA here is from genome assembly GCA_016806645.1 of Ophiodon elongatus. Taxonomy (NCBI): domain Eukaryota; kingdom Metazoa; phylum Chordata; class Actinopteri; order Perciformes; family Hexagrammidae; genus Ophiodon; species Ophiodon elongatus. The sequence continues at coordinate 883,948 of JACSYO010000399.1, forward strand.
ATGGGAGTGCATTTTGGTCATCTTGTAGCGATCCATAAGCGGCGTGGTGGGTACGAACACATCTGTGTGCGAGATGGCGCGTGATATTGACTTGTCGCTGCCACGAAACCCGCCAGAGATGCTGCTCACCATGCCGCGCTTCAGCGACATCATCAGCTTGTCCGGCGAGAGCAGAGGATCCTGGGATAGGAGGCGGTCTTGTGAGTACAGGCGATCTTGTGAATAGAGGCGGTCTTGAGAGTAGTGGCGGTCTTTTGAGTACAGGTGATCCTGCGACATGAGCCGGTCCTTAGAGTATATGCGGTCCTTGGAGTACAGACGATCTTGGGAGGTGTGGCGGTCCTGTGGAAGAAGACGCTCCTGGGATCGAAGACGTTCAGCAGACAGGAGCTGTTCGTCTGAGAGGATCCTGCCTCCGTACGGGGACATACCATTAGAAGACATGTTGTAATCCTGCTCTGGGGCTCTCTCTGGGGACAGGACGCGGTCCTGGGACATGGCCCTCTGGACGCGACGGGGCCTCTGCCTTTGCTGAGACTGTTGCTGTGAGGACTGTGACTGGGGAGCGCCTTGGGAGATGGAGGACTGCGGGGGCTGGCTCTGGAGCTGCTGCTGCGGTTCCCGGTGCTGTTGAGCAAAAGATGAATGAGGTGAGTAATTCACAAGCTGAGGGGTAAACGGCTCTGCCACCCACCACCGCCATGAGAAGAAAAAGACCAGTTATAGCTTCTAACAAATTCAAATCTGGAGTCTCAGAGATAGCACACTTGCTTTACCTCTTAGATGCATGAAAAGCTAAGCATGAACTTGTTTAGACATTTGCACACTTAAATCAAGCACTTATGTACCCACCTGGTCTTGACCAATTTTGAGAACATGCAACGGAAGAGTGCCTCTTGCTGCCAGGTCAGGCAGGTGGCGCTTACGAGTATAGTAGTCGTCAACGTCTTTATCTGCTGCAGAGGGGACGGCAATAAAAACAGAAGCAAGAGGTGAAGAGGAGATTCAAGGAGTGAAAGCAAGAGGAAACATGGGTAGGTGTTAGAATGCAAGGGGAGAAATCGTATAAAGTGGGATTTGAGAACATTGGCCACAATGCAGAGAACAGTGTTGGCAGACCCATCTGTGTTTCACCTTTCCAAGCTCAGAGGGGAATAGAAAATAGAGAGCGACAGAGGAACAGTCAGACTGTATTACATGCTAGGCACATAACATCCACACATCCAGGCTTCATCTGGGATTCTACAGGCAGCTCTGGCTGTGGAAGCAAACTTTTCAAAGGTCATGTGAAAGTCTATAAACATCATATCATACAGATATGGAGGGAAGCACGCAGACACTTCATATGTACATGCTGGAAAGCTAATTCTATTATTGAACTCATTCTCACGTCACACCGAGAACTGTGTCTTAATGTTCTTGAGAGGATGTTTTATCTAATTACATTCATGTGTACAAACAACTTCAACATGCATTTAGAAGCAGATCCCAAAGACAACAGTTCATTTCCAGAGACAGTAGTGTGTAGGAGTGACTGTAGCATCAACTGCATGCCACAACACAAACACATGCAGAAAGACTTGTCTTTGAGTACAAAACCACACACATAGTGACGCACATTCACGAAAACTCACATTTTACAAGTCCATTTTTATGAATACGCAAAATCTTTTTTCTTTCTGAACACCAGCATCAATGTTTAACCAGCATACTAAGTCAAGGTGTCATTTATATGGTGGGAATAAATCATGGAGAGCAGACCTCTCCACCTCGTTTACAATTTGTAGATGACGCTGAGCCTGTCTTTTTCAACCACCTGTCAAGATTACACTCAGCCAAAATCCCCTTCAGCAGAGAGCCACGGGTGCTTGCTGCAAATCGATTCATTACGAGAGATAATAAAAACAAGATGTTCCTTTCTCAAGCATAACAGTATTCAGGATTTGGGCAGGGCAGTGCAAACTCATCAACTATATTACCATGGAGTGAATGAATATCTTGTGATGTATACTGTCCTGTGCTGCAATGAGCTAAACGCTTTTCTTCAGTTTGATACCAATTTGCATTAATAAGCAGGAGCATTCTTCTCTTTTATTATCCCGACAATGAAAACGCTGCTCTATCTTCCCTCCAGCACAATCCAACATGATCTATCAGTGTGCACACTCTAGTTGAGCAACAAAAAGAAACTGCAGAGCCTTTTGGCTATTTGCTGCAAAAAATAATTTGCTCTGGAAGCAGAAAGAAAGTTGGGAAGACTGAAAGACATTGCCTAGGGATATTTTTTCATTTCAACACTGTCTACTCTGTGGGCTTCTATCTCTGACAATTGAATTCATTTGGTTTTGTTTTACAGCCTAAACTATTACGTTAATTCTTCCCGCAAAAAGACGGTAATGTTTTTATGTTTTTTCTCCCAATGCAACTGAACACCAGTAAATAGCTCTGCATCCTACAAACCTGTTTTCCCACTTAGTTGGAAATGGTGCCTGGCAGCTACGAGTAGGAGCCAGTGTGGAGTGAGCCCTGACGGGATGAGTTATAGATCGTCATCCTTCACTTTGACTGCAAGCCAGCAGTGAAGTGGGGCAGTCATGATGAAATTACACAAGCCTTAAGGAATATTTGCGTTCCACTCTGAGAATATCATGAGATGAGACCTCATTACGCAGCAGAAATCCAGCGTAGCACCACTAAATCAATACCGAGCCGGGCCGGGCCCAAGAAGCGGCTTAATGTACTTACACGCTCCAAGAGAAATAGTGGCTGCAGCCTTTAAGTGGAGACAAGGGGAGCATGGAATATCAATGACTCATAGTTCCTTGAGATGACTTGGCTGATTTCATGAAGGATCAGAGTTGAGAAATGGGTATTTTCTGATTCTGATTCAAGGCCCTCTCTATCCACTGGACGATCAATTGGGAGCTGCCAAAATATCCCCAAAAATGTGTATGAGGACTTTCTATGACTGTTTGATGTCCTTCGTACAGCAAGCAAATAATTTTCACAGCTGAAACACTCCAGAGCCACTCAGTAAGTCCCAGTCAGGAGTCAGGAAAGCAGACTTAATGCAGTGTTTTTTTCATGCAGGGCATCAGGGCAGGGAGCCTACTCTTGCATTAGTGCAGTGAACTTGGACCTACTGAGTTTCTTCAGGGACGAGAACCGGCTGAGGTCGGCTTTGACGGCCGCCTCATAGGAGGGCGGCAGGTGTGACAGGCTCTGGAAGGAGCGTGAGAAAGACAGGTCGTAGGGCTCCGTCTGCGAGGTCAGGATGCCGCTTATCCGATTGTTTTCTGGAGACACATACATACATATACAGACACAGAAAGGAAAGAGAAAAAATGGGCAGGCTGGCTTCTCCTACCACCCTCCCTGCAAAAAGCTAGCCAGGATCAGGCCATCACAGAAGCCCACCTGCTGAGGTAGAGAGGGAAGGATTGGAGCTGGAGCTTTAGTGTTACAAATATTTCCTGCAGGCAGAGGTGCTCTGAACCAATCTCAGAAAAAAAACTCTGAATGGTCTAAATGAGAAATCTCAGTGGTTGGAATTGAGAAAATATACTTTTTGTTGTGCAAGCAAATTCAGGTTAAAATATTTTAAAATACGGAGACCAGAATTTCTTCAGACCTCTGAGAGGTTTAAATAATGAATTGTTGTTGCCAGGGCTGTAGCTATCTTTAGTGTTGTAACAACATGAGGAGAAATTTAAGTACTTATATGTTTTGATACATTTTACATCTAAGTTGTAATGGCTTGTTTTGGTATTTTCTTTAGAGTTTATTAGGGTTATAGTTTGATAGACTTTCATCTTCATATTTGCACACATTATTTACCAGGAGTTATTTGACATCTTATTTCAGAACTATTAAGTGTATTACTGATAATGATAATATACATGTTTAACTTGGAGATAACGATTCCTGAAATTCACATGGTAGATCAGTGAGATCATTTCACTGGAGAAAAATCAACACATTTGTCTAGTAAGTATAAAAACACTCTAGGATGTTAGAGAGTATTTTTTTTATTTTCTAAAAGGATCTTTGGCTGACTCAGTAACTACAAGTTGGCTACTTACAATTTAAATGTTAATGAGCTTCAGCATATTTTAGCACTGCCACTTTTTATTAGAAAGATGTAATATTCATCACCGTTTAAATTCAAATTTCTCCTTGTACAGCAGAACAGTCCAGCTTGTTCTCCAGCGCTGAGCCTCACTAACATGTCTCTTTGGTACCGTGTCAGTAAACTAGCTTCTTGCTTTTCTCCTCGCTAAGAATAGATAATCCTGACATGTAACTATGTGAGGAGTAACTGAATGCAGTATTGGGTAATGTTAGCTTGTCAGTCAAGTGAGGCAGCAGAGGAACCCAGAAATGAACCGAACAATGTTAATTCTACAAAGTATTTTAGTATGGCTGGCTGGGTGCCGGTGGTTTGAATTAATTACATGTCAATTTGAATTTGATTTCTTTGAACTACTAACAGTCCTAATTGATATAACGATAATCTTTCACTGCAACACGTTCTAACACCTAACTTGTCAAATACAGCAGCTTGGTTAGAGGCCCTGCACTTCAAACTATGATACTCTAGTTCCTCCCAGTGTCTGTCTTGCCCGCTTGTTAGTATCCCCTCATTAATTGCATACACTGTATTTTTTAAATAAACTTCCGTTTTCACAGGGAACAACATGGTTAGTGTTTGGTGTTGACAAGTTTAGAGTGAGAACGGGCATGTTTGTCTTTTTGACAAGCAGAAGTGACTGTCAGTAAAAATGAGAGGCCTGCCACATGAATGTTTTGTACTCTGTTTTGCTAATAAAATAGAACAAGGAGATTTAAAGATTTCATAATTGTTAGCCTAGAACTGTATCCAAAATGGGACTGACTAAATTCAGTTTTTTGACAGTTTTTAGAGCAAAAACTAAATAAAAAAGAGACTTGGTAGATCCCCACCAGAATTATATCCTCGCATTGTGTGCCTTGACAATGCATTTACACACATCATGCAGAAAGGCAGCATTTACAGATCTCATTATTTCTAAAAGTTTGGCTCATGGACCTGGTTGTTGGCTTTATATACAGTCTAAAGTTATTGTCACAAGCTCAAGGAATCTTGGTCTCTTTCCTCTTGCCTTCTAATTTTAACTTCACTTACTCCAAAAAAAAGTCTTTGCCTGAGCTTTAGCTCAGCCAGTGAGTGGAGAGTGTCAGCCTTTGAGAAATGGTTGCATATCTAAAACTCCAACTTGCCGGTGGCAGCGATGGGGGAGTAAAGGCGGTCACATCAGGCACTCAGTGAGCGTTTGTTGTTGGACTGACTTGACAGGTGACGTGGTGTTTTGACGGGAGGAAACAGTGGTCCAAAAAACAAAAGAAAAAAACAAAACGAGACATCACACCAAACAACAGATGTGTTCTGCAGAGTGACCCTGCTCGTGGCAGTGCTGGGACGTGATCTGGGGACGGCGGGGGGCAATCGTCTGTTGCTGATTTGACGTGATATGATGCCAGGAAGACGCACATGGGGGGTGACTGGACCAATTCCTCTTTTTTTTCATCTACTCTTTATCTCCCTTTCTCACACATGCACACAAACATCCGCAGTCTGTCCCATTCACTGCTGTCTTCCTTGCTCCGTCAATCTTATCTGTCCTACCATGCTGCCACCCACTTTCCTTCGCTCTTTAATTCTCTCTTGTCCATTCAGTATTCCCCTCTCTCATTTTCTTCCTCACTTCTGCTCTATCTCGCTTCCCCCAGTGGGCTCTGAGTCTGTCACGCAGTGCAGAGCAGTGGACATGGGTGCGGCTCCACATCAGCCTCCCATGAACCGATAAAAATAGAGCTTTAGTAACTGCTGCAGGATGGAGAGAAGGAAATGAAAGAGGAGAAGAGATGGAGATAAGAGAATCTAAAAGGGAAAAAAGGAGACTGGAATACAAGGAGGAAAGAATTTAGGGATGAAACGAGGAGGGAAGGTTGGGAGCGTAGTACGGAGGAGTGGCGGCATGACCGGGCGACAGCTGGGGGTCCTGGGAGCTGCAGGGAGGGAGTTCGAAGGATGTGAAAAATCTGTGACTGGACTGTCTGCCACACTGCATCAGTGAGGGGGCTCACACTGTGGCATGCTGTTAGCTATCTCAACAGAAAACACATTTCACTGCTTCATCACGATGGACATTACAACCACACAGACCTGACTCAAGAAGTCTTTGCATATCTCAATTTTTTTTCTTATTGCCAACAAATTCAATGAAAAGAGCAAAAACAACAATTTATTGATATTAGCAACAAAGGCTGGTACTGGGCACTGGGTGGTGTGTTCCCAGGGTTCCTACATTTAGATGAACATGGGCACATACACCTATCCTGATAATCAGACTGAATCGCCATTTTGCTTTGCTTCATTCATTCTGCTTGACACTCATTGGCCCTAACCTATCAACACGCGACATATGTTTCAGTTGTCATGGAAGCAGCATGAGCAGTTGCTAGGACTAGTTAATGTTTGTCATGACAACTGAAGAAATAAGTCCACTTGAGGGTATTTTATTCTTTAGGTTGACTTACAACATGTAGAGGTGCGTATAGATTTCATCTGAGCGCTGTTATGGAACTAAACGTTTTTGTAAAAACGTCATTTTAAAAGATAACGTTGCAGAGAGAAACAAGTTTTGTGATCAACAACTCATATTTGTGTTCTATCAATACCACATGTTTTTTTTGTACAAATGTGGAACTACTTCAGTATAATTTGACTGGTCGACTGTTTCTCCATTCAGGCAAAATAGACGTCAATGAGCACAACAACAGAGCTATGTACATCTCTGAAATGCAGATGTGGGCAGTCATTCCGACTTTCAACTGACTGTATTCGTCCATGGCTAAATATAGTCCCCAACAAAGGCACTATTTTCTCCTGTTTAGGTAAGGTTTGCTAAAAACTACAGTGCCCAGCTGCTTTAAGAATTTTTTTAGCATTTCCATAAAAAAATTAAACTATGTTGGTGACCCCTGTTCAAAGATTGACGTCTTCAGAAGGAACCAATGGGCTTGGGTCTGAGTGCCACGGATGGGTAGGGGAGTCAGAAAGGGGTAAGACAGTTTTTTGGCCTTTGTGTAGTATTTGTTTACAATAAGAAAACTATTGAATAATACAAATTAAACTTTCACATATTTCACTATTGACGTTTATATACTTTCATGGGTCAGGAGGATTCTTTCATTTTAGTTCCCCCACTTGTTCAAACAAACAGCATGAAGTATTAGCAAATGCTACTTAAATCAGGTCTGAAAACACACCAATTCAAGTGGAAGACAGGAAGCCACAAACGAAGGGGTTGGTTTGGTTTGTGGTGCTTGTGAACACAATGTGTGCTAGAATGTGATGAATGAGTTTTTACACTAGTTGTATGTATGACTTACCACGTCTCAATGATCGGTGAGCTACCAACCCAAGTGAAAAAAAAGATATTTCAGAGACACGTTGATGATGAGAACAACAGAACCAACAACGACCTTCTCCATATTCAGCATGACACCCCCCCCCCCCACACACACACACACACACACCCACTCTCACACACACACACACACACTTTCTCAGGCATGTGACGTACACTTGTGTGTATGATTGTGCAGTTTTTCTGCAACTGTATCTCCTGGTTGTTTCAGTCACAAATGGGGGGGAGTGGGGGGCGGGGGGGTTTGCTGGTGTCAGTGGGCTTTATCTAGAAAAATAGACTGTGTACTGAAATTGGAAGCCTTTCAGGGGGCCTGTGATCAAAGTATCTGTGTGTTAGGGTTAGGGTTATATGTTAGATGTGTTGTTGAAATGGATGTGTGTGTGTGTGTGTGTGTGTGTGTGTGTGTGTGTGTGTGTGTGTGTGTGTGTGTGTGTGTGTGTGTGTGTGTGTGTGTGTGTGTGTGTGTGTGTGTGTGTGTGTGTGTGTGTGTGTGTGTGTATGTGTGTGAGAGAGAGAAATGGACCACATGATCAATTCTGAAACAGGGGCCATTCTTGCTGCAGTATTCAAGCTTAGCCCCTGAATGCCTGAGAGCAAGCAAGTCCTTTTTTATATTTGTGGCTGAAACAAACAGAATATAAATCAAACGGCAAGATCAGAGTGATTTCATAAATACAGAAGGCAGTGAATAGTCAGCATATGGCCTCCTTTCTTTCCTTTTTATCTCTGCTGTCTTTCCTCTCTCCAGCCTCCACCTTGCATCCTTATACAACCTCGACTCTCCACATCTGCCAGTCTGCGACCTCGGGCGAGCCTCGGCTCGCTCATGAGAACTCTTCAAACAAGCAGCTGCATGACATCAGTAATAAAAACCGATTCACGGTGATGCTCCTCACGGGGAGCATGAGGTTACGGTGACAACTTTCACATGTTTTGTCAACTAGACGACTAAATGACCTCAACAGCACATTAACTTGGTATGCCAAATGTATTCCCTTTATAAAAAGAGAAGGCCAGCGACTGTGGTCTGATTCCACTCACAGAAAAATGTTCACGACTATGGGAAGTGACACTTCTACGATTCAATCTTCAATGAAAATCCTAATTTTCAATAACAGAATGGATTTGCGGTGGGGCGAATTGAAAAGAGGACCGTGTCAAGTGGTTTTTCACACATCCATGTCAAGCACTAAATTCAAGTTAATGCCCCGGTCCAGGCTTCATCTCCAACACTGAACGCAGCTGTGAATTCTAGTTTGTCTTACCATTCTTAGGTGTGCGTGTAGGGCTACCTAGAGCCACATGGTTATAGTTGTGCTGATGAGTACCTGCAATGACAAAAGCAATGAAAGATCTGATCAGTGTCCATGAGGAAGGCTCTGTATCAGATCAAATACAGACTGTCAGCAGTGTGAGGGTGACAATTAAGGAGATCATTCACCAATTTGGAGATATGCTTTTCATATAATTCACAAAATACAGATTCATGTAAAGAATTTTGTGCATTTTAAAATACCTTTTATATTGTACACAAGTCACAAAGCCACATTACCATTATATTGCTGCCAAACTTATTGGTGGGTGAAATATCCCTTTAATTTAATATTTAATCCAATACAATTAATGGACATTAAAAGAGATGAGAGACATTTTGGGATGAGTGAAAGCCGCTCAGTGTTACCCTGTAAAACCTGTTCACATCAAAGAGAATCCAGAAAGTCATGAGGCGACAGCAGAAACCTTACAGATAAAAAAACAGGTCTGTTTACAACAGTTATCACATCCTGTCCTTGAACATACTAAGAGAGTAAAGACACAGAAAGTACATTCATCTGTGCTTTCATCATGAAATAATGTGATTCTACTGTGGCCAACACAATTCAGCTTAAGAAACCACACGCAAACGTCAAAACCAAAGCCAATGATACACGTATGTATCACCTTGACAACACACACAAAGCATTCAGAGAAAGGAAACATCCACACATGGGCAGCACACAGAGACGCATTGAAAATCCAGTTGCAAAGTGGGTAATAGAAGTATTCATATTATTTTGCCAGCTCATTTGTTTGCAGGCACATCCTCACCTGATCATCCCCCAAGTCAAGCTCACTGAATGGATGTTTTTTTTTATCTAGATGCACCTTGGGAGACGTAGACTTCTCTCAAGCTTTCACCTTCCACTTTTGATCAGAACCAGGAAGTAGAGGTATTTCAGATGCTAAGATAAACATCTCAGTGTGAAAAGATAACTCTGGTAATTTAAAACAGCAGTTTGACAAAACAAATCTGTTTTCTACTTGTTTTCTGGAGTTGCAGTCTTTTGAGCTCACAGCAGCAGTACAATTCTTCAGAACATCCACACATACTCATCCCCGTCTCTGGTCATTGCCCTTTCTTCTCTGGCTCTCTGTGTGCATGAGGATGGTCTAATCTGCAGTAACAGTCTTCTGTGTTGTCATCTGCTAGAGCGGAGCCATTTTAATTTCCAACTCAGAGAATAAACAACAGTTTCACCCAATCATCTCTCCACCCTACTGTGCAGGAGTGTTTGCGGTTGACAGGGAATGTGATGAGGTGGTACAGAGCTCTGCTGGGCACCGCAGTGTGGCGGTGCTTTAGTTGAAAGATGGGACCTTTACTGAGTCCATTGTACTGAGAAAGTTGATGAATGACAGCTATTCTCAGCAGTGTGGAGGACCGTGTGTGTGTGTAAGTGGGTTTGTATGTTTGTATGTGAGGAGGAGGCAGCGATAGATGGAGACACCGTCGTAGAGTGTTGCCGTCGCGACACGTTCATTTGCTGTCTGCTGCTGTGCCTGTTTAAAAATGCATTAGAGCCAACTGCTGAAACATCCATTTACATCCGTCACAGAAGAGAAGGAGTGGAGAACGGTAGGCCCTCACATCACGGGTTTCAATATTTGCTCGAGTTATGGAGATAGATGGGCTGTGTCGTCTGTGTGTTCCTTCACTGGCTTTCTCTGTTTTCATATAAATGCTTAACAGTGATTCTCACAGAAGAGATAATTCAAAGGGGGGAATTCATAGTGATCCGATACTGTGTATCCTGAATATATGAGATGAACAGCATTGTGATATGAATGTCTGTTTAGTTATATCGGTTGTATAACAAGTGGTGCTGTTCCTGCGACACACAGAAAGTGTTGTATATCATCCAACTGAAAGAAACTTTTGCTAAAAGTGCTGAAAAGGTAGTTACACTACAACCCAACTTCAAGAATATTTCATTTTCTGTGGTTGTATGTTAACTTGAATTACATTTCTTTTTGTGAATGTCATTTTCTATTTAAAAAGTCTGTCATTTCTAAAAAAGAAAATCCTTTCCAAATACTAATCCATCTAATAATTCAGTCCTTAAAAACTGCAAATTCTTTGGAACCACTGCTGATTTTTATGTGTGTAAATAAATGTTAAACTGGTTTCTCTTTTAAAATAAAAAATCCAATTTGAAAGACTACATTTAAAATATTGTGTGTTACAACCAGGTGTAACTACAATGTCTGATATGTACTAACATGAATACTTAAAAAACAACTGCTCACTTCACTAAGTTCACAAGTTCGGAGTACATGAACACTAAGTTTTCCGTTTCAGCAAGGTTGTTTTTCTACAAAATAGATTTAGATATTAGTAATATATAGCAGTTGGATGAAATGTAATAATTGTAATGGACTTTATTTGAGTTTATTTTTCAAGGGACAGCACATAAATAAAAGTAATTGCATGAGCGTTGTCCTTGGGTAGGTAGACAAAAACCACCATGGAACAGGCTACCACATTTTTCCCAAAGAGGAAGGTTAACATTCCAATACTGCAGAGGAGTCAGGATGAAGCAGCAGACTACAAATATCCAAAAATACACACAAGTCTCTCCTCATCTCCCACTGCATTCACTGGGAAGCTTAGAGCAAGAAAGCCTTCCTCATATTTTCTTCTTGACTCATATTTTTGGTTAATTACCATCAGCTGAGCCGGTTGTCTTGTTCGTCTCAGGAGCAACCACCCGAACCCGACCTGACCCGCAAACCACCAACTCATTATTATAGCAGCATAATTGTCAGGACTGGGACAGACAACTGAGCGCCCCGGAACGAGGTTTGTGTGTGTGTGTGTGTGTGTGTGTGTGTGTGTGTGTGTGTGTGTGCACGTGTGTGTGTGCACGTGTGTGTGCGCGCGTTTGTGCACGTGTGTGTGTGTGTGTTTGTGCGCGTGTGTGTGTGTGTGTGTGTGTTCGAGAGAGAGTAACAGAGAGAGGGGAAGGAAAGGTGAACTATTGCACGCAATGTTATTGTAACTTATTAATAACTTAACTGCTTGATCAGCCCAGTGCTGGGTCAACAAATCAAATACAAATCATATATATTGATATATTAAATGTAGTTGATCTACTTATTGTGCAACTCGTACTTCTCTGAAACCACAGACGGACAAATTTCACAAAAAGAAAAAAGAAGTCATGAGAACTGGCCACACTGACAAGTGAAATCTCCCAGACTTGATCATTAATAGATATTATCAGCACAGCTCCCTGCCTTTCACTTAAAAATAAAGATAGAGAACCCTGACATGGACCGATACTATGCAAGGTTCTCCATCTGAAGTTTTGTATCAATCTGGTGATTCCCACTGGAAGCCCGGTCTGAGGGCTCCAGAGAGACGGGCCAAGCTGAATGGCCTACGGAGAAGGAGCCTAAGACTGGAGCTCATTAAGAACCTGGACAGCCATGCTTAGTTCTCTCCCTGTAATCTGGGGACCAATGAACCGCATTCAAGAAAAGAGTCCCAGTACAACCACCAACCCCAACCTCTCAGAGCCACAAGGCTGCTTATCGGCTCGGACCAGCCCACCGCACTACCACCCGCCTCGCCTCTTAGAGCTGACATCGCAAAATAACCTCCACACACATGTTACCATGAAGCAGCTCCTGAAAATGTCTGTCAGTGATGAAGTGAGCTTATAGTGAGGGTGAGACCCCCCAGATACACTCTTGTCCTTTCATTATTGCCTTCTTTGCTTTAAATTGACACATTGGAATAGATGCAGAGCCAGGGCTGTTGACTAATCATATAGTGGGTTGATTATTTATGATTGACATGCTCTCCAGATTGTTGGGTTAAACAGGGTCCCTATCTAAATTGCTAAATGGATGTTTTTCTGTCAGTATGTTGATGACACAGCTGTGTGTTTGTCAGATGGTGTCAGTCAGATTTAGTGTCTGAATCAACCATATAACTATGATGGTTTTAGACATTTTCTTCCGTATACAGTCGCCCTCACCTCCGCGAGAAGATTACTCACATTACATTTCCCTTTGCTTATAACCAATCTCCGGAGAATACCTCCGTGGCGAGTTTGCATAATAGCATCCAGATGGCACACAAGTGACTCAGTACCTGACATTTGGCGTGGCATTTTGTTTCACATCACACTTCCAAACATCACATCTACATATAGCACACAGGGGAGGCAAGAGAAAGCATGCTGAGCCGGCCAAAAAACACCTTCAACCCAGTGCCAAGGTTAAATGAGCATTTGCCGAATCGATCGCGGTCACACGCTCAGAACATTGATTTCTCCAAATTTGCATTCTGTGTCCAACAACTGAACATCCACATCATGATATCCAGTCAGCTCTCTGTGGATGGTTTGTGTGAGCCTGGTTTTTTTACGAATAGGGAAGTCATTGGTAGATTAGAGATGAGGCAAAAACATACAAACATACAAACAAACAAAGTCTTCATAGTAATTGCTTGAACAACTGATCAACCTCCAGATGTGACCTACCAAATGTCAGACCAGCCCAAACCAACTAAATAGGCCACATACAAGCAACATGACAGGAACCCCCAGAATAAATGAGTGGTGAAATGAGGAATGCAGATGCTTGAATAACATATTGGACAATTCCACATGTCGTGATTAACACATTTTGAAAATGTTAAGAACGTATACAGTATTCTGCAGAATTGTTTGACATCAACGTTCATGTCTGGTGACAGCATTGTTCATGTGAGGGCTCACTGATTGGTTGATGAGTATATAGCCCTTATAGTCACGAGGATGCAATATTATTGAACACTCATTGGAGCTACGTGTTAGAGAGCACTCTCCACAACCATCATCGAAACACCAAATGAATCCAGAAATCCTGTGCACTTGGTTATTCATAGCATGAAGTGTGTGTGTTTGATGCACTTCCCCTAACTGTGATGTTGGGAAGGTGTGGAAAAAAACTGTCCCTTTAAGACACTTTATGTTGTTCCCTTTGATTTGAAGCCAATGTGTTGCTTTTTCTTTTTAACTATTCACAAGCCATTCTCTCAAATCTGAGGCGTAATGTTTTACCGTGAGCTTCATACTTCTTACTTTTATATTTTTATACTTATTAATTTAAGTTCATCAAACATTAAAACACTTCATGCACCAGATGTTAGTAAGCGTATCAAAGCAGAAAAACCCTTCCACTGCTATGAAAATGCAAACTGTTCGTAGATATGGTGGAAAACAAGGTGGACAAAGACAGACCTCAAAACACAGACAATACAGACGGACAGGCACCATTTAATGGAACCCTAAAGGCTCAGTATCTCTCAACAATAAGGAGGGGGTGTAAGGGTGGGGGGTGGGGTTAAAGTGACACAGACAGCAGATAAGAAGAGGAAAAGTATGAAAAAAGAGGCTGTGTTGGGCCAGTGGGATGAAAAGAGGAGAGAAACAGCAACACGGGCCAGTGATCACAAGGCAGCCCTCCACCCCTCCACCCCCAGTCTCCACACCACCCACCCCAGATCTATTAGCGAGCCATCCTCAGCTCTCTGCTCCACTCTCCTCACGACATCCCTCTCTAAAACCAACAGCCCTGCCATCCCATTAGCCCTGCCAAGAGGAGCTACTGGAGTTATAAAAGGCCCAGAGGAGGTGGTGGCAGTGGGGGTCCAGAGTGCACTGTGCATGTGTGCAAAATGTGTGTGACAGGTATGGATGTGGATGTCTCTGTCCTATTGGCTGTGTTGACAGCCCAGTGCTACCAACACGTCCCGGCCCTCCTCTCGCAGCAAAGGAAGTGGAGGGAAGGGAAGCCACCGTGGGCTTGACATTTAACAACTGACAAAGAGTGTTCACATTTAATCGCTAAATGTTAACTGCCATAATAGCCCCACTTCACTCGGTTAGTAGGGGACAAAGCTTTAGGCCCCTGGACAGATGTATCTTCCACCTCCTCATTGATTTTACTGGCAGAGCAGGAGGCTTAACTCTGACCCAATTGCAGCACTGCTGATAATGCTTATAAGCTATATTTATAGCACTTCTAGCTCTGCTAATTTTAACTGCCACTGCTCATTCTTAACTGACTGACTACAGTGAGTTAGAGTTTGGACTTAGAACATGGATTAACCCTGAGAAACAGTTTAACCTGTATCTTTAAATAAAGGTCTCACTTCCATCATACACATCTGCTTTGTTGTTACTGTTTGACACGAGTCAACCTATAGCTATTTAAGAGACGCTTGTGTCATGGCAACTTGTTCAGAAGACGTAAAAGAGAAGCTGGGCAGTCGATGATCAGCAATAGCTGCTATGACAACACAAAGGACGTCACCCACAGAAACTCAAACTCATCAGCAGATATGACACAGCACTTACACTGTAAACCCTGCACAACCTGCTCTGGCAATGCTGTATTTAACTAGAGCCATTGTGTTAATAAAGCAAAATTTTATTTGAAAAGCAGAACTGGGAGCAATATCTGAAAGTGTAGTAGAAAACTACTGTGGCATAGCACCGTGTGCTTGGTACCAAAGGTGTCAATAATATCTAATGAAATACTACTCAAGCATCAATACTTGCAAACATAAAAATCAAAATTTGAATGTGCTCTGAAAATAGAAAACAAGAATTTAGAAACTACTCAGCTACAACATCAGACAGTGTGGAACTGCGAGACTGAAAAGACACAAACGGATTTTCAAGTCACTTCCACATTGTTAACTCAGCATGTTGTCCAGCTCCTCAAAATTACACATTAAAGCCACATATGTAGAACTTTCTTTTATTATTCTGATGGCATTGTTTTTGAAAATTTTCACAGCGTTTGTGTTGATTTCAGCGTGTTCATGTCAGGGTCCTTTTGTTCCCCACCACCAAACCATCAGCTCTCAGACCAGAAAATCAAGCTTTTCTAAAGCTCTTTAAACAAGTGTGAGGTTATCACTGCTCATCCTTAATTCATCGAGGCAGGTTAGTGATGATCCTCTGTACGCTCATCACTCGGCCTTTTTTTATTAAATCCAATTTCAACATTCATGTAAAAATGTTGATCGGTGCAGCTTTTCCAGTTTCCTGATTGTTATTGTGCATTGCATTCAGTAGGACTGCAGGAAGATGTAAAGCAAGTACTGAAACCACCATAGCAATTCAGTTACGACTCTCATTATATAGTTTTGTATTCTACTTAACTATTTGTATACATAAAGTCTGCATCCAGCAGACAGTACGCTGCTAAATGTCTGTGCTTGTCGGTTAATCTACGTCTCATGTCTGCTAATGAGTGAGAACCAATTAACATACATTTTGAATTGGTTGAAATGAATAGCTACACTGAACTACTCAGATATCATTATGCATTCATAGATAACTCCAATAATGAGTCACTAGAGCTGCAGATTGCAAAGCTCCTGTGTTCCTCCAAGTGCAATAAAATCCCAGTCCAGACTGTTTCTATCTATATTGCCAGTAAGTATCGCTCTTTATCTCATAACTCACAATCACCCCCAAGACACCAAAGGCCAAGTAGTTACTTGACATGTCACTGCCTCTGCAGCTTGACAAATGTGCCACGATCGTCTCAGCAGGGATGAGGAAGAGCCGGAGGTTGAGATGGACTTCATATCCAGTTCATTTTGAAGTGTGATAGACAGTGAACCCACCGTGGTCTATTGTGACCCTGTGTGTTAAAAGGCAATAACAGATCCATTTTATTGAAGTAATGCTTCATGATGTTCCTACAGAGCTCATCTGGTTTCCCTCTGTTCTCTCACTACAAAGCCGAGGTGACTCTGGCTTTAAAAGTAATAATCTGTCCTGAAAATCAAACAGTGGAACAGTATGGCATTTTCATGGGATGCAACATCGTAGGAATAAAAAAGCCATTTCTCTCAACAGTTGAATGACATACCAACCGACTCCATTTGTGGACTGTTGAAAAGCAGACTTCCTTTGAGAGGAGGTGGAGGACGAGGAAGAGGTAGAGGAGGAAGAGGAGGGTCCGTATATCTTAAGCAAGGATAAGCACAGATTTATCTGATGTCTTCTTAAAATAGAAGAAGTAACATCATCAAAACTGCCTTTATCCATGCCTTTATAGACCAGCCCTCCTCTCCACTGAGACGGACAGAGTCGAAGACCACGCACACCATAGAGGTTAGGACATTCATTTCAGTAAAGTGGGCAACACAGAAAAAGCTTCAGTGAAACAGTTAAAAACATACATTTCAAAGGGCAGGGATTAGAACAGAGGAGTGAAATGGGACCAGTTTGGTTTTAAGGCACAACACGATGAAAAAAACAACAATGTGGGCCAGCTGCAACAAACATCAAGAGGTACAGAGTATCTTGTTTACATTCAGTATGTCCTAGTTTGGTTAGTTTTTCATTAATTAGGCCCAAAGTCTACTCATTCTACTCATAGAACGGAATTTTTGGTTCAATACAAAACTCTAGTACAACTCTTTACAATGTTTCCTGAGAAGGCGAGCCCACATCTCCACATCATTGATTAGAACAGAACCAGATAGGGGTGCAACGGTTCATGTATATGCCTAGAATTGTGGTTTGGTTCAGTGTACTGTCGAATAAGCTTAAAACCATCTAATTTGGTTCGAGTACACGGGAACTATGACTGTGTTGTTTGTCAGCTAGACTATGCTAGTTGGCTTAGCCGCTGGATGTAAAGCTGTAAAGTGTTTATTTAAGGCAAAGCTACAGCAACACTAGAGAAAGAGAGCTGGATCGGACACAACCTGTGTGTGTGGAACTGAAGTTGAGTGACATGCAAGCCTAAACTATTTAGAATGTCATTAGTCCATTACAGGGCTAAAGGGCCCTTGTAATATTCCTTAACATGTGCATTAGTCAGTCCATTGTGACTGCTCTGGAAACAAGCACACATTCCTTCAGGACATGTCCTCTACCTGGGCGTCACTCTACAGAGAGTGTGTAAAAACAGAGTGACGCAGTGTAACTAATTCTTGACAAACAACAGTTTATCGACGTAGCACTTGCAACCTCATGGTGACATTGTGACAACAGCTGCCAGCTGTCATTTGTCGTTGTAGCTCTTCGTAAAAACACGCTGTCGTTTTTACATTTATTTTTGTGTTTGTGTGAATTAAACATGAAGTAATATCTGTCAATGTAATCAGTGTGCTTTAGAGGGGTATTTTTGTACTTGACGGACCCAAGCTGAGCCAATTGCGTGAAGTGTAAGTTCTTCAAAAACCTGCAACGCTTGTCTTAACAAACAGTTTTACTAAACCATCATTTGTGTGTACCGTTACACCCCTAGAACCAGCACACACAGACCAGACCGCACACATGTATCATCACACAGACATGACAGCTAAATGTCAGGGGGGAAATACACAGGTTAGGTATATAGATAGATAGAGGTTAATGGGAAGGCACTGCACTACAATTAAGAGGCCAGGTGTAAGCTGCTTCCAAACACTGATCACATATTATTTCAGACTACCACTATTAATCATCAACAGGCTCATAAGAGAAATATAGAAATCATAAAGAAGTGGTTAGAGGCAACTTTGACCCTTTAAAAAAGAACAGCCATCCCTACCATGGTGACTCTGGGAACGAACCGGCCAATGTTTTTCTCCTAGAAAACAGAACCAAGTGGTTATTTATTAGATTGTGCTGTTGCAATAAAACAGAAACATACAATCACAGAGAAACCAGCAGTTATTGTATTTGCACTGAAAAGCAGGGACAGGATTAAATGAAATTGTCTATTTTTGTGAAAATGGGAAATTATGACACTAAAATATTCGACAGTAATGCTGAACAATAGCTTGATTTTATGAATAATATGTCTTTTATGAGTCAAATATTGCCCATGTTACAGCAACAGATATGTGGACACGTAGGGCAGAAGGCTGCTGGGAAAGAGAACAATTTTAGTGTTCGGATATTGATTGTGTTACATTTTATCTTCGCATCAACTACTGGCTGATGCCACCTGACACCATGACACAAAGCATCAAATCACCTCTCTCTCTCTCTATCTCACACACACACACACACACACACACACACACACAATGCCTCCAAGTGTGGGGTAAGTGAGAGGAGTTTGAATTTCAAGATAAAAAGAGAGAATTGGAGTAGGAGGAGGGGATAATAAGAAGAAGGGGGGAGGGGTACGAAGTCACCATTGTTCCCCGCACCCTGACACCGCAGGGCTCCAGCCATGCGGCACTTTGATCCATCACTATCGATTTACCATCAGCTTCTCATCGCCGCTGCCTCCCACACGGCTACACACAGCTACAGGGATGCGTTCCCCGGCTCTGGGTCTGAACGATACGCGAACCAGTTTTGACCTTAAACCCAGGGACCACATAAACCTTTATAGTTTGGAGTACATTCATGATAAGCGGTGGGAGTGCTGCGGGATACACTGATGAGCATGAATTGCAGATTTTTTCACATCGGCGTACTGATAGAAGCTGGAGGTTTACATGAAATCCCCTGTGAGAGAAATATGCAAACAGATCACATCTCTGTACCAGAATGCTTAAGTACACATAACATCAGTAGCAGCAGCAGAGTGCAAAGATGAACACTACAATGTTTTATTCTATCCACTATAGTTCACACTGTTTTCTTTTCAGATAAGCCCTCTCATCGAAACAAGAATATCTTTTGGACATTAAAGTGTGACCTTTACAAGAAGAAATAACATATCTGCTTTCATATGATCAAAAAGTTTAATTCATAAGCAACAAAACACACTCATTTCACCTGCTCATTTCAATACATTCATTGGTTTTGCTGCTACAACCTTACTTGGTCTGGTATGACCAATAGTCTCTATTGGCTAATTTGAGCTAATCTTAGCAAACATTATAGATTATAAATAAATATTATAAATATTGCTTGATCATATTTCCATATTCCAGTCTTCTTTTTTATAATGTTTTAAGTTTTCTCTTAATTTTTTAAAAACACTATAACTATATGTATCATATATTTTCTGTGTGAGCATGTATTATCATATTTATTATCACAAACAACAAATCATACCAAAGTATTTTAGAGAATAACAGGTAAACACAATCATATTTATGTTATTCCATCTCTAAAACACTTTGGTATGATTTTGTTGAAAAATAGCAAAAATTTATTAATTTGATGTTTTCATTTTAATAACTTTGTCATACACTTTGAACACACAAATCTCAAATGAAACTCAAATTGACACAATTATTTTATTTTAATATTGGCAGCCGTGATCTTCTGCAGATTCGTATTGATTCATAGATCTTGATAACCCCTTTTAGATTTATTATGGTCGTTTTGACCTCATGAGGCAGTGAATTCTGTACTCTGCACCTTCGAGGAACAGGAAGGACCACTGACATGAACATTCTATTGTATGTGAAGCAGGGCTACTGGAGATTCCTACAAGATGACCCTGAGCGTTATTCTAGTCAATAACTTATCGATAGCTTGATAAATCCATCTGACATGTAACACAAGGCATACATATTGTTTTCCCCAGAGGACACTCTCTGTCATCTCCTGCATCCTTTGTTTGGTCCATCTGCCTGGTGAGGGGGGATGATGAGGATGATGCAGATGTCCTCCTGTAGTGTGGGTCTTGGTGGATCCAGGGAACTCTACAGGCTTACGGCTTGGGAAAATATGTGGCTGCCATAAACCCTCAGCTTTAGTAGTGGCATTTTCTTTGCTTTGATTGAGGCAATGCAGGTAATTTATCTGTTAGTGATCCTGCTCCATGAGCTGCAAAAGAGCTGGTGTGACTCACCGGATGTAGACTGTGGGTCAACCCTGCCTTTGGCTGCCTATTTCAGCCACGATCTGCTATTTTGCACCGTTGCTGCATCCTTAGCTGTTTAAGACGATTGTGATTGGTGTTAAGAAATAAAAACAACCTGGAGAGTTTTCCCCCTATAGCAGAGTGACAATGTGTGGAGCCAGACCTTCCTTTTGCGCTGACACTGTGCTGTGGAGATAGGTCTAGTTATGCGAGACTACAAAAGACCAAACTCATCCATTTGTGGCCTGAATGGCCCCGCATGGTTATTTAGAACTAAAATCAAAATCTGACAAGAAACCTTGATGCCCGCGCAGTAGTTTTCCTGACTCAACATTATGCTGTATATTTATGACGTGTGCAGTATTTTAGTCAACAGAAACTTGTAAGGTTGAAGAGTTCTCCAAGAAGATTCAGCATTTCCTTCAGCGCTGCACAAGAAAACAATTGTCTCATTTCACAGCGTTGCCATATAAAGCAGTCAGTTATTTTACACACAATTTTCTTGTAATGCAGAGAGAGGAGGAAAATCCAAAGGTTTACAACTGACTGTCAGTGTAGGGATGCAATTTTTAATGATGAGACTCTTAAAGCTGGGCTTCAAATGACATTAGTGTAGTTGGCAGCTCAACTGTAAACAGCCTTGGTTATGATCCTTAATTGGAATAGGACTGTGTTTTTACATTGCTACACCTCCATATAGTCAGCAGTGATGTTGGCAGTAACAGGCAGAAATCCCTGACTTTCTGGTGCAGCACTACTAAGGGGAAGGACAACCTCGTGTGAAAATCTGCAGAGGAGTCAGTGCACTGAGGAGACCTCCTTCCCAGGGCAAATTCTCTTGCCAGCATGCCTACCATCAGCACTCAACAATGTTTGCTCAGATTTTCAGCCCACGGTAACTCGTTCTACATGGGCTCCGCTGCATTTCCAGCCAGCCTTAGCCCAGCTGGCCTTGACATATCAGCAGAGCTATCTCCTGAAATCAATGCTATGGACTCACTAAAATGTCAGCCGCAAATGTGTCATGTGTTCACAATATACACAGAGCCAAGGTAAGAGGATTTCTTACGAGTCTTCAAGAACCAAATTCAGCCAGAAAGACTGAGGGAAACACTTTGCTCTGTTGTAGGAATATGTGTGGCTGAAACCTACCACTCTGATCTTTATTGTGCAATATGCCTATGTAATTTACAAATCACCTGAAAGTAAATCTATTTTTGCAAATTTTATTGATAGTAATGGGCTTTTTCCGTTACGTTTAGGATACATGGTGGGAAAAATGACTCCAGGGGGCTGCTGCCATGCTGTAATGTATGTCTCAATGAAGCTAAATGCTTTTTTATGACTCTAAGACTTCACATACTCTTGTATTTAATATCAACACATAATGTAACATATGTAATATCTCATAAACCATGTTTGCTAATGGTGCCGATGCATTCAGCTCATGAGTCTGGCAGCTGAAACCGCATTCAAACAAACTGCTCATTAATTCATAGCCACAAATGTATCATTGTAATGTGCTAACTCTGAGCTTTCAATGTAGCATGCAAAGCTTCTGTTGGCAAACTTAACTGTTTTCCTGCCTCACTGCTGCACAATAAGAGGAGGAAGAAACCTACAGTTGTAATTAAAGGATACTCCCAGTTTATTATAGCTTGGGTCTTATTTTTGTAGTTGTTGGCCATCATTTCTCTTGGTAGTAATGAAGTTTAAAGAGATCTGAGAATATGAGGTAATCACTAAAACAAGCACAGAAAAGAACAACAAATATCCCAGTGCCCCGTAGTAATGAGCTGGTGAACATAGTTGAGTGTTTAAAGAGTCGGATATTGCCCTCAGGAGTTGGTGGAGACCAAAATCAGAGCTAAAAAACTGTTTGCTAACAAGATCACCATTTCTTTTAAAAAGGTGATGATATATCAATGTTGTGCTCACAACTTGTCCACTGGCCCCAAGTGGTAAAAAAAATCAGTTTCTGCAGGTTTAAAATTTATATTGTTTGTTGTTAGGGACGCATGAAATACAAGCAGTCAGATAATCATACAGGGTTATAACAAACTCCTAAATACAATTTAGAAGAGAAAACGAAGGCTATTAGTTCAAATGATTCCCATTTAACTGTCATCTATGATCAGATATTTTGACCTGTTGTACTTGACATGGTTGGACACAGTTTTCCCGTGCAGATTACTCTTTCAATCTAGATATGACGTGAGGATTATATTATGATAGACCTGTAAAATCAGAACTTATTATTTACCCTTTGGCCTATAATTACAGTAAAGAGTTAAAAGTTTTGATTTCAAAATGTTCATTTCTTTCTCATCTGCCACCGCAGTTGTTGATTTCTTTCAATCAACACCTCACTGAGCGAAGACACGCTCCGTTCTTGTCTTCGCTAATCACGGTACATTAGCATATTAACAAATCAATTGGCACGAAAAAAGTGCCTCTCCCTGTACCTGTGGCAAAACACTGGGTGCAATATTATGTAGCATACTGAATGTGTATTTCACCCCCCAAAACCCTCACCCGACACACACACAAACACACACTACCGCTCCCCTGCTGGGTGTGTTGGATTGCTATCAATCCCTGAGAAAGCTGCTTACATAACCACGCTGCCAGCACCAGCCCACGTCAGACTCCATATTAGATGATAGCATCTTAAATGGCTCTTTGACAATGTTGCATCTCACTTGCAGTTTACGAAGACAAGGCCACTTATGAGTGTGTGCATGAGAGCGAGGGCTGTGTTACTGCTGGTTTGCCTGTAAATGAGTAAAAGAAGATGGTGTGAAATGAAAAGGAATAAAAGGGGACGATTTTGTTGGGATTTTTTCACAGAAAAAGGCCAGAGCTGCTAGAAGCAGAAAATAGTTCAGATTAATTTGTGTTGAAGCACTATTTTCAGGGGCTTCAAAATAAATGTTAAATATGTATGCTTAAGTGGTTCAGGGGTTGGGATTGTAAAGCATGAAAGCCGATCAAGACGCGATTAACAAAAGCAGAGTACAAAGTTGCCAGAGTTTACCAGGCTTCTTGCAGGGGAGAAAAAAAAGCTTTCTTCATTAACTCTCCATCTCATAGAGCAATCCCCCAAGCTCAGATAGAGCAGGGCGAGCAAGCAAGGGAAAGATTAAGAGAGGGAGAACGAGAGCAAAGATTCGATAAAGAAGGGGAGAGTCTTATTTCAGTGCTTCACACACTGCTGGATGATCAAAGTAGAAAATGCTGTTTTAATTCCAAGAATCATATCTCATCTCCTGTCCACAAGCTCATTATGGAGAATAATGCTGCAGGACAGAGGGGAAGAGAAGAAGAGCAGAAGAAGGGAAACAGGAGGCACACAGAGAACGCCTCCCAAAATCCAGCTAGTCTACTACATTTAACTTAATACAATTTTGCCAAGCACTGTACAGCTAACCTTTCTCCACCTGTTTTGGGTGTTGTGAATGGGCAATGGTGACCTTTGCTTCAAACCTAATGCATTTCCCAGTGGTGTAGCCCCAGCAGAGGGCCAACCATGAACCTAATTTGATATGGACATTGTTATAGTAATTATGTATAGTAATTTCATTGTTCAGCCACCACACCCACACGTAGTGGTGCAACGGATCAGAAAAGAAATGGTTCGGATCGTATCACCAATCGGAGTCACCAATCACAGATCGGATCAGCACAAAAAAACTGAGCAAATATAACTTTTACATCCCCGATCACGTTTTTTTGCTGCTGATACTAATAAAATGTAGTAATCCGATCTAATAAGGCGCCATGTTTGTTTACTACTGTGGTAATAGGAACGCTCTGATTACCCCTGAGGACTGATGCTTGGTACCTGACTTTGGTCTCACATTTGTGCCAGCTGGGCCAGGCGTTGTCATTTGCGTTGGCAGCCTTAAGGTGTTGTTTTTCTCACTGAACATGGAGCTTCTTACAAAAACGCTCTCCGTAGTGGCAAATCTTAAAATGCCAGCAGTGTGTTTTACTATGGAGGAGAAAAACTGAGCTCTTGGAAAACGTACGCCTTTTGGGGGGGCTGTATGGAGATTAAAATAAAGAGACGACACTCTCACTGAGTGTCGTCTCTGAGTTCTCACTCATTTTAAATAGCACAATATTTTGTCCGATGACTTCAAGATAAAATAGTGTATACCGCAGGAGTTACTGTTTACCTGGTTAACGGGCACTGTTAAAGAGAATCCAATCCCCATTTTATGCTCCTTCAGTCATCTGTTGAAAGATATGTTAACAGAACCATTAAATTGAGTATTTTTGTTGTATCAGAACATGGTTTAGGTGCGAGCAGTAGGGGTTGAATTGGATCTGAGTTACTGTTGTTGTTGGTTGTTTCTGTCCCACATGTGTGGATATAGTCTTTACTACCTTACATCACTGAATGGGTTACTGGCCAACACAACACCAAAAGAAAATATTAGTCTACTCTTTAATGAATGTATCCATATCTACAATGTTTCAATGACGTGTAAATGTCACATGGATTAGTTTGGACAGAGTCTAATGCTCCCATCTGACTGAGGCCACAGCTCTACCAGCTGATGTCTGCCTGATATAAAAAAATCACACTAAAACCAATCCCCCCAAAGTAGATGAATGGCCACAGGACGGCACCTGATGTCATGTTGTACAGCAGCAACAAGCATTGAGGCATGACCGTCCCCGAAAACCACCCTCCCAGTTCTGCCAACGCTTGTATTTTTCCTAGCGAGCAAGCGACAGCTACAGATACCTGCACACCGTGTGCACATCCATCCATACATTACTCCTCCAGCTCCCCATTCAACAGCACAATCAGGCTCAGCAGGGGCTCCAGTCTTCAGTCATTACAGCCAGTTAATTCTAAACTCATTAACAATGGAGCCATAACAATAGTGCGCACAAAAGCAGAAGGTGTGGGTGGACTGCCTTCACGCAGGAGAAAAAAAGAGAAAAATTGTTGGGTTTTTCATAATCAACTGCCAGTCATTTACTAAGATAAAGGCTTCTTAAGTCTGCATAGGGGACAGAAGCCCACAGTTGCAAATTAATTACCATTTTGCTTGAGTTTTACAAAAGAAACATAAGTATGCAGTGTCATGACTATGGAGGATTGGCTTCATGAATAGAAATGTTTCTACAAAAGACAGAGGAGAGAGTTGAATTAAAACCCTGACATATTCATTGAAAGTTACGGGTTTTTGTCTCCTCTGGCCTTCTGGTTGAATAAGGAATAAAAAGACAAAAGATTGGGTGAATATTAACCAGTCTTATGTGTACAGTTGGGAAATCTTGGTGACCTTTCACGCCCTCTAGGATTTTTTTCACCGACTAGCATTTGGATTAGCTTTGGGTAATTTTTCAATTATCATAAGTCAAAAAGTGAATTCTTTTGGAGCTTAAACATTTTAATAAAATCTTCAGAGGCACCTCATATTCCTGAATGTGACAGACAGGATATCATGCTTCAACGGCAGCATGCTGCACAGCCTGAAGCACAGAAGCCGACAGCACTTGACAAGGTGTGCACAATTTGCTTCAGTCGCAAGTGAGACAAATCTGAATATTGATTGAGTCCATTTAATCCACATCGGTGCCTATTGATATGTCAATCATCCTGCTAAATCTAGTAAAGCCTATCAGTTTCGCAAGCAGAACAGTGGCAAGGACACCGCTCCTTTCTGTCGTGTTTTAATTGCTGTTGGCACTGCACGTAGTGACTCATGGTAATGAGTTAATGAAGTCATTGAGATTTAGTGAGCAGCCACAGGCTACGGACTTCCCGCAGAGAATAGTGCTCCATTCTATATGGCTTTATTAACATTTCAGAAAAGTGCCACTAGTCATGATCACAGCAATTGTTCTTAATTTCGTAGCCTGCCAGATCGAACCGGAGGGGCTAGTTGGGTCGGTTTACTTGGGATGAGGTTTATGGCACCATATAGGCATGTTAATATTTCATCGTGATTGAATCCCACAGAAAAGTAGATCCCTTTCTCTTTTTGCCATTGAACATTCCATACCATATTCACTGCCAATAATACGTTTTCATGTTTCATCCACCACTTTGATCTGAATTGAATTATCTCAACAAGTATGCAATGGATTATCATGTTTTTGCATCGATATCCGTGATACCTAGATGATGAATTCTAAAGACTTTAGTGATCCCCTGAATATTCATCTAGCGTCACCATCAGGTGAAAAAATTAGTGTTTAGTACTTTAGCTTATGACCAAATACCTGCAAAACTAGTGACATTCCCATCAGCCCCAGCTCCACTTGGTGTTTAATGCTAATTACCACACTAACAGGCTAAACTAAGAGGGTGAACATGGTAAACGTTATACCTGCCAAACATAAGTGTACGCATTGTCATTGTGAACAAGTTAGTATATTGATGTTATTAGTACAAAGCACAGCTGTGCCTCAGTGGCCTCATAGAGCTGCTAGCATTGCTGTAGACTCTCGTTTGACACTGATCAGCCAAAAAAGACCTTCATGTGTAAAAGCAGATCACTACATTAACCTAATTAATTACAAAAATAAAACCCAAGATACATGTGTGCATATACAATCCCTCCCTTTAGTAGAATCACCTCCGATGCAGACTTTTTTGTTTTAGAAGTCACATAATTATTAAAATGGAGATCACCTGTGTGTAGTCTATTGATTGTAAATAGGGCTGTATTTAGAAAAAATGGGTGATGGAAAAGTCATTGAATGGATTTCAGAATACCTCCAAGGGACAGAACATCCAGTCCAGTTAAATGAATCGTTAAGAAATGGAAAGCTTTTGGCACCGCTGTAAATCTACAGGATGTCCTTCATACACAGTGAGCGTGCATGAAGACTAGTGTGGGAGGACACCAAGAAACCTATTGCAACTCAAGACTGTCCTCTCAAGAAAAACCATCAATCATTTCAGCAGATGCCTCACAAAAACAAATGTTTATGTTCAAGTGGCAAAGCCCTCTAGCGGCCGTAGGAATCACAAGAGGAGCAACATGTGAGTCCACTGTTACCGCATGACGAAAACCACGAAAACCACAACACAATTGTTCCTGAACCTTAACTAAGTTGTTATTATTGCAACCATGATGACAAAGATACCTTAACAAATGTTTCCCTAAATCTAACCAATTCATATTGAACCCAACCCTAGGCAAACCCTAATCATAGTGTTGTCTCATCATAAAAGTCAGACATTACATGACATGCTACATTTGGTGGGAGAACTGAGCCTTTTGGCCAAACCTTGAAAACTTGTAAAGAGGAGTGATTACTTTTTATAGTTTCTCCAAACTTGGAAAACTTTTTTTTTTAAATACAGTGATCACAGACAGTGTTGTGGGTGATTATTTAGTACACACACTCTGTTCCAAAAATAATCTGTACATTTTCAGAACATTCTGAGCATGACAACCTCATAAAGTGCGGCAGGGGGTTCCTTCCTTTGTAAAAAAAAACGGTTTTAATTTGATTGCTGTGTTCTCTAATGAGCTGTAAAACTTGAAGATTTAAATTCCGTCTAACCTTGCAAAACAGTGACTCACCCCACAGCAACAAGGGAATAAAGGTAAAAAACGGTTTTGTGGAAATGTATTCATGTATTATTTCAGATTTGATGACAGGTAATTGGCTAAAGCGTCTGCCGAGTGATCAGTATTCTATGTGAGCGACTGAGGTAAGGCAGGCGGAAATCTGACAGAGCCTTCCTCCGATCTAATTAAGTAATAACCTCGCTGAGAGAAAAACAGAATGAGCAGAGAGGAAAATCTATAGAATTCATTTCCAGAGATGCTGTAGCAATTTGTTTGAAAGTGACAAATATTGCATTCGTTAGATGTACAAAAACATAAATCATCATCTGAATTTGTTATGGGTTTGACATTGTTGGTCATTTTGCTTTGCTAAATTGGCACATTAGTGCTTGTTGAAAGGAAGCTTGTCTGTGTCCTCTACAGTTTTCACTCCAGCTCTGCCTTGATGTTTTCGTCCAGCTTCAGTTTACTCTCAAACTAATACATCTCGGGCTCCTCGCGCAAATATGTTTGGGCACCTGTTGAGATTAACAACATGCAGCATAATGGAGAGGCACTTTGGAGAAGAGGGCAGGAGGAGGCCAGTCTGCAGATTGCAAGGTGATGGGACTGAAGACTCCTGTGGTTGGAGAGGAAACGTTCCCTACTGTGTGAAATTACATGTGCACAACCAAAACTGCAACACAAACACCTTCAAATCTCACAGATTTGTAAAGCAAACCTGGGAATCTGTCCTGCTCCCCTTCATAATACAGACTGTCAAAAGGATGGGTTAGTGGAGGACGCCCGCTTGTGGCTTTTGTTTGGGGCGAAACACATCAAACTCTCTGACAAATAGTTTTTTGATGGTGTGCAAGTGAGGCATTTCTTTCTTCTGCCACCATTACTCTGTTGATATCATGTGGGGAAACAAATTGAAAGATGACTGAAGTGGAAAATGACTGTTAGTAGGCCTACATTGTAATTTTGTATAAACTGGTGAAGCATTGTAATTATGCACTGGAGCCAAGCATGAAATGTTTACCCAGGGAAACATCTTTAGAAATATGCAACACGTACGTGTCAATGGATGAAATACAATGGGCCTTTATGGGTGTGTTTAATTATTACATTCTGCAGCTCCGGAGTCAACGTGTTCCCTCTGCCTTTGACAAAGTGTCAT
This sequence comes from Ophiodon elongatus, assembly GCA_016806645.1. Classification (NCBI taxonomy): domain Eukaryota; kingdom Metazoa; phylum Chordata; class Actinopteri; order Perciformes; family Hexagrammidae; genus Ophiodon; species Ophiodon elongatus. The sequence continues at coordinate 913,230 of JACSYO010000399.1, forward strand.
AATTCACGTTGGCATGCGTTTCAGTCAAATGAGAGCGAGTCAGGTTGATAGATCGAGGGTCTGTAGAGATGATGCATTTCCCCTGTGATTGCTTTTATAGCCATTACTCACAGCACAGGGTGATTAGTAGGCCAGCGGCTGACACCTTTGCTTGCGCTTGTGCGACAGAGCCGTCTCATAGGAGGGTCCGGTTACCTCTGCCACAACACTAATCTTTGATTGCTGGGCTCAATCAATGGGCCAAAATAATGGATTATGCACATCACTATCAATCAGTCTGCCAGGGGAAGGAAGTCATGAAGGACAGACAGCAGCCGTGCTATTTATGAAAGAGGCTGCAGGACCTTTGGAAATATCACTCACATTCTGTCCTCCTGGATGTCATTGTGTTACCTGTCAAAGGCATTTTGGGAGGAATATTTCTGTGCTGACCTTGACTAGCCTCTGCACGAGATGGGAGAGAGAGCAACAGTGACAAAGTGCTAGCTTCACCCTTTAACTGAGGTAACGTCCGCTGACACCAGCCTGTGTGAGACATTTATGCTACTGGGTCTGTCACTTTTTCAAAAGAGAAAGTTGGAGCGAATGACATTTAACACATACAATATACTATAGAGGTTCATTTGCATACAACCCATGTAGCCTTATCCTAAACTAGTTCATTCATAGAGCTTCTGCTGCCTCACTGAGTGACAAGCTGACAGATGTTTTTTTTCACAATGGTTGGTGTTATACTTCCTTAAGGTAACAAACAGCCTTACCTTTAATCATTTGACAGTTGAAGGGTTGTTTGGTCAGATCTGATAACATCACAGTCATGATAAGGCAGATTAGCTTTTGAGTTTTTGAGTGTAAATAAGAGAGTAATAAATAATATCTGATTATGTTTTTTTTCCATCTTTAATTGTTTCTTATATAGTCTAGAGACTCGAATGGCTTATAACTAAAACATAAATAAAGACATGGGATAAAATACTATACACAATAGACAGTTGTGCACTTTTTTTTAAGTGCAATGAGGTGGAGCCAGTGAGGATAATTTAACAAAAACTCTTATGATACTGCAACTCTCATTTTTTTGTACATCATAATAGTTGGATGGTGGGGGGACATGATAGTGTAAAAGAGTAGTTTTTCTCTGCACATCTGGTCCAGTCAAATTGCATAGTCTAATTGAATTAGAACAAATTAGAGTACATTAGTGATGCCCTATTAAATGATTAGGGGGAGTTACTTCAAAGAACACTTACATAAGACCTGTTTATAAAATAAATGTATCCTTTAGATCTTTTGCCATGCAAATGTGAGGTGTATCAAATTGAGAAGATTTACTTCTCTTTAGTAAATGGGAAAATGACATTTCCTCAATTAGTCTTCTTAAAATAGAGTCCAAGATGGCAGCCTGGGGTTATTGCATTGGACGAGATTGTTAGACAGCTCAGCCAGAACGTTCCAGAAATAGGCCATGCCCTTGATCGGTCCCTTTGCTCTGTTGGCTCAACAAAAACAACCCATTTAGACATGAAGTCTGTCACGTGACTCCTGTGCATTAATCACTATCAAATTCCATTCTGTGTCACAACAATATACACTGTGGATTTTGAGATAATCTTTTCAGGCCATTCATTAAAAGCAGGATAGTTTAACATCAGCACACTATAGAGCCATCAGGGTGTGCAGAGTCAGTAATAGCTAAAAGGCTAATGAGCTAGCTAAAAGGCTTGAAGTCAATGGGCTGCCAGCACCGTAGATAGCATCCTCTATAAACACTTTACATCTTTTACTATATTTCCCAGAGGGCATCGTGGCAGCTGCATGGATAATTCCTCCTGGTTTAATTTGATATTGTCATGCTTCCCTAGATTGCTGTGTCTGCCAGATAAACCATCATGATCAAGAGAGAGATGGAGGAGAACAATGAAAAGTCAGGTGGAGTTTGGGCCAAAATCTGGTCCAATTGTTTTCCAGACGACAGAGCTGGACGGCATCAACTCCCTACGCTGCTCAGGTGGGTTGGAGTGCTCGGAGGTAATTCTTGAGATAATTCAATTTAACTTCCGGCGAGCAAATATTAACTCGCTCTCTTGTAAACATTTAATTTTCTCGGAGCAGCTGATTCCGGGTGATGAAAGGACCAAACACTAATTACTGGGGATTACTAATTAATGTTTTAGGCGATTAATAATGCAAGTCACTTTTTGCACAACCCAAGAGTATCATTTCCTCACCTCTTGGCACAAAAAGAAAGAATCAGATTTCTTCTGTCCCCTGGTGTACAAAATAGAGCTATAAGTTGAGATCAGCCGCCATGTGACTGTCCTCGCCAAGGGTATGAAGACAGGCAAGATTTTTATTACATCTCCCTGGATGGACTGCAAAAGAGTTGTGAGCTGTTTAGACTGAACCTGATGCAATATTGATGGTGCTGGTCAGGCTGGCACAGACAATGCTCTGAGTAAACAGATCAATGCCACATCAAGGGAATAGAGGCAGTTTAGTAAAGGGAGCCAAATTGAAGTGGAGGAACTGTGTGGTTTAAAATGGACAGAAACTATACACGGTGGACTACAACATAGAGCCTCAGTCGACTGTGTATTATCAGGAGAACTGAAAGAGCCTTTATGACACTGAGCAGACATGACTGAAAAGGCTCCTTTACATCCACCACCAGTCCAGTTGTTTATGTGGACAACTAAGTTTTGCAGCATCAAAACATCTCACATCAGTGTCATGTTGCTGCTGTCTCCCTGCATTGTTTGCCCACAATCAGCTGACCATTATAATTAAAAGACTGAGCAAGCAAACATGGGCTTGGGTAGTGGAGTGCTGTAGCATGGACATAGAAACAGTTCTTACACTAACACCTTGGGTGCTTAGCTGTCAGCCTTTGCGGTTCATTGCTCGCACCTGCAGGAGTCAATTCTCTCTGCAGGATCTTTTTGTGCTTTTCCACTATCAACTAACTCGGAGAAAACACTGGCTGAATTGCCACATTAGTACATTAGTCTTTTATTTTAAGTTTCTACCTAACTGGAGTAATTAAATCTAATGGAGGACCTAAGTGCCCTTAAGTGAACGGAGCCCTGTGGTGTCTGAACACCAGCTGAAAGGATTTTGTTTAATTCTAGCTTTTGATTGGTGTACTGTTGACAGTTGATGTGATCCTGCAGCCATTTTAAAGCTGAGTAAAAAAATGTTTTAGAATATATAAAGCATGATGGTGTTCAGAGCTATTGCTGCATGCTACATACTGCTATGTTTAACATAGTATATGTGAAAACAAAGTGTTGAGTCTTAATACCCTGAGTGGGCATTCCCATATAGCACCAGTTGACTAAAATGTGTTGTTAGAGGAGACACAATGTTGGCTTTTGTGGTTTACTCCTGACTGGAAAAATATCATACTGTGTACTGCCTGACAACAATACAAAACATGTTGGACCCAAATTGTGCTAGCCATTTATCATGAGCAATGTATGCTGTTAGTCCCTTAATTATTCACCACTTGGGAAGTTCCATTGTGCTGGTGAGTTTGTCTAGATAGCCTAGCTTGCTAATGTTAGCACTGATCCCCACTATACTTTCCCTGTATGCTATTTGAACAACCGTTGAGTTATTTTTGTCCACCATTAGAGACAGAGGGATGTCTATCTAGCATTAGTTGCTTCTTCCAGCTAACAAGAACAAATGTCAAAATTCACAGTAGGGAGTACTGTGATGTCAGCGTACACAAAGTCACAGGACATCCAGATTCACGAACGGACTGCTTCAATTCTAAATATGGGGATATTTATGCAATTATATACAATACAATTTCAATACCTACATCATCAGTGATCCCAAAAATGTAGGGATTGCTTTCGAATGAAGGGAAATTATACAGGAGGAGTAAAGTATACGTTTCTTCTATTTGATAATAATCATTTTGACCAAAGAAGTAAACTAGCAACACCAATGTGCTTGAATGTGTGTGTGCACTGAACATTATATATATATAATGTACTGAGAGTTCTCAGCAAAAAGGACATTTCAGTGCAGCTTTGATATAAATATAGTTTTATAGTAGCTCCATCTGAACACTGACCATGACATTGCAGTCCAAGTCTAGAGCTTCTGAGACGTCCCTGTTTTGCCTCTCCTACTGTCAGCATTCCTGGAGGGGTTGGAGTTGTGTGCAAAACAAAACAGAGCAGCCAGTTCACAATATCTCCAAAGAAAAAAGGGAGTGAGAGACTGAGAGCATCTCCACACTGAATATCTTCTGTTTTACGCTGGCGTATGGATGTTTCAATTCTGTCATATGTGCCTGGGGGGAATTGTCCCTTGAGCTACCTCTTCCTCTTTCTTCTGCTCCTCCTTGGGGATCTCTGGCTCCCTCCACCACCACTCCTGTCATCCCAGGCATGCTAGCTGGGAGTCTTTTCTCCACTGCATCCTCCCCTGGCTTCTGTCACCAACCGCTGTCTGAGTGTCTCAGCTGAGTTCCTAACTCCCCGCGGCTCCCGCTAGCTCTGCAGTGCACTGTGCCAAATGTGAGGTAATTAAGACACAGAAAACTCCTCCACTCAGTTGGGAAGAGGATTGAAAAGCTCATATCTGTCAGAAGCGGCAGCATGCTGCTAATTCTGCCTGATTTGAAAGCGCTTCAAGGGTGTGCCAATTACTATGTGCATATTCTATAGGCAGCGGCATGTGACATGCATGGCAGGAACGTGCAATAGTCTGAGGAAAAGAAAAGCTGGTTTGAATCTTGATGATGTTCTTCCTCTGCCACAAACCAGTGCACTACATACAGGTTACAGTTAGATATTTACCTTTTTACTAAACATCCGATAGCAGCCAGTCATGATGTCTATATCTTATTAAATCTAAGAAATAAGCCATCATGTTGCCCACATCTGATAAGATGAAGGTTTCTCCCTTACAATAGCTACATAAAAAGTGAAATGAATAAAAATGCAATTGAAAGATTTAATTTTCATTTAAATAACTCATGCATCCCACAGACATTCTTAATAGAGAATAGATAGGGTGGGTCACTCTGATTTATGTGCTGTCTAAACCCCTAATAGAATTTCTTAAGCGTAGGTCTCAGTCGCTTTAGTGTCACACGATGAACTAAACACTATTGTTGGAATACAATCTAGAGGGAAAGGTTTTAAAAAAAAGACTTTAGAAGATATTTTAAAGGACCATACCAGTGTGACTGCACATTTTAACCCTTTAACTGCAAATTATGCATATTATAATACAGTACAATACATAGAGTGTTTGATTTTTGGATGTCCTTCTACCCTTTCAGGTAGCTATTGGCTATATTCATTTATGTACAGTATTATCATCAATAAGCAAGCTTTTGAAACTTGGTTGAGTTGTGTATTTTCATAAATTTTAAAGATCTGCATTCCAATACTGACGAATTTACTTTACTGCTTGATGTTCCTGTGATTACACAATTGAAGCAAGGTTCAGCAGTCTAGTTATACTATCAGATAATGAATGTTAACCAAAGGCTACCACATTTCTGTATGGTATAAAATAAAATGTTCAGGCTCTTGAATTTTAAATTGACTTGTTAATCTGTTACAGACATAATTTCAGTATTTGCAACAGATGGCTGAACAGTGACCTTTGGTTTCCATTAATTTTTCTTACAATTTTATTGGAAACAAATTGTTGGACTGTTAGAAGAAAAGAAAATATTCAAATTTTGTTTGAAAAATGGTTACTTATATATACTTTGTAGTACATGGGCTATAACATGCAAAACGACTGGTATGGTCTTTTAATTCTTAACTCGTGACTGAAATTATAATGTCACCTAACACCTTAGCTCACAGAAATGCCAGAGTTGTTCCGGTTGATTCATAATGCAGCAGTGTGAGTGACTCCCTTTCCCTGGTTTTCACACCTGTATCATATTCCCTGCATGCCTCACTCAGCGTGGGGTTAACAGGCTGGCTCGATATATGTGAGAATACCTCCCTTCATCCGACACTCTGCTTTCCCGAACTCCTTATGGCCCCTAGGGAAACTTCATTATTTATCGCTATTGAAGGGGCCTTTCAATTATAATAGCTCAGCCCCCCTGTCTATTACCCCACAGTATGGGTGTGTAGATTGAATGCTGGTAGCCTCTATGAGCGATAATTCAAGCGACCTGCCATGGGAAAAGTTCACAGAACCTACACCGGAGACAATGTGGAGACAATTTGGCACTCTGGTGGGAGAGGCCCGGAACACTGTGGTGTAATGTGTGGTGGGGGAATGGAGTAAGTGACAGCAGAGAGACATGTACACATGGCTCCGATTTGTCTCTTCAACCAGCAGCTCATGGAACAGAGCTCTTCTCAGCATGTCAAGTCTCTCACATATCGCGTGAGTTTTCAAATTGGAGCCAAATGCCAAGTTTCACAAGGTGTTGGTCCCTCGTTCCTCCAGCATGCATGTTGCGTGAACAACAGTGTGAAATGGATGCCCCGGAAAACACCACCTGCTGTATAGAGGCAGAGGTACTCGTTGTTGGCTTGTTGAAGAATTTATCGCAGAGATAATAAAAAGGTATGTTTAAAAGTTTGGCCTCCAAGTTCAGTGAATTGGATTACCACAGGATTAATTTACTGAGAGCAACAAGCAAAAGGTGCCCCGTAATGGTTTACCATTTGTAAATGTGAATTTAGCCAATAGTATAGGTGCTCAAGAAACAATTGCCCACTGTAAATTGATAATGATTACTGATTATCACAACAACAGGAGAGATTTATCAGCCACTACAATAAGAGCAGGGCTGCTAAACATGTTGTTATTCCTGGCAATTGTGGGGGGTGTTTGTTGTTTTGCCTGTAGGTGGGTGTGTACTTACTATGTTTTATCCAAAGTAAAGTACTAGGCTACGTTAGGGTTGTGGTCAGGTCATGTACTGGTAATGGTTTAAGTAACTCTAAAGAGATTCAAAGAAAGCATTTCAAATATGCATATCTTAACTGAAGAGTTGGAGCCAACATTAAAAGCATTACCTCTGCCCCCAACAGACTCACTACTAACTCCTAACATTTGGCAAGAAACGATCAAAAAACAAGAAATGCTGACGGTGCAAATTAACAACGAACCTGAAACACACGCTCCCCTTTGCCTTTTCAATTTTGAATCTGCTGGAAATAGATTTGGAGATGGATCCCAACCCAGAGCTGATACATTTTAATTTGATCCCTCCCATGCATCATTATTTGCACAATGCAACTGGCAGTTATAGCTTGTGTGCCCTGAATAGCAAGTCTACATTCAAATTCTGCACAGAATACAAAATCCCCCCCTTCCTATACAACAAAAGGCAATCATTCCATTTGTTTTCCCACACAATGGCCTCTGGATAATAGTAATACGGGGGTGGGGGTAGATGGAGGAAAAAGCGACCAAGTTATCTGCCTTTCCCAGTCTTCGTCTCTGCCTCTTCGTTATGAATAATAGATTACAGATGAGAGCGGGAGTTTGCCTTGCAGGGAGGTGGGTATTCAGCTGCTTGAGGTCAGTGCTGCAAAGCCAACATCAGCCTTTTACCAGGCCTTTCTAAAACACTTGAAAAAAGTATCCTCAAAATGCCCTTAGCAGAACTATTTATATCATCTGTTTTGTCACTCAAACAAACTCTGTGAAGGACATGTCTGTTCAAAACACAATGTCATGCTTTTCAATAGGATAAACAGGGTGGGCCTGCTATTTTTGGTGCTTCACTTCTTAAAGATTCCCTCCTATTCTGGCTATGTTGGATTCTCAGCTGGTGGGAAGCGACAATGGCTGATGACCAGGTTAGAGGTACTCTGAGAAAACACAAATCCAAATAACTGCCACTGTGTAATTTAATAAATGTAGCCAGGACTGAGAGGCATGTTAAATAGGAAAGGTTGAAAGGAAAAGGCTATTTGATTCAAAGGCTCCTTTTAGCAGTGGATTAACAGCTCTCAGATCTGCACCCATGTCTCTAATCAGAGAGGGTGTTCACTGCTCACGTTCGGTCATAAAAAAATCAATTAAAACTAAACATTGGATTCAATTCCCAGTGGGTACGCTGTGTGAAGAAGAAGAGGAAGAACAAGGGGGGGGGGTGCCCAGTGTGGAGAAGAATGGGACCAGAACCAAAACACAATTCAGCTGCTCATGCCAACCTCCTTTCATCTGCTAAAAGTCCGCAAGGGAGGCAAAATGGTCCTCATGGATGGATATTTGGGGCAAAGTTCACAAGTTAATTTTATTTCAGAGCAGACCATGGCATTCTAAGTCATCTTATCAGTTTTGGGTGGACGTGCAGAAGTGAGTGTGACGGTGGGAAAGCAGGGGGCAAAGGAGGTGTGGATTCAGAAACACGCTGTTTGTTCTCCACTCTAAAGAACGATAAATATTCTCTTGTAAAAAGGAGTTTATGTTAAACTTCTTTAATTCAACTTTAAAAGAATGTCTTGATAAACAACTGGAGGAGGGTTAGATATATTATACAGTTTTCATTATTCCTGAGCTTGCTAAATAAACTTAAGCTGCAGTAGCAATCCATAGATGTGATGCTTCAGCATATGGCGGCTTCCAGATTCATCAAGCGCACAGACTCCACTTTATTTGTGTACAGGACCCCGTTGATCAAAGATGATGAATAACAAATCTAAAGGGGGGAAATTAGCATGAAAAAGTCTTTGCATTCCAACTGATGCATAAAATATCTGCACTTACTTTAATGAGCAGCGATAAAAGTTGCCATGCTGTGCGATGGGCAACATCTTGATTGATGCTGCACATTAAGAGTATGCTTCCGTGCCCAAGCAAACATCACAGCATCGTTGTCAACCTATTGTCCCCGACTACCTGCCTGCTAGGACTCTCTATCTCTTCTACTGCCATTTTACCTGCCAAACTCCTGCTCTCAGAATCTCTTTTCATGTTTAACTCGCTCACTTTTTACCACTCAGATATTCTGTCTGCGCTACATTTCTTGCATATTCCCCTTCTCCGAGATAAAAGCCCTCCTGCTCTTCCCTCCAGCATACCTCGCTGCCAGACAAATAGCTCCACTTGTTTCAAAGTGGCCACAACAGAAGGACAATGATAAGAGAGCTGTCTCCCAACTGTCATTTCCTCTGTCTGCCCCCACATCTCACATCACTGTAATTGACTGCAGTGAATCTGGAGGTGCTATTGTTCCTCAGGATACCCAAGAGTCTTGTCAGGAATTGTAGGGTAGCTTGTCATTCACTGACCTCAACATACTTGAGTTCTAATGGTATTTTGAGAAATGCTACAAGGTGTTTGTCGCATGTGTTAATGACTATGTCAATACCCAGACATAGTCATTAATTTAGTCCTCGGGACGCCAAAGTTGTGCGGATGAGGGTGAAGAAAACTGCTATTAATTGTCAGTCACTCTTTACCAATTTCCTTTCCACTCCTCTCTGATCAAAAGTGAATGAAAAAACAGGCATGCCACTCTTTGTTACCAACACCCTATTAATGAAACTTATCAGACAGTAGGTTTAAACTCTGCTCCTTTCCTCTTTCACATACAGAAGCACACTTCGTCACCTCTGTCCCTGTCATGGCACCGCCTGCATATTCAGTAAAGGAGGCTCCAGCAACAGGGCAAAGGATAGAGATGTCCGGCCATCTCTCCATATTCTGTCCGAGAGGAATCTGTCTTGATCTGTCTTGCCCGCTAATGAGTGTCCCGTCCCGTCCCTGCTCTCTCTAGGACCTTATTAACACTTCCTTATTGGTTATTCCGCAAAGTGCTTGGCCAGCAGGTCAGCCGTGCCACCTCCCCTGAACCTCACCATCAATTTGTATTGAGCAAGTACACTTGTGCCCGATAGGAGCAAGCTGCCAATCAAAAACAGCCAGCAAGCAAAAAGTGAGCGGCCTGGCCAGATTTTCAGCAACTAAATCTGATTTGGGGGCACAGATTGCTCCCTGAAGTGGGACCTGGTTTCAAAGTGTTTAAAGAGGAGGTTTTGTCAGTGAGGGAAGAGAAGAAATCTTTGGTAGGAGAACAACTAGTGATGTAAATGTTAGTTATTTCCCAATTCTTCTTATCATCGCAGGCAAACACCAACATCTTTTAAGAGGATTCTATAGTCTCATGGAGACTTCTGACGGACTTGTATGACGTGTAAGGTGATCGACAGAGGCTACTTTGCAGCAGCCTTGCTCGCTTGACCACTTATTCTTTAAAAAAGTAATCATGGGAGACGCATACAATGCAACTGACCCTGAAATGTCAAATTCAGCAACTATTTGTGCAAGAAAAGGGAAAATATTGTACAGTTTGCTTTTCCTAAAATGTAGGTTTTAAATACAAATCAATACCCCTTCTCTTTAATATAATTGAATGCAAGCTTCACTTTTCATTTGCAAATGTTGTATTGTCATTATGAGAGAAACAAAGACTACTGAATGTGAAATTGCACCCTTCATGGAGAGTTAAGTAATATAAACATGAGGTAACCCCCAAAGTATTTTATAGTCATATACATTTACAGGGTATTACTGGGCATCTGTGGCAACATTCCCAGTAAAAATGTTGGATTAAATTACTGCTAATGCAAACCGAACATGTCCTACTGCTGCAGCTTCACAACTACTAAGACACCAGTTGGCTTTATTATCTTAAGCAGTCACAAGAAAGGCAACATGAATGTCAGTGGGCTTGACACTGACAGCTACACGTCTTAAAAACAAGACAGCGGTCATTTTGATAATTCCGTGACAGCAGATCAGTTTGAAATATGTTCGGGCGTAATGCAGAGACAGAAGCAGCCATAGTGAGCCGCTAGAAGAAGAGCTGCAGGCGACGACTGCAGTGAAGGTAACCAACTACTTTCACTGTCGCTGGGCAGACTCATGCCGTGTGCAGCATGAAATCAGCTCACGGTTGCTCACAGAATGATGGAAAAAGGCCAATTATAACCTGACTTTTTATTAGAATGATAATAGTTGGTTTTGCTGTCCCCGGTAATCTGGGACCAGGACTGAAAGCTTTTGGATTGCCACTTTAAAGGAGCTGTATTTAACATTCTGAACAATCATTTAACTGGTACCTGTGTAAAGATATGGTGCAGTAAAATCTCTCTCCCTCTGTGTTGCTATCAAAACTTCTGTGTTCTTTGTTGACATAGCCGGTCTACCGCTTGTGCTTTTAGTGCATGTTAGTGCATGTTAGTGCATGTTAGTGCCTGTTAGTGCATGTAGTACATGTGAATGTGCCTTACTGGTTAGCTCACGGCCGCCACTCTGAACTGCTCTCATATGACGGTTACAGCTGATAACACCGTCCAGACCGACAGCGTCGTCATGGAGAGAGAGCCCGTCCTCCGGTTTGCTCTGTCAGCACTTTCACAGTAGTTTGCTCTGTTAGCGCTGTTAACACCATTAGAATTGAGAGGCAATCCAAATGCTCCCAATCTGGGATATTTCAGTCGAACTCGGCACTATGTTGCTGTAGTTAACTGGCACTAGCACAAGCTCAGCAACCTCCATCTGCCAAATGACGCTTGCAGCTGTCCTTCGACACTCTTCTGTACATATCTATATATTATATAGTATACAATAATAATTTTAATAAAACATACTATCATGTATACTGTGGTCTTATTTTATAGATATTTGTCAGTATGAAGACAGAGGGTAAAAGGCTTTGCAAGTCTCAATAGTGAAGCTAAAACCTAACACAACAACTCACACTCCTGGACAAATGCACAGACCATCATTGAGTCAGTAGCAGCTGACAAAGTAAACAGAATGTTGAAGTGAGTGACTTGTACACATTTGATTCGCTGGAAAATGTGAGTTCTGCATCAGAGATTTCATTTTCCATCTCTAGTTTGATGAGGCGAAGGAGCTTTTGGTGGTCACTGTATAAATCAGTTCCTGCCTGGTCTTGTTTTTCCTTGTGTACCTTAAACAACACCAAAGGTTTTCACGGGCGGATGTTTTCATCTTGTGCCTCATCAGCCTGGAGTGTTGATTACACGGGCTGGAAATGATGGTACTGCCTGTGGGCTTGTTGTTCAGCGGCATCTGATTCATTCAGAGAAACAGGAGATGACTGTTTCACAATCAGAGGGAAGTACTAAGACGCAGAGAGGGGCTTTTCATACCCTGTCATCAAGTTCTTCACAAAAGGTAAACAGAAAGGACAAATTAGAGGCAAACAGCTGTTAGAAGGCAACAGCAGAACCAAATGATCGGTGTGTGCTTTGTTAGATCCTTTCTCCTGATAGTCCCTATGGCCTCTTAGTACTGCACCGTTGTACAGTAAACTTGCTACATAAGGAGCACACCAATTAGTGGCTCTTGCACTCGTTAATGTGCTGAAATTGCACAGTAAATAAAAGTTCTCTGAGAACATCCCCCTGCTAATTCTGCTGCTACATCACCATATATCCACCATTCCAGACACATCATATTCATAAAAACAATAATTGCCTGCCATGAAAACCAATTTGACTTCCTGCACAGGGCAGAATTAAAAGTTGGGCTTAGCAAGGTAATGAAGTACGGCACACGCTAAGTCAAGGAAGGAGGCTTTGTCTGAAGTAATCACTTCTCCGGATGCTGTGGCTTGGCTGCGTTTCATATCAACAAGACTGACATATGGAAAAATAATTAAAATGGACGCATTCAACCAATAACAGCTGGGAAGCTGCATTTTTAATACACTATCGAATTTGCATGCTGGCTGTCAATCCATTCTCCTGTCTGAGGCAGAACATTCCAATCAACAAAGGTGTTAGAGTTGTAATCCAGCTCCATCAACGGCAGGGATTCTCTGTCTCTGAGCTTCGCTCTTCTTAAACATACAGAAATATGTGTGACAATGTGACAGTGATTTACTGAGCACACTTCTGCTCCTGACAGTGAGTGAATAGAAAAGTCTACCGCAGTTCTTCTGTGACAGGAACAATTAACGTAAGCCATGTGATTGGGCTTCAGTCGACGTGGGCTACAGGCCATGGTGTGGTGTAGCGTTGCATCACCAAAGTTGCTCCGGCTCCCTCATGTCTATCTTCCACACAACTTTTATACAATCAGTGGCAACTCTGAAGCTTAAAAACTGAGTTCTGCAATTTTTACACCCAAGGCAGTGTTACAGTGCAGTCCCATCTGACAGCAGCACACACACACACACACACACACACACGCACACAACAGATCAGTGAGCATCCTCATTAGTTTGGCTCAGTTTGACAAAAACCTCAACCTTACTGCCTCCTGATTTTGGACAAGAGGAACAAAATGCACAGGAGCAAAGGAATCTGTGAGGTGGTGCATCGATCTGGACAGATGGCTGAGGGGACAGGAGCAAGGTAAGCAGCTGTGCATGCTGAATAAAGTTTAACATTATTAAAAGATTGTCACAAAAAAAGTTAAATAAAAAATAAAAAAAACACATGACCCAATGTGTTTGTGCCATTAAATCTCCCCTTAAAAATGAAAAGGGAAAAAATAAGGCATTCAAATGAAAATACCAAAACAAAAAACACCTCTGCAGTATTTCTGAATGTTCATCACTGTATGGACAAACCCGGGACATTGAGTAAAGGGAAACCATGCCGGGAACAGATGGCCACCCACCCTCACGCTGCACCTGACTCTTTACAGAAGCACAAGGAGTCATGAAATTGTGAAAAATGGAATGTTCTTGCACAAAAAGCTTGTCTGTGCTGGAGGATTGGTTCTCCCTCTGAGGAGACGTTTAGGGTCTTGGTCTCCTCCCATGTAACATTGCACATAGTGATGATTCATTCAGAATTCTACAACAGCAGAGACCGCTTACATGACTGATGCTGACTTGTTCTTGAAGAGTTGCGTTACGTTTTCACATGTTTTACAGTTGATATGTCCGAAAATCATATGAGCCTGTTCAACATATGCCTATGAATGTAGCACATGTGAAATTCATGTTTCCACGTCATCTACAGCCCAGCGCTGTGTCCTAATTACTAACTGTCTTCGACACTTGTGTTGTTGTAGTTTTAGAAGAGAGAGAGATGGTCGTCAAAGTCTTACCATGGTTTCTTACTTTTTGGTGTCTTTTTACTATATCTTCCTCTCTGTCCAACATGATTGAACTACACACTATATACAGCAGTTATTCTATAGAGAAGACTTTAGTGTGTCAATTTCAGACTTAGATTATACTTTCATCTGGCACTCCTATAAATGTACCTTTCTTTCTCTCTTTGCAATAAAAGATTGTAGCAAGCGTTTTCTTCCTGAACTTAACTACTTTTTTGTTGCATTGTGGGATAATTTGAGTGCACTAGAGTGTACAATAATTCTTGCTATTCTTATTTAGACAACACTGCTCCATTACCCTTGCTGACAGATACATTGCATTTCCTATAGCCCTGCTTCACAATAAAAGCTTAGTTTTGTCACTTTTCCAGTGTGAACACACACCTTGTTTGGAATCAGAACGCAGTCTGACACGACGCAGATTAAGACTCCATCTCTGTGTAATCTAGAGATGTTCAAGACAAGTTCATGACCAGTCTCTAAAGGTTGTTGAAAGGCATTTTGGGAAATGTAGGATACCACTAACTAAAGAAAAATGACAGGCTAAGCTGAGAGGAAGGTTAGTTCACCAAAAGATACAGAAAACAAACTCTTGGACTGCAGTACGAGCAGATTTCATTTAGAGATCAGCACAGGGTTGTTTTGTACCTGCCACACAGATGTGAAGCATCCAGCTGCTCTGACGCTAAACAACACTCTCTGACCTCACCTGTTCTCCCCGAGGGCTGCGCTGCAACACACACACACACACACAGCTTGCCATATAATTAACAACCAAACACACTTTCCTCCTGTATAATTAACCACCATAAGAGACGGCATGCTTACCCAGGCCGGAGGACTACGCCATAACTCCTCAACCTTGTTCTGTCAATGTGGCAGAAACATATATATATCTATATATACTACAAAACAAGTGAGAAGAAGACAACATCTGCCTCCAGATTCATGTGGAAACACAATATTTCCACTGACTGGCCAGTGAATGTCTGTTTGCACTCTTTTCCAGCGTTGTTACTCTCTGCCAGAGCAAACCAAGCTGTGCAAACCTCTTCAAAAATAATGAGGCTCAGTATGATTTTAATTCAACCGGACTGTTTACTTGCTGTTAACCTTAACGTGACTCCATCTCATCACTGCCAATTCACATCAGCGCACAGGTTCACCGTGCTGCACGTTAAAATCCATCCACAGATTTCAAATAAATTCATAAGTCATTAAACTGGAAACACAAATGAAAGTGTGTTGTCAAAAACACTGCATTTACTGTAGATAGAACTAAGTCATATCCTCCAATCAATCAGGTAGAGAAGTGCAATATAATGTAGCCGAAGCCATTCTGCATATGTGCATATGAAGAGTGCTTGTGAAGAGACTATTAGAGAGCGGGGGAGGCTTGGTTAAACTGTTCGTTTCCCTCCACCACCCTGAAGTGATTGTACACGTGTGAAATGCTAAAGATAATACCAAGCAGCAACAATACCCAAACCAAACCTCAGACCAGTGTTTCATTATTTTTAGGATTCAATCCACAGTAAGACCTGCCTCCGGGCACAAGGCAGACGAACAGAAACGTTGGGAGGAAGAATACTGTTAAGGAAGTGAGGCCCTTGCTTATGCTTCACATACTTTTTTTTTGCAAGAAATCTTAGCGTCAGCAGACTTTTCCAAGATCTCAATCTGTCACGTTTCATTTGTTTTGCAGCAGAGGAATCAAAGGCTACCCGCTGCAAGAAAACACAGATTTCACTGCACAGATGCTGAACGCTAAACCATACCCCATGCTGTTGTTGAGACAAGTGTATAGCCGGAGATGCTGTTATTATCTTTGTATGGAGGGGGAAATCTATTTAAAATAATCAGCATTCATAAAACCTAATCATTTTTTCTTTTCTCTGATAGAGATTGTGGGGTGTGTGTGTGTGAGGGGCGATGGGGGGTGGGGGCTGCATCTGAATACGTTTGTGAAATGGACCCCCTCTGGTGATGAAAACAAACAAAGCAAAAAGCAAGAAAAAAATCCTGCTAATTTCATGTGAACATAAATACGATGGTTCCCCATTAGGAACACAAGTGGGGAGAAGCCTGCAATCCCCTGCAGTTCTTTGAGCACTTGGAAACAAAGCCATGATTCTTTGTAAAAGAGCTCAGTTCCCGCACACACGGCTGTCAAGCAACACCTACATCTATTTAATAAAGCATCGACAGGTCATCTACTGCTGTAATAAGAGTGATGAGCAGGGAAGTGTGGAACTAAATGTGTATGCTGCAGTAAAAACAAATTACATTTAAATCATGTAGATTTGACTAAAGCAGTCAGCCACCATGAAACATTACAAGCATTCTCAATCTCGCACACACACACACATTCAATTAAACATTCGAAAGCAGTATCAGGTAAAGGAGTTCACCTTGCAACCCCCGCGTGGTGACACACACACACACACATACACATTCGGATTTGTGGAGCCAAAATGGATGGGAATAAATCACAAGAGCTCAGCCAACATGGCTGCATACTAATCAGTGTATTATCCATTGGAAAACTCTGCCCCCTGACTAATGGCTGCGTGTGTGTGTGTGCTGTGTGTGTTGTGTGTGCGAGTTCGGAGTAACCTTCTCCCATCAGCAGCAGTAATTGTGTGTTTGCTTGTATTTAATTGCAAAACGCAGAGGCAGGAGTTCATCTGAATTGTTTGGGAGAGAAATTGAAACA